>QANY01001745.1:748741-1102909 GCA_003255025.1 Datisca glomerata
ATATATATATATATAACCAAATAAATTTTCAATGGTATTTGCAGGACCCATTAAAGGTCATTTATTTTTTATTTATATGATGCAAGATGTACCAAATAAGATATTCAAAAATGAATTTATTTAATCTTGTTTTAAAACATAATTTAGATAGCATTTGATTAAATTTGGTAGTCATTTTAATAATGGGTGTTGTGGGATGCTAATACCTTCCCCACACACAAATGACTCCCAAACCAACTTTGAGTTTCCGTAGACCAAAATTTTTATTTCTCCAAAAATGATTTTTTATCGTCGCATGCACGTTGTGACAGTCTAGCGACTCCGCTGGAGACGTAATTGGTCTAACCATTATTAGATCAATAGAGAGTCAAGTCAAAATTTTATCATATGCTATCCTTTTTGTGTGTTTCTTTATATGTTTATTTGATTCATTATTTTTCTTATTCATGCTTGTAGTTGTATATTGTTCATTTTTTTACAAAATATATTTCTTTGCATAATTTCTAATTTCACAGATATACACTAGCCCTATACCCGGGCTTTTCCTTTAGGATTAGCGAGAATGAGTAGTGGAATGTCTTCATGGAATTGCAGCTCCTGTGCAGGCTCATGAAAGTTCTCACTCAGGCTAACCCTTTCGGGATACCGTTTGGGGGCCCACGTTACTCCGTTTGGAAAATAATGTGGATAACTTGAGAACCTATTAAGATATTTGAGAGCCCAACCACAAATGAATTTGGTTTTTAGAGCCCACCTCACTACCAATATTTGGTAGAAATAGAGATTCTGCTTCAATATAGTATCATGGTTAACTTTGTTTTACGCTCTTTAAGCATTTATTTTCTTCCTCATTGTTTCACTTCTGACTTCATCTTTCTTTTTTGCATACACGCATCATACCCTATAATAGGGATAGTAAAGAAGTATTCAATTCTTTATATTTTAGAGACCATGACTTCTACTCCTAGTGTGATAGAAGATCAAGCTACAGTAGCGCAATGGTCAGAGGAAACGCAGAAACGAAAAGAAAATTGTTTGAAAAATGAGGAGGCCATTCTTCTACCATCAATCACTAAGATAGAGTTTTCACACACTTACTGAGGTTGAAGAAGATATGGGAGGATTTCTCACTGGAGCAGAAAAATTTGTTTGTCGATAAATATGGTCACATCGCTTATCTTCTGTATATTACAGTGAACGCTCCTGTTCTTGAGGCCTTAATGCATTTTTTGGACCCTCTGTATAAGTGTTTCACCTTGGTAACAATTGATCTTACTCCTACAATTGAAGAATATCAAGCCCTACTGAATGTCCCGCTACAAAACACGGATAAAGTTTATAATTACGACAAAAAGCTCACATTGAAGAGAGCTTTATCCAAGCTCTTGGGTACTGTCCATGCATCTGAGGTTGAGAAAATGTTGAAAGTAAAAGGGGATAATGAGTGTGTGCTGTTGTATTATCTCCTAGATCTCACCTGAAATGTCTTGAAGAAAAGATAAGGGTATGACTCTTTATGCTCTGTGTATTTATGGCATCGTGTTGTTTCCAAAGATTCAAGTTATGTGGATGATAAAATGATAAAAATATTCCTGCAAGTTGAACATTGTGTTAACCCTGTTATCTCAATTCTCACTGAGACTTTTCGTTCCTTAAATCACATCCTAGTGTTTGGAAAAGGGAAGTTCATCGGCTCACCATCTCTTTTGTGTATTTGGATTTTTAGCCGTCTAAGATGTCCACCTGATTTTAAGTGTCCTTAATTTAAGTTTTCAAGCCCATGGATGAAGATGAGAATTTCCATTGCAGAATTTGTAATGGCAAATGGAATCCATAGTTTCTCATAAAAAGGGTGTGGCTCTTATACCTATCAAAATTGAAAGACGAGGTTGTTATTAGAAAATCCCATTGGATGTCGTCAATCAATGATCTATGGATGTGGTGACTTTTAATGGGTCCCGCTCCTAGGACCATGGGTTTGTACTAGCTATGCTCCATCAATTATACATGAGACAATTTATCATTACCACGCACGCATTGAAGGATATCGATATCAGTTATGATTCTTAAGATATTGAACAAAAATTACAGCAGCTGATTGGATCTTGGAAAATAACGAGAAGGGTGCAAAATGAGAATAACCGCATGAAGTGCACAAGGGAGTATGAATCGTGGTTTGAGAGTAGAGGCAAAGTAACTATTGCCTTACCAGATGAGGATTTACAATCATACAAGTTATTGGAAGCTCATCAGGATATTGTTCAAAAGGAGGAGCGGGATAAGTTATATGAGGAGCATCAAAAGAATTTAGCTCTTTTAGAAGAAAATAGGTGTTTAACAGTTAAGGAAAATTTATCTGACAAGCATGAGATCGAAGCCAAAAAACAACTCACAGATTTAAGAAACAAGATTAAGGATCAAGAATATCTGAAGTGGAAAAACTTAGAGTTGGGAAGAGACACTCGCAAACTAAACAACAAAATCAGAAAGATGACAGAGGACGATGAGAATCTGCGAGGGGTAGTCTATGAACAGGAGGATCGAATCATGAAACTAGAAAGGACAAAATAAGCTTGTACAAGAGATTTTAGAGGAGGTGAAAGGCATTGTCAATAAGAAGAATACGTACATCGTTGAGTTAGAAGAACAATATGACTCATTACGACGAATCACTGATAATTTACAAGTTGATTAAGAGAATAAAAAAGTTAGGAAGATCGAGTCAACAAATGATAGTGAAGTACTATTGAAAGTCATTGCAATCCTTGAGCACTAAGTTAGAGCGTATCAAAACGTGACAGAGAAATTGGTAAGAAATAATGATGCTAATGTCAACGCACTGAGATATGATTAGCAATTGCTGCAACAAAAGCATGACTTGATTCGATAACGATTTGGGCAGGGTGTGGAATGGCTTAAAGGCATGGTTGTGAGAGCGAGCAATTTGGCGGAACAAGCATCATTTTTGAAAAAAAGTGTTTTGCCCATCCATCCTAATGAGGAGAAATTGTCTGAGTTTTTGGAAGAAATCAACACAGATTTGGGTCATTTTGGTCGTTTTGATAAACTCATATTACGGAGTAGTGTAGTTGACTTCTACATACTCAAATGTAGTGGATTCCTCTACTAATTGAATGGAATTGAGTACTTTTAGACTTTCTCTTTGCCTAGTATCATTTCTCATGCATAATTTTACTCTCATTATTATTATTGTTATTATTATTTCTTCTTCTTCATTTGCAAAATTACCATCTCATTGCTTTATTTTTATTTATTTTAAGAAAACTTTTCAAAGATAGCCCATCAACTCTGACATCCCTATCGAACGCGAGCTCAAGTTAGGGTCATGGACGAGCAAGAAAGAGAGCAATCACGAGAGGAAATGAAAGAATAAATTAAGGAGCTAAAAGAGTAAATGACCAGAGTTCTGGAACTACTTGCCGGTAGTAAGGGAAAAGCCTGTCTTGAAAATCCACAAGGGGCTCAATCATCACAAAATCAACTGCAAAAGATACCCCCACCTTACCCTCATAGGTTCACTCTAACCTATCAACGTCATCAGACTAACCACTTTCAGCATGCTTCATCACTAGTAAATATCCAGCACTATCCATTTCTAAATGTCTAGGAAATTATGCAAACAGGGAAAATTGGGTACAACATATCCACAATGGCACCTGGCCATAACCAAGCTTTCACTCCACAAGGTGAACTCGTTAATGATCCAATCATAATACTCGATACCGATGACCCAAAGGTGCATAGGAATGTTACCAAACGAAGCGAAGACCCACTATCGAAAGATGAGCTGGACTTTCTAGAGGAGAGATTACGCGCCATTGAAAGGTCAAATATGTATGGAACCATTGATACCACCCAATTATGTTTGGTCCCAAATGTAACCATCCCACATAAATTCAAACTACCTGAGTTTAAAAAATATGATGGTAGTACATGCCTGAGAAGTCACCTTATCATGTACTGCAGAAAGATGGTTGCTTGTGCAATTGATGATAAGTTGTTGATTCATTTCTTTCAAGATAGCTTGATGGGGCCTATATCTTGCTGGTATATCCAATTGGATAACCAACATATTCGGAGGTGGAAGATTTAGCTGATGCTTTTCTAAGACAATATAAATACAACATAGACATAGCTTCTGATCGTTCAAAAGATGGAGAAAAATCCTACTGAAGGCTTTAAAGAATATGCGTAAATTTGGAGGGAATTAGCTGCTCAGTACAACCCAACTTATCAGAAAAGGAGATGGCTACAATGTTCATCAACACCTTGAGATCTCCATTCTATGATAGGATGATTGAAAACGCTTCAAATAACTTCTCTGACATTATAGTGATCGGTTAAATGATTGAATGTGGGGTAAAGAATGGAAGAATTTTGGAAGTTGTATCAGATACATCATCAGCAAAAAAAAGGGCCGCCATTGAAGCGAAAAGAATGAGATGTACAAATGATTAATTTTGGGTACCTGTCACAAGCTGTGAACCCAGGGCCATGATATTCAAAGTATAATGAAGGGCCCAAATCTACGTTATCATATGTGGCAAATATCTCAAAAATTCTGTACAATTATCACTCACAACAATCAACATTTCAAAATAACCCAAGACCCGGTTTCAAACCACCGACTGACTAGTAGAATGTTGGTTAGGCTGATCAGCCTCAGAGGGGAAATAGAAATAATAAATGTTTGTCTAATATGATCCAATCCGTCGTATACAGAACTCAAACCAAAATTGATACGGAATAATCAATTGGTGTCGATTCTTTATGAACCTCTCCAGTCATCATATCCGAGTTGGTATAATCTGACTGCTCGTTGTGATTATCATGCTGGGGTAGTGGAACATTCAACTGAGAATTGCACGGCATTAAAAGGTAGAGTACATGCATTGATCAAGGTTGGATGGTTGAATTGATGGTTGAATTTCAAAAAGGCTAATGGGAACCCATATATCAATTCCAACCCTCTACCAAATCATGGGAATCCTACCGTAAACGCGATTGAGGGATATTTTCATATAGAAAGAAAGATGAGGCAGATGTGAGCACGTCAATGGAAATACTTTTCCATCTTCTTTCTAAAGTAGGGTACATCTACCAAACACACTCAGATGATGAAGGCATTTCTAGGAACCATATGCATGACTTTGATTGTTTGTTTCATAAGAATGTGACGGCGCATACAATTGAAGAATGTGTTGATTTTAAAATGGAAGAGCAAAATTTGTTGGGTGCAAAGATACTTACAATAAGTTATAAAGCATAAAGAGAATACCAGGAAGATGACTCTTTAGTCCTCATGATAACTAAAGAATCGTTTGAAGTTAACGTTGAAGTTTCATCCTATATCTCAAAACCTCTCACATTACATAATGAGGAAAAGTCAACTCGCACCACTACGTCTTATGCTCTGATGCCCATCACCATCCAAATACAAGGTTCTTTTTCTTACAAGGATTCAAGAGTAGTACGATGGAGGTACAGATACGAGGTTATTACAAGCAGTAATGACAAAACTCAAGCGTTAAATCCGTCAGGCCTCGATCTCCCCATACCTAATATTTTGGGAGTAGGTGGGATGACGAGGAGTGGCACATGCTACACGCCAGAAGTTTTGAAAAATGGTAAAAGCGATGAGTTTGAAAGGCAAAGGAAAGGGAAAGGCAAAGGAAAGGGAAAGCCCAAGAAAATGTGACAATGGTCATAAGTTTCAAGGAGAAATGCATGGTGGCCAAGTGATAGACCCAGGCATAATGAAAGGAATGGAGAAAGAAAAACCAGTGTCTAAAGAGGAAGTATGTGAATTTTTAAAGTTTATCAAGCATTCCTTTCATCCAATCATTTGATTCAGGTTTGAGAACGGTAACTTTGAAAACAAGAGCATAAACAATAACTTCGATAATTTCATTCTTAGCGTAGAGCCAGATGAAAGTGACGAGAATAATTTCAAACCATCTTTGGAAATGTTAAGAATGGTAGAAGAGGATGATAAAATAACTCAACCATATCAAGAGTTAACGGAGGTGATAAATTTAGGATTGGATGGAGAGACAAAAGAAGTCCAAATCGGCACTTCTATGACTTACTCAATGAGTATATCGTCATCTTTGCATGGTCTTACCAAGATATGTCAGGTCTAGACACAGATATCATGGTTCATCATTTGCCACTTATGCCCGAAAGTAAACTAGTATGACAAAAGTTACGGAAAATGAAACCAGACATGCTAGTACAGATCAAAGAAGAAGTTAAAAAGCAAGTAGATGTGCGTTTTCTAGAAGTAGAAAAATACTCTAAATGGGTTGCTAACATAGTCCTAGTGCCGAAGAAAAATGGGAATGTAAGGATGTGCGTTGATTATAAAGACTTAAATCGGGCAAGCCCCAAGGACCATTTTCTATAACTTCATGTCGATGTCTTAGTAGATAACACTGCAGGACATTCAACATTCTCTTTCATGGATGCTTTTTCGAGCTATAACCAAATCAAAATGGCTCCTATAGACCCTGAAAATATCACTTTTATAACTTTATGGGGGTACTTTTTGTTATAAGGTTATGACATTTGGTCTAAAGAATGTAGGAACGACTTACCAACGGGCAATGGTAACATTGTTTCATGATATGATGCATAAAGAAATCAAAGTGTACGTTGACAATATGATTGCCAAATCTCATCAAGGGGAAGATCACACTATCACTCTACAAAAACTATTTAAAAGGTTGAGAAAGTTCTAGTTAAAGCTTAAGCCGATAAAGTGTACATTCACAGCATCTTCATGGAAAATTACTTCATTTTGTCGTGAGCAAAGAAGGAATAAAAGTTGGTCCTGACAAGGTTCGAGCCATCATTAATATGTCACCACCTCAAACTCAAAAGAAAGTTAGAGGTTTCTTAGGGAGATTAAATTACGTAGTCTGGTTCATCTCACAGCTAATTGTAACTTGTGAACCCATCTTTAAACTTCTTATCAAAAGTGAGACAGAAGGATGGAATGATGATTGCCAAAATGATTTTGTGAAGATCAAGCAATACTCGTAAAATCCGCATATACTTGTTCCTCCGACTCTAGGGTGTCCACTCATTTTGTATCTTATAGTAACAGAAAAATCCATGGATTGCGTACTTGGTCAACACGGCACCTATGGAAAGAAATAATGAGCAATATACTATTTAAGCAAAAGGTTTACAAACTATGAGGTTAATTATTCGATGTTGGACAAAATGTGTTACGCATTACCTGGGTTGCTCACCGGCTTAGACAGTACATGTTATATCAGACCACTTGGTTAATTCTAAATATAGATTTAATAAAGTATATCTTTGAAAAGCCATCACTTTCTAGGTGAATTGCTAAATGACAAATGTTGCTCACAGAATATGATATTGTCTATGTCACGAGAAAGTCAATCAAAGGAAATGTACTTGTTGATTATTTGGCATATCAACCAGTGTAATATTATGAGCTTATAAAGTTTTATTTTCCTGGTGAGAACGTATCAGTCATATTAAAAAATGAAGGAGAATCTATAGATCCAAAATTTTGGATAATGTTATTTAAGGGCACATCTAATGACGTAGGACATGGAATTGGGGCAATCCTCATATCTCCTGAGAGAAAGTTTTTTCCATTCACGGTAAAACTATGCTTTGACTATACAAATAATGTGGCGGAATATGAGGCATGTTCCATGAGAATTCAAGCAGCTCATAATATGAAGATAAGGAAGCTTCGAGTGTACGGAGATTCGTTATTGATGATACGACAACTAAATGAGGAATGGGAAGTTAGAGACTCCAAGCTGGTACCTTACAACAAACATGTAATTAAGTTAAGAAGAACTTTTGAAGTGATCTCATTTGACCATATACCTAGAGAGACTAATCAAATTGCAGATGCACTAGCAACTCTAGAGTCCATGTTTGCAGCAGACTTTAAGGAAGAAGTGCAACCCATAAAAATTGAGAAGCGAGATTTTCCTGCTCACTATATGACATTGAAGAAGAGCCAAACACAAGAGCATGGTATTACGACATCAATATATATATATAAAGAATGGGGAATATCCATCCAAAGCTTTCGAGAATGATAAACGCACTATTAGAATATTGTCCATGGGTTTCTTCTTGAATTGTGAAATACTCTACAAAAGAAATCATGATATGGTGCTTTTAAGGTGTGTTGATGCAAGGGAAATGAATCAAATCATAGAGGAAGTTCACGAAGGAATCTTTGGTGTTCATGCTAATGGACATATAATGGCCAAACAAATCTTGAGAGCATAATATTATTAGTTAACTTTAGAATCTGACTGCATCAAGTACGCCAAAAAATGTCATAAATGTCAAATTTATGCGGATAAAATTCACGTACATGCATCCCCTTTACATGTCATGGCCGCATTTCTCTATATAGGGTATGGATGTCATTGGTCCCATCACACCAAAAGCCTTAAATGGGCATCATTTCATTTTGCTTTCTATAGATTATTTTACCAAATGAGTGGAGGCGAGTTCTTATTCGAGTGTAACCAGAAGGGTGGTTTTTAAGTTCATTAAAAAAGAGATAATTTACCGATATGGTCTACCTGAAAGGATCATCACAGATATTGGAATAAATTTAAATAACAAGATGATGAAAGGATTATGTGTGCAGTTCAAAATTAAGCATATAATTTATCTCCTTATCGACCGAAGATGAACGGAGCAGTGGAAGCAGCCAATAAGAACATAAAAAAGATAATAAAGAAGATGACGGAGGTTTATAAGGATTGGCTTGAGATGCTCTCATTTGCACTACATGGGTACCGCACATCAGTCTGAACATCAACTGGGGCAATGTCATTCTCTTTGATATATGGCATGGAAGTGGTCCTTCCAATTGAGGTGGAAATTCTCTCCCTTAGAGTCTTAATGAAAGCTAAATTAGAAGAAGCAGAGTGGGCACAAACAGGATATGAGAAATTGAATTTCATGAAGGAAAAAAATTGACTGCATTATATAGAGGGTAATTATATCAAAGAAAATGATGTAAGCGTATGACAAAAAGTTATGACCTTGATGTTTCCGAGAAAGAGATTTGGTGTTGAAAAAGATACTCTCATATCAAAAAGATTATCGTGGGAAATGGACTCCAAATTATGAAGGACCTTTCGTAGTCAATAAGGCCTTCCCAGGAGGAGCTCTCATTCTAACAAACATGGATGGAGATGATTTACCGCACGCAGTTAATTCAAATACAGTCAAGAAGTACTTTGTTTGACCGCTCTAAGAAAATGAAGTTGGGAAAAAAACATTTTCAAAAATAGCAGTCTCGAATAGTGGATAAATTCTTATTCCATAATTTTTCCATATCCTTGTTTGTAAACATTGTCCATCATCAATGAAAAGTCTTTTTTTAGTTGACAAATACATAAACTTTATCTTCTCATTATTTCCATTATTTCTTATTCTTTTTAATTCTAAGATATCATTAATTACTCTTGAAATAACTTAGAAGCATAAACTTGGTTAAGTGAAAGTTAATTGAAAAAAAGAAAAAAGAAAAGAATAGGAACCAAGAAAGGCGGTCTGAGTGTGAGGTGAAATTTGAAAAGTCACCATGATAAAAGTCAGTATGCACATGACGAAGACCAAAACACTATTGGAAGATTATAATTAATGTACAAAAAAGAAGCAAAATATGGAGAAATTATTCATTTTTTCTTCATCATCAACGTAAAGCCAAATACTGGGGCATAAACCAATGAATAAGAATGCATCATTTTCAAATATCTTCAGTTAAATCAAGACGGAATCGAGTCGAGGTCAAATCCTGTATCTATCCAGGTTTGTTTTCCTTCTAAAATATCTTGGGTTAAATTGAACCTTACTTTGTCACGATCGAAACCCGGTATAAGCGCCTGACCCGTTTCAATTAATATGGTTAAATCGAACCCGAATTGAGTTGTGGTCGAAGCTTGTATCTATTGATGTCCAATTCATAATTTCATTATTTAATAGAACCCGAATAAGTTGAGGTTTCTATTTCCCTTATCCATATAATCTTTTCTCGATCAAAATACTTATCTACCGATTTGTATACCTTCTAAGTTTAGAAGTGTGAACAAATGGGGACAACTGTAGATATCGTATTTTATCCGGTTCAATACTTTAAAAATATAAACTTTATTTTTATCTCATATACTAGTCTAATACTATATGTATGATTTAAAAATAGCCCAAGGCCTAAAAATAAGAAAAATTGTCCAAGGACTAAAAAATAAAAAAATAGCAAAACGAACTGAAAACAAAAAGTGAAGCCCTAAGTTTGCCTATAAATAGAGGGGGGTCTTCACTTAAAAGGAGGATTGGAGAGTGAGAAAGAGAATAGATTTTAGAGAGAGAGGAAGAGAGGTCTTGAGAAAATATGAGACTTTTTAAAAAAAAAAAAGAGAAAGAGAGTCTTCATTTCTATTTATCTTTCATCTTCTCCTATTCTTTTTATTAAGGTAGTTTAAATTTTTTGCACTTTAGCTTACAATATATCTTGTTCATTAGTATTCATCATCTCTCTTCTTCATACTCATGTAGTTGCTATTTTTTGTTTCTTTTTCATACATAAGTTGTTTGTTCCTTCTTTATCATTTCTCCTACTCTTAATCTTAAATTTTATTTTCACGTATTGTTGATTTCTCTACGAGTTTAATGATGAGATGTTTTTATCATCAACTCAATCAATGAGAATGAGGATAAAACTTTTGATGGGTGTAAAATTAACTCAATGTGAATCAAACCCTTTAATGGGTAAAAAATGTACATTTGCTGAATAGATCTCCTATGATAATTTATCATACATAAAAATACATAAAATATAGAGTAAAACCTCTATACAAGATATGTAAATATTTAAGCTTAAAATTTTTTTTTATGTTCTTACAAGTCTTTTCTTTTTTTTTAATTTTTGTTCATTATTTTTGTGAGACTTGTTTAAACTAGTTACCATCAATGATAATTCCTAGTGATGAAGAAAGAAAATAAAATGGTAATTAGTGAACTAAGTAGTCCAAAATAAAAAATGGTATATTTATATTCCAAACAAAAATAATTTTATTTTGAAATTTTTTTTAGTGACAATTGTTTAAACTACTTATCATCCATGATCATTCCTAGTAATGAAGGAATGAAGGAAAAATGGTAATTAGTGAGCTAAATAGTCCAAAATAAAAAATGCTATATTTATATCCCGAACAAAAATTATTCTATTTTGAAAGTTTTATTGATTTTTCTTTAGTGACACTTGTTTAAATTAGTTATCATCTATGATCATTCCTTTGCTATTTAATTAGAAATAGAAGAAGAAAAGAAAAATGATAATCAGTAGACTATATAGTCAAAAATAATATGTTCATACCAATTACGCATATCATTAAGCATTTTTCATAGATTAATTTATTTTCACATAAAAAATTATTAATTTATTTATGAAATAATTGTGTGTGTGTGTATATATATATATATGTTTAACAAAAGTGAAATTAAAAAAACAACAGAGGGTGAAATCAACCCTCTGCAATTTTTTTAATATTTTGTGTTTTTTCATTTTTTGTTAGTATTTTTTTATATTTTTTTTATTTTTTATATTAGTAGATATTATGATTTGTTTTAATTTATTTGGTTTATATATGTCTTTTTATTTATTTCACATATCATTTCCTTATTGTCACTCTACATATTCTCTTTAAATTTATCATACATTTTATCTTCTCTAACTCTTCTCTCCATTATTCTTTCTTTTTCTTTATAGTTGTTATCTCTTCTTATTTATCTATGTATTATTGACATATCATCATTATTGTATGTGATTATTGTTTCATTCTTTTATCATCAGAATTGGCATTCATAAAATAAAACCATAACAATTAGATGTAAATTTTGTTAATTTCATTATTTAGTTTAAACTAAAAAATTTGATGACGGATTTTGGGATTTTGGGGATACCAAATTTCTCGAATTACCAAGGTGAAAAATTATTTTTGGGATACCGAGAATGACTCCAATAATTCTTTGATTTTAAAAATATATACAAAAAACAAAAAATCATTTTTATGATATGAGATGTACCAAATGGGACATTCAAAAATGAATTTCTTTAATCTTGTTTTAAAATATAATTTAGATAACATTTGATTAAATTTGATAGCCATATTAATAATGTGTGTTGTAGGGTGCTAATACATTCCCCACATACAAATGACTCCCGAAACCAACTTTGAGTTTTCGTAGACCAAAATTTTTATTTTAAAATTGGTTGACTAATCACACCCTAAATTGATTGGTGATGATTCTGAATTTCTATCTCCATAAAAAATTTCAATTGCCGCTCTGCGTCGCATGCACGTTGCGACATTAATCAAAATAATTGCATGAACGTGAATAAGTACAACGAATATCTTTTAACAAATGCAAAACAAACATTCATGTCTTGTGTATTTTTGTAGGTTACTATGTCAAATGTATTTTTAAATCATTTTTTAGAACCAATCTTTTCATCTGAGAAGCTGACTATCAGGGACAATTTTTTCTTTTGGATCAAGCATCTTTGAAAAATATGTGTTATCCATTTCGATAGTAAATTCATACGGGCTAAGATAAAAGCTGAATTTTTCAATTCCCTTTTTTACCGCGAGGATTTCCTTATATGTAGCATGATAGTTTTTTTAGAGTCTTTAAATTGCCCACTAGGATGTCCACGATAAAAACATTTGCCTTTTTCTTCCTCAATGAGAATGGCCCCCCAATGTTCATCACCGGCATCTGTCTGTAGGATGTGAAATCTTGTGTCAGGAATCTTCAAGGGATAAGAATGTTGAGCAAGCTCCTTGAGGACGTGGAGTCCTGTACCACCACCAGAACCAATACTCATGTCCTCGCCTCCTACAAAATCCAACCACAACTTTGAAGATTACATCTCCACCTATTTCCAGGACCCACCATATGATGAAGAATATGCCAATCTTGGATCTGATCATGAGCTCATCTCCAAAGGTAACTGGTAAGTCTTCATTTTACCCTCAGCACAGACCCTCATTTGTCTCCCACTCATTTTTGTCTTTTGCATATCTTTTGTAATAATTATAGTCACTTTGTTATAGTAGGCTTTTTAGGCCTGTAGTTTACTCTCTTTTTGTAATAATTTTAGGCCTATAGCTTACTGTCTTTTTGTAATAATTGTGGTCACTTTGTAAAATAGGTTTTTTAGGCATGTAGCTTACTATTTGTTTACTTTAGCTTACTTGTCTGTATTGTCCTTCCAGCTCTATATAAGGAGGGATTCTCATCCTTTGTAAGGCAGAAGTTTGTGAATTAAAATATAGAAGGGTGTTTTCTCTTATGGGTTTCTAACTTTCTCTCTTTTCTCCTTGCAATCCTGAACTTATAATAGTTTACTTCTGTCTGCCGAGATTCTAGTATGTTCGACACTTGCCCTTGTTAGAGGGATCATGTGTATCAGAAAGAATCAGATTGTGGTCTTGGAAAGGATAACCTGCTGTGAGTCTTTGAGTTTTTTAGTTTTGATGAATATGTTCATAGATCCTAAAGTGGCTCCCTTAAAGATGATATTCCTACAGTAATGCTTTGGTTGGTTCGATTTTAACCACTCTCAGTAATGAAATTGTTATTCTCATCATCGCTCCAGATTTTAATATTAAACTTTCAGACCCAACTCTTTCTCAGAGACTGAAAGTTCAAGTCCAAATTATTGGAGCCGAATAGGATTCCGGGGCCATCTTGGCCACCCTGCATCATCACATAATTTATCACCTCCAAAATCACTCTTTTGACCTCCATTTCCCCAACTCCATGCAAGATGCTACATTTGTTGTCTCTGAGAGAGCTGATGATACCTCTATCATCCAGATCCATTGGCACATCTCTAAGGATGAACTCACACAGCTGATGCCACTCGAATGGATCAATAATTATGAACGCTAGTTTCATTCTATCCAGCGAGATATTCATACTTCTGCCCCTCATCAAGTACACTGTCTCCTAAATATGACTGTAAAAACCATTTTTGCCAGACCTGGCAAAGCAGAGTCATCCTCTAGACCTTTGTTTTCTAAAAGCATCTTAACCATCAATCTTGCTTATACACCATCTCGGATTTTCCCTCCAATTGCAAGATATGTGGCACAAGATTATATATTAACATCACGTAAATGGTTTTTGCATGTTAGTTTACATTTCACACGTTATGCAGGATAACATATATTGTCAACTTATAGTAGTGATGATTATCATGATGCTCTATAATACTCATCTCTCTTTCTCTATTTGTAACACATCGGGTAAGCCCCGTCAAGTCTCCTTGGCAGGATGTGTCTAAGGGACTTAAAGGGCCAATCTTTGAATCCCAATCTTGGGTTGTCATAATTTCAGCACAACTGGAAGCATTAGCCACAAACTGGGTTGAATTTTGGAAGCAAGTAGTGACTGCGGATGGAAAGATAGATAAAGAAGAAAGCTTGGATTGGAAATTGGAAAGACAGGAAGAAGAAGAATCTGAATTGGAGAGTTGAAAAGTTGATGTGTCTTTGAGATGTTGAGCAAGTCCAATGCCAAAGAGGCTGAGAAGGGTTTGGCAACAAAGTTTTCCATTGGGGTCTTTGCATAATGAAATATCCCATGGGAAAGTTTCAACGTAGTTGAGATCAATTGGGCATGAAGAAGTAGCTGAATCGATGGAAGATATTATGTAGAAGAAGAAGAAGGAGGAAGAGAGGAACATTACCATGTTTAAGAATGGTGTTCGGACATGGACAGGACATTGTATGGTATAAAGGTAGAATTTTGATGCAGACAGCCGTCAAAAAGTTGGATTCGTGATGGTCAAACTGCACGTTTATTGGCGTGAAGAGTTTGGTAGTAGGCAAAGTTTACTTCTAATCTATTAGAATGGTCAACTTAAGCAACCTTGCCAAATCATAAAACAATTATCATATAGCCATTCTGTTTTATACGAAATTTAGTTTAGGGTTAATTATAGTGAACCCGAACTTTGTGTGATTGTATAATTTGATTCATGATTTTTAAAATTTTATAAAAAATATTTTCATCTTTAATTTTTTAACAATACATCTTAGTGTGATTTTCGTTTAAAAAACAGACGGAAGTGATATCACGTGTCAAAAACATGATATCTTTTGGGTAAATTTTTATCCACTGACACGTGCCCATCAATTAATCCTCACTTTCAACCAACTCATTTTCTCTCTACTACCTCTCCCTCTCTCGGAGACGCCATGGCCATAGAAGGAGGGTTCATCGGAGAATGTTGAGAATTAAATAATGATAAAACTTAAATGCTTTTTTCTTTTCTCTTTCTCTCGTTAAAATGGTTTCCTATTCAATCATTTTTCTCCCTCATAAACAACACCCATGTCCCATTTTTTTATTTGTATATGTGAATGATCTCAAGTTAAAGAAGTATAAAAATCAAAATCAAGAAAAACCCAGTGGACGAGAAGAATTCTTAAAACCATCACAAAAAAGTAAGAAATTTCAGAAACCCAAGAAAGAAATTTATTAATAAATAGGATTAAGAGCAACATGAGAGTAATAAGGATGATTTTGATTTTGATTCAGACGATGGTGGATTCAGGGGGGGCTGAGGGGCTAGGCTTGGTTTTCGGATTGAAGCGGATCTGAACACGTCCTGCCATAGGGGACTCGAACTCGAACTCGAACTAGTTCCATTTTACAGAGACAAAAATTTCAAGACTAACTCAAAATACCTAGTTGAGAGAGAGAGAGAGAGAGAGAGAGAGAGAGAGCTTACGTGAGAAACTTGAGGAGAGAGAGACCTTACTTGAGAAGCTTGAGGCTAGCTTGAGAATAAGAGAGCTGAGGTAGAGCTCACAAAGGGTTAGGGCATGTTTTCTTCCCGAGTTTCTCTGTCTCTAAGAAAAAAGAAAATGAGTGAATAGAGAGAGTATGGAATTCAAAAGAAAATGACTAAAATGGTGAGTATGAAAAGTAATACAGAGCTGAAAAGAGAGAATAGAGAGTGAAGAAGAAAAAGTGGGAACATGGCAGTTGGGTATTAAATGACATCATTGCCTGTTAAAAAAAGACACGTGAAATTCACGTGTAATTGTTCTCGTCTATGTTTTTAACGGAAGTGACAGTAGGAGGATTCGTGAAAAAAATAAAAAATTAAGAAGTACTGGTGTAAGATTTTGAAGGCGAGAGAGCATTAACCCTTTAGTTTATTGAGTTGTGTCAATTGCACGTAGGTGAGAATAACCACTGATTCAATTTTTTAAAATTATTTCTAATTTTAAATAATTTTTGTTAAATAATTTTTGTCTAACGTGTTGGAGATTTTAATGTGTTATAAATTATTAAATTATTACAAATAATGTTTTATAAGTTACATATTATCTTATTAATGTTCTATAATTTAATTTTCAATTCTAGAAACTAAAAACACAATTATTATTCTTTACAGCTTACATATGTTGAATCTTTATGTATGCACCACTTCTATCCCGTTTAGAGTGTGAGTAACAGGGGAGTAGTCAGGACTCATTCTGCTAATGTTTCTGTTTAAAGTATATTTTGTATTATTCTAATATATATGCGTACACATACATATGTATGAGAGAGACAAAAAAAAATATCAAAATATAAAACCGCATTCGACAACTTTTCATTAAAGTTCAAGTTTACAATTGTCATCGAAATGATGTCAAACTCTTACGGGTAGATAAATAAAACAATCACCACAAAATTAAGATTTATTTTCAAATTATAAACCTAGAAATCTCAAGTGTTCAACTGGATGAAAAATCAAACACTTGAATGGCTCTTGCTGGAACAATTTAGATGCAATAAATTGAACGTTGAATGAAAAACTGAACAACTTCATATGTGATTAGAAAGATTCTTCCAAGTTTTCCTCTTGGCTTGAGGACGTTTTCTCTTTAGGGTTTCACCTTAGAGAGTTGCTTCTTTTTCTTTTTTGTCTTAAGCCTTTGCATTTTTTTATTCTCTCCTTTTTTTCATTCTTGGTTCTCTCTCTATGTCTTGTAACACGAGAGATGGTGAGGAGAGTGCTCTTTATAACATGAATGCGGCGGTGGAAGAGATGGCTAATAAGTAAGCCCTGACCAAAGTTGAGGAAGAGGAGAGTGAGATTTCAGAAAATTTGAATTGTAAAGAAATCGAATCATGCCGGTTGTGCATTATGGCTAAGATCATTTCAAGAGGAGAATAATATGTCGTTTGTTATGGAGAATGACCCTTCGTTATTTGATGATCAACTTGTTCTTTTTATTTCATGGAGGATGGGAATGAAGTTATCAAATTCAGAATTTTCTTTGTGTGCATTTTGGATCCAACTTCATGGATTACCGACAGAATGCAGAGGTGAAAAAGTTGGCAAAACCATTGGACAACGGTTAGGGAAAGTTATCGATGTAGAGGAAGGAGTTATACATGATGGTTTCGAGCAAAGGAAATTCATCCGTATCAAAGTTGAAATTAATATTCATCAGCCTTTGGTTAGAGGAATTTTCATTCGGCATAATGGTGAGAAAATTTAAATTTGGTGTAAGTACGAACGTCTTCCTAAATTTTGCTATCATTGTGGGGACTTAGGCCATGAGAATTTGCATTGCATTGTTAGGAGGGAGGATAAAAGAGTAGGGGTGAAATCTGAAAAGAAATATGTGGATTGGTTGAAGGCCTCAAACCCCAATTACAAAACTAATCCTATTACAAATTTAAGTGGGAAACATGGGGAATCACAATGGGGATTTTCACAGATCTTATTCTTCGTCACACAACTCAAGTTTCGATTCTGTGCAACGACAGTCTCCTTCGAGTCAGTCGACGATGAAGCTTGAGGCGGTCCATAAATTAGGGGGTCAGTCCATGGCGAAGCTTGTGGCGGTTGACAAATCGGGAGGCTATTCCGGTGTAAATCGCTATCTTGACAGGTATGATAAGGAGGATTTTTCGGGACCTAATTTTGCTCGCCGACTGAACAAAGAGGAGAGGGAGGATAGAGCGATTAGCGAATGAGTGATTCTAAGGGAGATGATAAGGGATTCGGTTAAGGATAATTCTGCATGGAGTAAAAATGAAGTTAATCCGGTTAGAAATAATGCTAATTTTCAGGGACCTGTGGGAGATCAAAAGGATTGTTCGGAGGGGGCTTATATGAAGGATAACTTGGTTTGTAAAATCAGAGATAAAAATTCGGAGGAGGCTATTATGCAGGATTTTGTGGGAGAAGATAACGGATAGTCAACGGAAGCTGGGTTTGGATTTCTGGTCAACGTAGATGTTGGAGGAGTGACTAAATTTGGTGGTAACCCGTTTAGGTCCGGGTCTTTGCCAGTTCAAGTATCCATTGGGTCATTAAGTTACCCTTTTAACATTGGCCCAATGATAGAGGATACCCATAAGGGTGGACCCAGGAAAGGTAAAGATCGCTGCAAGCCCAACAAGATAGGGCGAAGTGGTGGGCATGCTAGAGGGAATCTGAAATTTAAAAATGATTCCGGAAGTACGTTGCATGGGGAAAGTTCTTTTGGGTGCTTGCATGGCGTCAAACTTAAAATGGAGGGCATTGGCAGTATGTTTGAAGATTATGATATAAAGCGTAAAGCAAAAATACAGAAGGAGGATGCTATTATTTAGAAGATATGTACTGATAGGATGGAGGAAGTCAGTCTGAACTGGCCCCATGGTCATCAATGAGGGCCCTGGGGTGGAACTGTCAGGGTGTGGGAAACCCCCTGACTGTTCTCATATTGCGAGGGTTAGTAAGAACCCATTCCCCTGATTTTATTTTTTTGCTTGAAACAAAAAATAAATTGAGAGCGGTGGGGAATATTAAATATGCTATTAATGTATCTGGTTTGCTTATAGTGGACCCTGTGGGTACTAAGTGGGGCTTAGCTTTTTTTGGATGGAGGATGATTCTGTTCAATTGTTGAAATATGAGAATTTTTTCATTGAAGTTCGTATATCTGATGTGGTTAAGGGTAAAATGTGGCGTCTTTTTATCGTTTATTTGATTCACGTCGGTGAGATTCACAATCAACAAATTAACTCCCTTAAAGGTCGGATAAAGGCATGTGATGAGATTTGCATTGTTATGGTTGACTTTAATGATCTTATGAGTGCTAGTGAGAAGTTCGGTGGTATTGACAGAGAATCGTGTAAGCTTCTCCCTGATTTTGCTGATGTGTGTAACGTGGCTGATATTGGGTTTATGGGTCCACCATTTACCTGGATAAATAAGCGTGATCACTTCGCGCTGATTAAAGAAAGACTTGATATATGTTTTGCCTATCTGGAGTGGCTGCAGGTGTATCAGATGGCCAGACTCCATCACCTGACTGCTTTAGGCTCCGATTATTTGCCTATTTTCCTCGGTACCACTGAAGAGCAAAGGAAGTATAGTCAAGTTTTCAGATATGACAGGCGATGGTTTAATCTTGATGATTGTAAGAATGCTATCTCGTGTGGATGGTTGGGGACGATGATGATCAGGTTAGGAGAAATTTAGCAGATAAACTTGGAAATACTAGAAACCATTTGATCCATTGGAGGAAGAAAAATTCTTCGGCCAGCAGACTTATGAAAGAGATTAAGGTGAAATTACAGAACGCGTTTTCTCATCAGCATACTGACTTTTCCGATATTAGAAAATTTGAAACTCAGTATCAAGAGGCAGTTATTCGTGAGGAAAAATATCAGAAGGATCTGGCTCATATCCAATGGCTCCAAAATGGGGATAGAAACTTTTCTTTCTTTCACGTCTGTGTTAAAATTAGACGAATGATGAACTATATTTTTGGTCTTGAGGATGCTAATGGCAATTGGCATACTGATTTGAACTCTATTCAGAACATTGCTCTCTCTTATTTCTAAGGCCTTTTCTGTTCTTCTAATCCGGATGATAACATGATCTCCCATATTCACTGATAACATTGATTGTTGTCTTAATGATGAGGACATGTTGCTGCTAGACAAGGAGGTCTTTGAGGAGGAGATTGCGATTGCTGTTCGAGACATAGACCCTTCTAAATCTCTGGGTCGGTTTTACGGTGGCTTTTCTATAATCACAATTGAAATATGATCGGTTCAGATATTATTGATATGGTTCATAATTTTTTTACATTTTATCATATGCATATTGTTCTTATCCCTAATGTTAATTGCCCTAGATCTATGTCTCAGTCGCGCCCTATCTGTCTTTGTAATATTGCTTATAAAATTATTTCTAAGATTTTGACTGACCGTCTTAGAAAAGTTATTAGCAAGATTATAGGTGTAGACCAAAGTGCGTTCATTCCTAGTCTGCACATTATTGACAAAGTGATTATCATTCATGAAATTTTTCATGCTCTTAGGATCAGAAAAAAATATAAGAAATGTAATATGACTATCAAGATCGATATGTCCAAAGCGTACGACAGAGCTGAGTGAAAATTTTTATTGGCAATCATACAGAAACTTAATTTCTCTAATCCTTGGATTAACCGGATATCAATTCCTATCTCCTCGACCACCTATAATATCTCTTAATGGCATTCGTAAGAGCCATGAAAGAGATGAAAAGGCAAAAGAGGTGGAAAGGGTGCTAGAAAGGATAAATTGATTTTATTAAATGGGACGTGAGATTGAAAGCATATATGGGTATTCAACAAAAAACACGAAAAAATAGGCCGGTATGTATCTAAGGGTTTTTCAAACAGGCCCAAAACATGGAAAGTGAGCTGAAAAGAATAAATACTAATTATCATAGATAGACTATTTTAGAAAAAAAAATCATAAGAAACGACCATAAATATCAAAAACCTAAAAAATAACCATTTAGTCTGGTGCGCTTCTCAACAAATTTGGCGCAAAAAACTTTGGCAGACAAAAAAATAGCGCCTAAATTTAAGACAAGTTTCAAAAGTATATATGATATGTATAGTTTATATTATATTATATATATATATATGTGTATATTACATACAATATATATCATATCTACAATATGTATTATATTTACATTAGGTATTTTTATCAAATTTGCAACGTTTTAAAATATTTTTGTTGTCTATTTAGTATATTTATGATATGTTTTTAATTAGAGTATTTATATTATTTAGGTTTATTTTAAATAAGAATATTTTATTGTTGTTTTATTATTTCATTTATTTTATGTAATATAATTGTGTCATGTAATTAATATATTTACATGATCATTTCTTGAAACTCTAAGTTATATGAACACACTTTAGACACGCGTGCACACACAAATATATATAAACACACACAAATGTTCTCTAATTCATGATCATTCTGATTTTGTTATATTAGACGAGAGTAAGTGGTTGGGGTAATTGGGTCATTTTTAACTAAAAGATTATTTGATCGATTAATTAATGAATTAATTTACTTAATATAATTAAGTAAAATAAGACTAAATTTATTTATTTAATGGGTAAGAAAAAGGAAAATAGATTGGAGAGTATGGTGGGTTGTAATGGGAAATGCCTTGTGAGGGAGGGGAGGGGAGGGGAGGGGTTGGACTGGACTGGACTGGACTGGGAATGGGTGGGGGAGGGGGGGGGGGTGGGCTGGCTAGGGTGAGGACTGGGCGGGGAAGGGGAATAATGAGCCTGGATTTAAGGGGGCGGGCCTGGGTTATGGAAGGGATGGCCGGATGACTATATCCTTATCCTTATTTATCTCATCGTTGAATTAATTATATATATATTTTAAATATGTAGAGATTGAGTTTATAGTTTTGATTTTAATTTTTTATTGACTAATTTTAAATTTCTTTATTTTTGAAACACCCATTAAATAGATTAATGATAATTTAGATAATAATTATTGACAATTATAAAAACTTGTTATTTTTCTAAAATTCTAAAAAACTTGACGTTTATCTAAACACTATCTTAAAACTGTATGTGTAAATTTCTCTTTTTTTTAATCAAAATCGTCCAAATCTGATGAAAACCCAAAGAATAAATGTGTTTTTTTTTTAAATGAGCCTAAGGATGAAAAGAAAGTTGAAAAGGTACCAAGTTAATAAAATTGTAAAATCAGTAAGTAAATATGAGCATTAAAATAGCAAGAGATAGTGGGAAGACTGTTGGCGACATTTTCTTGTCAGGCTTTTTATGTCGAGAAAAGATCTGAACTAAATGAGGAAAAAAAAAGACATTTCATTGACTATAAGCCTCTCAACATCTTTCTTCAAGATGATAAATTCCCTCTTCCCAAGCCCAGTACTCTGTCCATCCATCTGAAAAGGGCCAAGATTTTCTCAAAGTTTGACCTTAAAGCTGGTTTTTGGCAATTCGGTATCCACCCCGAGGACCTTCATAAGACTATTTTCTGTACGCCCAATGCCCAGTACTAAATGGACCATCGTGCCTTTTGGACTTAAAGTTGCTCCCTCGCTGTTTCAAAAGGCCATGAACAAAATATTTGAGCCTATTTTGCACAGTGTTTTAGTTTATATCGATGATGTTCTTCTCTTCTCAGAAGATCCACATTCTCATCAACTCTTGTTGTCTCACATTTTTTATCTTATCGAACATTATGAGATTATGCTCTCAGCCAAGAAGGCTGAAATCGGTGCTACCTCAATTGAATTCATGGACATGATATTTGAAGATGGAAAATTTCAACTAGACCCTTATATTGCCATGGAATTACTTAAATTTCCCAATACTTATTTAACGGTCAAACAACTCCAACAGTTCCTAGGCATCACTAATTATCTCAAAGATTTCATCCCTCATGTAGCCACCTATACTAGCCATATGTCCAAACTTCTCAAAAAGAATCTTCAAACTTAGGGCCCCGCTCAGACTAAGGCATTCCACGTCCTCAAGGAGCTTGCTCAACATCCTTATCCCTTGAAGATTCCTGACACAAGACTTCACATCCTACAGATGGATGCCAGTGATGAACATTGGGGGGCCATTCTCATTGAGGAAGAAAAAGGTAAAAGTTTTTATCGTGGACATGTTAGTGGGCAATTTAAAGACTCTGAAAAACATTATCATGCTACATATAAGGAAATCCTCGTGGTTAAAAATGGAATTGAAAAATTCAGCTTTTATCTCAGCCCGTATGAATTTACTATCGAAATGGATAACACATCTTTTCCAAAGATGCTTGATCCAAGAGGAAAAATTCTCCCTGATAGTCTACTTCTCAGATGGAAAGACTGGTTCTCTCGCTATAAATTCATAGTTCATCATCGCAAAGGAAATCATAATACCATAGCTGATTATCTCTCTCGACCTCAGAAAGACATCAAATCTCTTGCACCCGTTCCTTCTCCCCACACACTCTTTATTCTTACCATTTCAGATATTCTTAACCCCAGTCCAACAATGCTCTTCAGCATGCCTGCTACCATTTTCCCTTCAAGACCTAAACCTGACGGTCCTACTACTGTCAACAATCTCTCCACAAAAGCTCTGTTTTATTGGCTTCACCTTCTACTCGTAAAAACCCAGATTCATCCTTATCTAGACCATTTTGATATGGTCATCCTTTATACCACCGTTCCTCTTATCACAGGTGCAATTCCAAAGGAACTTCTCCGGTATCTCTGGGCTCTTTCCACTCTCCTGCATATCCCATACCCACCTTGTTACACTTCTTCAATTGTTGTCCATCTTCCATATTGGAGAAGCCAGCTCAACAAGCTGCTCACAAAGAACAATTTATGGGCCGCTCCTCGCAAACAAAAACAGACATTTTTCTGTTTCTTTACACTCCACAGAGAGCAAGATCATTTTGCCAATGAAACTTTGTATATGCAAGATCATTTTGTTGATGGAACTCTGTATATGCAAAATCATGTGAACTTCTGGAATTCCTCTACTGCTTGGCCCAAATATGAAAGCTGGCTCATGAAGAAATTAGGCCAGACATTAAATAGGCTTAATGAACAAGCCACGGATGACGTATATAATAGTTTTCCTCTTGGGCCATTTCCTCTAAGTCCTCAACTCTCATCCAGAGCTTCCTCATCTGCTTTACATGAATTCCAACACTCATTCATCCTCAGTGGTTTTTCTCCTGCTCACCCTCAGGATCCTTATCAATTTGAGTCTTAAGACCCCTACCAGCTAGACACGCAATTCCCCTTTGACTGTCCTTCTCTCGCATCTACAAACGACCTTGGCAATCTTCTTGTACCACCTCCGAAACCAATACCCATGTCCTCGTCTCCTACTGAATCCAACCACAACCTTGAAGATTACATCTCCACCTATTTCCAGGACCCACCATATGATGAAGAATATGCCAATTTTGGATCTGATCACAAGCCCGTCTCCAAAGGCAACTGGTAATTCTTTATTTTGCCCTCAACACAGACCCCCATCTCCATCAATGCCGCCACATCTGTCTCCCACTCGTTTTTGTCTTTCGCATGTCTTTTGTAATAATTATAGTCATTTTGTTATAGTAGGCATTTTAGGCATGTAGCTTACTATCTTTTTGTAATAATTTTAGGCCAGTAGCTTACTGTCTTTTGTAATAATTATAGTCACTTTGTAAAATAGGCTTTTTAGGTCTGTAGCTTACTATTTGTTTACTTTAGCTTGCTTGTCTGTATTCTCTCTCCAGCTCTATATAAGGAGGGATCATCATCCTTTGTAAGGCAGAAGTTTGTGAATTAAAAAATAGAAGGGTGTTTTCTCTTATGGCTTTCTAACTTCCTCTCTTTTCTCCTTGTAATCCTGAACTTATAATAGTTTACTTCTATCTGCCGAGATTCTAGTATGCTCTACACTTGTCCTTGTTAGAGGGATCTTGTGTATAAGAAAGAATCAGACTGTGATCTTAGAAAGGATAATCCGTTGTGATTCTCTGTATTTGTTTTTAGGTTTGATGAATACGTTCATAGGTCCTAAAGTTGCTCCCTTAAAGATGATGTGGTTGAGCCTTACCTGGATATTAAATTTATTCATCATGCTTATCAGCTGAGAAAATTATAGCTGATATCCCAACTTGGTATCAGAGCCATACTTTTCCAAACAGTGGTAACCTATTATGAGGGAAGGTCTGTAAGGAGACGCCCCATAAAATGAGTGAATCTAGATTGATTTTTTAAAATAAATGTTTTATCTCTATCTTTTAATTAATATATAAATGAATATCTAATTAGAATCATTTATGACATTAAGAAGGGTAATTAAGAATTAGTGATGGACAAAATAGTCAAAAAAATATTTCTCACTGACAGTTTTATAAATGTTATAGATATATATAATATCATTATCATCAAGATGCCTATTGAGAAAAATACTAAAAAAATATGCAGAACGAATACTAGAGAGTCATTATGCAACAAAAAGTGGCATTATTATTTGGATTGCCTATTTCCCCATCTACTATCAATTATATATACAAACCCTTCATATTTTCCCAAACCATTGGGCCACAAAAGTCCGAAATGTCTACTCTATACTATATCAGTATCAGTCAATCAATCCTCAATGAAAATTCTATTAATTAAGAACTTTTTGGTCTGTAAAGTAATATTTTTCTTATTCTGCTTTGTAGAAGCCGGATATCTCTAACTATTATTATGTATGATGAAGCTTACAATGTATTGTAGCAGCGTTCTCATGTTAGACATTTTTTTAAAAAAAAAAGCTTACATATCAAGTGAAAGATCTTACAGTGTTCTATTATATTAAACTTTCTTTTGTTTTTTTATTTTCATTATTTATTAACCATAAGCATATTATTTTGGTTTGATTCACGGTAAAAACGTATTGTGCTTTGCTTACTGGCACAGGTCCTGTTTGCTTTGTTAAAGGAATGGAAGAACTAAAACATCATAAAAGCGGTTAGGATGATAACAAATTAAGTTATAAATCATCTTATGATCCTACTCTAACACCTAATGGCATGAATTAGTGATCAACCTCATGAAGACCTTATATTCCCTGAGGAGGTTCTCTCCCGTGCAACAACGTTTTGAAAATTCACGAGAAGCAACCTGACTTATAGTACAATACGCGATCATGGAATGCAATAAGATGGATGATAGAGCGTAATTATAATCTTGCAGGCATTTATTGTCTTTATCGTGAATATATTGGTACAGTTTTAGGTAATTAATTTATTTAGAAAGAACAAAATCAAATAAAGAAAATTTATCTTTTATATTTCATTCTGAAAAATAACTTATTCTATGACTATTTATGAACATAGAAGAAGAATATGCTTATCATAATATAAATATAGTTAATTATTTCATATTTTTTTTATAATATAGTTAATCTTATGAATATAATAAAATAACTCTTAATTCAATTGGATCGAATTGTAATTATGACAATAAAATTATCAAATAAGATTACAGAGATGATACAAACAAGTTTCTTCTATAATACCGTGCAAGTAGTTAACTAAATTTATATAATTGTGAGTAAGAATTTAAAAATATGTTAGTTTTAATAACTAATTAAAATTAGAGTAAGCATATATTGATAGTGTAATATGATGATTTAACTTGTTTAAACGTAAAATGATTACCTCATCGACAATTCTGCAGAATGAATATAAAATAAAACTATTTAAAATGAATGTGTTCTTTCTGTAAAAATTTGTTGTCAATTGTTTGTTTAGTAATATTAGTAATATAATAATAATTAATAACGCAAACATATTTAGATAAATTCGTCTCTTCATGAGCTAATTGAATAATCAATAAATGTTTAGGACAAAATGATTTATGATTTTGGCATTTACTAATTATGTTTTAATTATAATTTTTCTGTAGTGTCATTATCTCACCAACTAGTGACAATCCTTTTGATCAAAGTTGTCCCTAGTTTTCCTTCAGGTACATGTTCTACCTTTTGCTATTTTAATGCTCATATTTACTTACTGATTTTACAATTTTATTAACTTGGTACCTTTTCAACTTTCTTTTCATCCCTTAGGCTCATTTAAAAAAAACACATTTATTCTTTGGGTTTTCATCAGGTTTGGACGATTTTGATTAAAAAAAACAGAGAAATTTACACATACAGTCAAGTTTTAAGATAGTGTTTAGATAAACGTCAAGTTTGTTAGAATTTTAAAAAAATAACAAGTTTTTATAATTGTCAATAATTATTATCTAAATTATCATTAATCTATTTAATGGGTGTTTAAAAAATAAAGTAATTTAAAATTAGTCAATAAAAAATTAAAATCAAAACTATAAACTCAATCTCTACATATTTAAAATATATATATAATTAATTCAACGATGAGATAAATAAGGATAAGGATATAGTCATCCGGCCATCCCTTCCATAACCCAGGCCCGCCCCCTTAAATCCAGGCTCATTATTCCCCTTCCCCGCCCAGTCCTCACCCTAGCCAGCCCACCCCCCCCCCCTCCCCCACCCATTCCCAGTCCAGTCCAGTCCAGTCCAACCCCTCCCCTCCCCTCCCCTCCCTCACAAGGCATTTCCCATTACAACCCACCATACTCTCCAATCTATTTTCCTTTTTCTTACCCATTAAATAAATAAATTTAGTCTTATTTTACTTAATTATATTAAGTAAATTAATTCATTAATTAATCGATCAAATAATCTTTTAGTTAAAAATGACCCAATTACCCCAACCACTTACTCTCGTCTAATATAACAAAATCAGAATGATCATGAATTAGAGAACATTTGTGTGTGTTTATATATATTTGTGTGTGCACGCGTGTCTAAAGTGTGTTCATATAACTTAGAGTTTCAAGAAATGATCATGTAAATATATTAATTACATGACACAATTATATTACATAAAATAAATGAAATAATAAAACAACAATAAAATATTCTTATTTAAAATAAACCTAAATAATATAAATACTCTAATTAAAAACATATCATAAATATACTAAATAGACAACAAAAATATTTTAAAACGTTGCAAATTTGATAAAAATACCTAATGTAAATATAATACATATTGTAGATATGATATATATTGTATGTAATATACACATATATATATATATAATATAATATAAACTATACATATCATATATACTTTTGAAACTTGTCTTAAATTTAGGCGCTATTTTTTTGTCTGCCAAAGTTTTTTGCGCCAAATTTGTTGAGAAGCGCACCAGACTAAATGGTTATTTTTTAGGTTTTTGATATTTATGGTCGTTTCTTATGATTTTTTTTTCTAAAATAGTCTATCTATGATAATTAGTATTTATTCTTTTCAGCTCACTTTCCATGTTTTGGGCCTGTTTGAAAAACCCTTAGATACATACCGGCCTATTTTTTCGTGTTTTTTGTTGAATACCCATATATGCTTTCAATCTCACGTCCCATTTAATAAAATCAATTTATCCTTTCTAGCACCCTTTCCACCTCTTTTGCCTTTTCATCTCTTTCATGGCTCTTACGAATGCCATTAAGAGATATTATAGGTGGTCGAGGAGATAGGAATTGATATCCGGTTAATCCAAGGATTAGAGAAATTAAGTTTCTGTATGATTGCCAATAAAAATTTTCACTCAGCTCTGTCGTACGCTTTGGACATATCGATCTTGATAGTCATATTACATTTCTTATATTTTTTTCTGATCCTAAGAGCATGAAAAATTTCATGAATGATAATCACTTTGTCAATAATGTGCAGACTAGGAATGAACGCACTTTGGTCTACACCTATAATCTTGCTAATAACTTTTCTAAGACGGTCAGTCAAAATCTTAGAAATAATTTTATAAGCAATATTACAAAGACAGATAGGGCGCGACTGAGACATAGATCTAGGGCAATTAACATTAGGGATAAGAACAATATGCATATGATAAAATGTAAAAAAATTATGAACCATATCAATAATATCTGAACCGATCATATTTCAATTGTGATTATAGAAAAGCCACCGTAAAACCGACCCAGAGATTTAGAAGGGTCTATGTCTCGAACAGCAATCGCAATCTCCTCCTCAAAGACCTCCTTGTCTAGCAGCAACATGTCCTCATCATTAAGACAACAATCAATGTTATCAGTGAATATGGGAGATCATGTTATCATCCGGATTAGAAGAACAGAAAAGGCCTTAGAAATAAGAGAGAGCAATGTTCTGAATAGAGTTCAAATCAGTATGCCAATTGCCATTAGCATCCTCAAGACCAAAAATATAGTTCATCATTCGTCTAATTTTAACACAGACGTGAAAGAAAGAAAAGTTTCTATCCCCATTTTGGAGCCATTGGATATGAGCCAGATCCTTCTGATATTTTTCCTCACGAATAACTGCCTCTTGATACTGAGTTTCAAATTTTCTAATATCGGAAAAGTCAGTATGCTGATGAGAAAACGCGTTCTGTAATTTCACCTTAATCTCTTTCATAAGTCTGCTGGCCGAAGAATTTTTCTTCCTCCAATGGATCAAATGGTTTCTAGTATTTCCAAGTTTATCTGCTAAATTTCTCCTAACCTGATCATCATCGTCCCCAACCATCCACACGAGATAGCATTCTTACAATCATCAAGATTAAACCATCGCCTGTCATATCTGAAAACTTGACTATACTTCCTTTGCTCTTCAGTGGTACCGAGGAAAATAGGCAAATAATCGGAGCCTAAAGCAGTCAGGTGATGGAGTCTGGCCATCTGATACACCTGCAGCCACTCCAGATAGGCAAAACATATATCAAGTCTTTCTTTAATCAGCGCGAAGTGATCACGCTTATTTATCCAGGTAAATGGTGGACCCATAAACCCAATATCAGCCACGTTACACACATCAGCAAAATCAGGGAGAAGCTTACACGATTCTCTGTCAATACCACCGAACTTCTCACTAGCACTCATAAGATCATTAAAGTCAACCATAACAATGCAAATCTCATCACATGCCTTTATCCGACCTTTAAGGGAGTTAATTTGTTGATTGTGAATCTCACCGACGTGAATCAAATAAACGATAAAAAGACGCCACATTTTACCCTTAACCACATCAGATATACGAACTTCAATGAAAAAATTCTCATATTTCAACAATTGAACAGAATCATCCTCCATCCAAAAAAAGCTAAGCCCCACTTAGTACCCACAGGGTCCACTATAAGCAAACCAGATACATTAATAGCATATTTAATATTCCCCACCGCTCTCAATTTATTTTTTGTTTCAAGCAAAAAAATAAAATCAGGGGAATGGGTTCTTACTAACCCTCGCAATATGAGAACAGTCAGGGGGTTTCCCACACCCTGACAGTTCCACCCCAGGGCCCTCATTGATGACCATGGGGCCAGTTCAGACTGACTTCCTCCATCCTATCAGTACATATCTTCTAAATAATAGCATCCTCCTTCTGTATTTTTGCTTTACGCTTTATATCATAATCTTCAAACATACTGCCAATGCCCTCCATTTTAAGTTTGACGCCATGCAAGCACCCAAAAGAACTTTCCCCATGCAACGTACTTCCGGAATCATTTTTAAATTTCAGATTCCCTCTAGCATGCCCACCACTTCGCCCTATCTTGTTGGGCTTGCAGCGATCTTTACCTTTCCTGGGTCCACCCTTATGGGTATCCTCTATCATTGGGCCAATGTTAAAAGGGTAACTTAATGACCCAATGGATACTTGAACTGGCAAAGACCCGGACCTAAACGGGTTACCACCAAATTTAGTCACTCCTCCAACATCTACGTTGACCAGAAATCCAAACCCAGCTTCCGTTGACTATCCGTTATCTTCTCCCACAAAATCCTGCATAATAGCCTCCTCCGAATTTTTATCTCTGATTTTACAAACCAAGTTATCCTTCATATAAGCCCCCTCCGAACAATCCTTTTGATCTCCCACAGGTCCCTGAAAATTAGCATTATTTCTAACCGGATTAACTTCATTTTTACTCCATGCAGAATTATCCTTAACCGAATCCCTTATCATCTCCCTTAGAATCACTCATTCGCTAATCGCTCTATCCTCCCTCTCCTCTTTGTTCAGTCGGCGAGCAAAATTAGGTCCCGAAAAATCCTCCTTATCATACCTGTCAAGATAGCGATTTACACCGGAATAGCCTCCCGATTTGTCAACCGCCACAAGCTTCGCCATGGACTGACCCCCTAATTTATGGACCGCCTCAAGCTTCATCGTCGACTGACTCGAAGGAGACTGTCGTTGCACAGAATCGAAACTTGAGTTGTGTGACGAAGAATAAGATCTGTGAAAATCCCCATTGTGATTCCCCATGTTTCCCACTTAAATTTGTAATAGGATTAGTTTTGTAATTGGGGTTTGAGGCCTTCAACCAATCCACATATTTCTTTTCAGATTTCACCCCTACTCTTTTATCCTCCCTCCTAACAATGCAATGCAAATTCTCATGGCCTAAGTCCCCACAATGATAGCAAAATTTAGGAAGACGTTCGTACTTACACCAAATTTAAATTTTCTCACCATTATGCCGAATGAAAATTCCTCTAACCAAAGGCTGATGAATATTAATTTCAACTTTGATACGGATGAATTTCCTTTGCTCGAAACCATCATGTATAACTCCTTCCTCTACATCGATAACTTTCCCTAACCGTTGTCCAATGGTTTTGCCAACTTTTTCACCTCTGCATTCTGTCGGTAATCCATGAAGTTGGATCCAAAATGCACACAAAGAAAATTCTGAATTTGATAACTTCATTCCCATCCTCCATGAAATAAAAAGAACAAGTTGATCATCAAATAACGAAGGGTCATTCTCCATAACAAACGACATATTATTCTCCTCTTGAAATGATCTTAGCCATAATGCACAACCGGCATGATTCGATTTCTTTACAATTCAAATTTTCTGAAATCTCACTCTCCTCTTCCTCAACTTTGGTCAGGGCTTACTTATTAGCCATCTCTTCCACCGCCGCATTCATGTTATAAAGAGCACTCTCCTCACCATCTCTCGTGTTACAAGACATAGAGAGAGAACCAAGAATGAAAAAAAGGAGAGAATAAAAAAATGCAAAGGCTTAAGACAAAAAAGAAAAAGAAGCAACTCTCTAAGGTGAAACCCTAAAGAGAAAACGTCCTCAAGCCAAGAGGAAAACTTGGAAGAATCTTTCTAATCACATATGAAGTTGTTCAGTTTTTCATTCAACGTTCAATTTATTGCATCTAAATTGTTCCAGCAAGAGCCATTCAAGTGTTTGATTTTTCATCCAGTTGAACACTTGAGATTTCTAGGTTTATAATTTGAAAATAAATCTTAATTTTGTGGTGATTGTTTTATTTATCTACCCTTAAGAGTTTGGCATCATTTCGATGACAATTGTAAACTTGAACTTTAATGAAAAGTTGTCGAATGCGGTTTTATATTTTGATATTTTTCTTTGTCTCTCTCATACATATGTATGTGTACGCATATATATTAGAATAATACAAAATACACTTTAAACAGAAACATTAGCGGAATGAGTCCTGGCTACTCCCCTGTTACTCACACTCTAAACGGGATAGAAGTGGTGCATACATAAAGATTCAACATATGTAAGTTCTAAAGAATAATAATTGTGTTTTTAGTTTCTAGAATTGAAAATTAAATTATAGAACATTAATAAGATAATATGTAACTTATAAAACATTATTCGTAATAATTTAATAATTTATAACACATTAAAATCTCCAACACGTTAGACAAAAATTATTTAACAAAGTGAGTCGTTATTAACTTTAAAATTAGAAATAATTTTAAAAAATTGAATCAGTGGTTATTCTCACCTACGTGCAATTGACACAACTCAATAAACTAAAGGGTTAATGCTCTCTCGCCTTCAAAATCTTACACCAGTACTTCTTAATTTTTTATTTTTTTCACGAATCCTCCTACTGTCACTTCCGTTAAAAACATAGACGAGAACAATTACACGTGAATTTCACGTGTCTTTTTTTAACAGGCAATGATGTCATTTAATACCCAACTGCCATGTTCCCACTTTTTCTTCTTCACTCTCTATTCTCTCTTTTCAGCTCTGTATTACTTTTCATACTCACCATTTTAGTCATTTTCTTTTGAATTCCATACTCTCTCTATTCACTCATTTTCTTTTTTCTTAGAGACAGAGAAACTCGGGAAGAAAACATGCCCTAACCCTTTGTGAGCTCTACCTCAGCTCTCTTATTCTCAAGCTAGCCTCAAGCTTCTCAAGTAAGGTCTCTCTCTCCTCAAGTTTCTCACGTAAGCTCTCTCTCTCTCTCTCTCTCTCTCTCTCTCTCAACTAGGTATTTTGAGTTAGTCTTGAAATTTTTGTCTCTGTAAAATGGAACTAGTTCGAGTTCGAGTTCGAGTCCCCTATGGCAGGACGTGTTCAGATCCGCTTCAATCCGAAAACCAAGCCTAGCCCCTCAGCCCCCCCTGAATCCACCATCGTCTGAATCAAAATCAAAATCATCCTTATTACTCTCATGTTGCTCTTAATCCTATTTATTAATAAATTTCTTTCTTGGGTTTCTGAAATTTCTTACTTTTTTGTGATGGTTTTAAGAATTCTTCTCGTCCACTGGGTTTTTCTTGATTTTGATTTTTATACTTCTTTAACTTGAGATCATTCACATATACAAATAAAAAAATGGGACATGGGTGTTGTTTATGAGGGAGAAAAATGATTGAATAGGAAACCATTTTAACGAGAGAAAGAGAAAAGAAAAAAGCATTTAAGTTTTATCATTATTTAATTCTCAACATTCTCCGATGAACCCTCCTTCTATGGCCATGGCGTCTCCGAGAGAGGGAGAGGTAGTAGAGAGAAAATGAGTTGGTTGAAAGTGAGGATTAATTGATGGGCACGTGTCAGTGGATAAAAATTTACCCAAAAGATATCATGTTTTTGACACGTGATATCACTTCCGTCTGTTTTTTAAACGAAAATCACACTAAGATGTATTGTTAAAAAATTAAAGATGAAAATATTTTTTATAAAATTTTAAAAATCATGAATCAAATTATACAATCACACAAAGTTCGGGTTCCCTATAATTAACCCTAAACTAAATTTCGTATAAAACAGAATGGCTATATAATAATTGTTTTATGATTTGGCAAGGTTGCTTAAGTTGACCATTCTAATAGATTAGAACAAAACTTTGCCTACTACCAAACTCTTCACGCCAATAAACGTGCAGTTTGACCATCACGAATCCAACTTTTTGACGGCTGTCTGCATCAAAATTCTACCTTTATACCATACCATGTCCTGTCCATGTCCGAACACCATTCTTAACATGGTAATGTTCCTCTCTTCCTCCTTCTTCTTCTTCTTCTCCATAATATCTTCTATCGATTCAGCTACTTCTTCATGCCCAATTGATCTCAACTACGTTGAAACTTTCCCATGGGATATTTCATTATGCAAAGACCCCAATGGAAAACTTTGTTGCCAAACCCTTCTCAGCCTCTTTGGCATTGGACTTGCTCAACATCTCAAAGACACATCAACTTTTCAACTCTCCAATTCAGATTCTTCTTCTTCCTGTCTTTCCAATTTCCAATCCAAGCTTTCTTCTTTGTCTATCTTTCCATCCGCAGTCACTACTTGCTTCCAAAATTCAACCCAGTTTGTGGCTAATGCTTCCAGTTGTGCTGAAATTATGACAACCCAAGATTGGGATTCAAAGATTGGCCCTTTAAGTCCCTTAGACACATCCTGCCAAGGAGACTTGACGGGGCTTACCCGATGTGGCGCCTGCCTTGATGCCGGTATGAAGGTAACCTCTCAGCTTGTTGGGTTAGACCCAAATGGGACAAAGTGCTTTTACTTCACTGTTTTGTATGCTGCTGGCATTGTTAATCAATATGGCCCGAAGGATACGAGGACAGCTTCTTGTATACTGGGCTTGCCCCTGTCTGCCTCAGCAACTAAAAGTAGTTCAAACCAAGTGAAGAAACGTATTTTTATTAAATTGGTTTTCAGCTTCTTGGGTGCTCTTTTTGGTGCCCTTATGGTGCTTGTGTTAATTACTCTGTGGTATAAAAGGAACAAGAAGAGGTGGGAGAATGCTCGGCACGAAGAATACGTGAGCGGCTTCCGGGCAAGTGTGGTGCCGAATTCTGGTGCAAAATGGTTTCATGTATCAGAGCTTGAGAAGGCTACAAATGAGTTTTCTCAGAGGAATCTGATTGGCCAAGGTGCATATGGGGTTGTGCACAAAGGTAAGCTTTCGAATGGAACTTTGGTGGCAGTGAAACAAGTTCTTGATTTGGACTCAGAAGGGGATGAAGATTTCTCCAACGAAGTTGAGATTATAAGCAAAATAAGGCATAGAAATCTTCTTTCTCTCCGAGGTTGTTGTGTTACAAGTGATAATGTCAAAGGTAAAAGGAGGTTCTTAGTTTATGACTTCATGTCAAATGGTAATCTTAGTGACCATTTGTATTCTAATGTAGAAATTTGCCAAAGTAGGAAAATAATTCTAACTTGGCCTCAAAGAAAGAGTATAATTCTTGATGTGGCTAAAGGGTTAGCTTACTTGCACTATGGAATCAAACCCGCGATTTATCACCGTGACATAAAGGCGACCAACATACTTTTGGACTCAGAAATGAAAGCCAGAGTCGCGGATTTTGGTTTAGCCAAGCAGAGTAGAGAAGGCCAATCTCATTTGACAACAAGGGTTGCAGGCACACATGGGTACTTAGCACCAGAATACGCTCTATATGGGCAATTAACAGAGAAGAGCGATGTTTACAGCTTTGGCATAGTGATTCTCGAGATCATGAGCGGGAAAAAAGTGCTTGATACGACGAATTCGTCTGTAATTCTGATAACAGATTGGGCTTGGATGCTTGCAAAGTCAGGGAAGGTTGAAGAAATTTTGGAGGAATCAATAAGGGAAAAGGGAGCAAAGGGTGTGATGGAAAGGTTTGTGCTTGTGGGGATGCTTTGTGCTCATGTGATGGTAGCATTTAGGCCAACCATAGCTGAGGCACTTAAGATGTTGGAAGGTGACATTGACATTCCTAAATTGCCAGATAGGCCATTGCCACTTAGTCATGAATCTTTTAGAAGAACTTTGCAATTGAGTTCATCAATTAGTGACAGTTCAAGACCTAGTTCAAGCATGAGCTTCATGTAGATTGGGTTTGTTTGGGAACTTGGATAGCTTTGTTCAACTGAGATGCTATCCGCCTTCTCAAGTGAGAACAAGTTTACATTTTTAATTTATTTTTATTCAGCATCTGGTGAGGATTTTCTTGGATCCATACAACAAACCTGGCGGGTCAGAAACTTTCCTTCCAGCTGCATAACTTTGAACATACAAGTCAAACTTCAACCACTCTCTATTTTTCTCACTATTTTTTTCATTTTATTCATTTCAAAGCCATAATCAGACATGGAGACAGTGCAACATGGGAGGCAACTTTAACTAATTTCGTTTGCATACACGAGGATGTAATCATTTCTTCTTTATTTCCCTTCCAATATGTAGTTTTTTTGGTGAAATAAGAAAGGAGACTTTATGTAGATCAACTCCTAGACGCATGAACTGATAATTTTCACCATGACAAACTCAGCTAACAGTCCTCGTCCTTCCAATATGTAAAGAATTTGTTACTCATTTAAAGATTGACTTCCAAATTTACAAAATGAAATTGCATGGCCAGGTAAAACAAGAAGGCACCCTTGTTGAAAGGAAACGTAAGCCATTGGAAAGGAATGCAGAAATATAATCACGTCTGTACATTGAGTAACAGTAAATATCTTTTAGCATGATAAACATAGTCTCTAGTCTTTCTAATCTTTCAATGTATTACAAATAGAGAAAGAGAGATGAGTATTATAGAGCATCATGATAATCATCTTTACTATAAGTTGACAATATATGTTATCCTGCATAACGTGTGAAATGTAAACTAACATGCAAAAACCTTTTACGTGATGTTAATATATAATCTTATGCCACGTATCTTGCAACATCATACTAGTGTTGATGCTACATTAAATTACTCATAAATAAAGTTGTGTCAAAATATTATAAAACCATCACACCCATTATAGTGAACAAACATCTATCAAAAGTTGAAGTTCATATCATCCATAAAATTCTCTATATCCGTTGGGGTGGGGTGGATGATATCTGGATATCTTATCAAGCTAAATGAAGTTTTGAAAGAGAAAAAAACAGTCCTATAAATAAAGCTTAAATAGCGATTCAATGCCTCCTGGTTTTAGATTCACTTCTGGAAGCCATAATTCCTGAAAGCTTGTTCACTTCGTACAGAAGTCCAGCTGAGAAGATGAAACTGCGGGAGACCAAACATTAAACTCAACAAAGTATGAACCTATAGAACCCCAAAGGCAGATATGCAAAAATTCATAGATATAATCAACCTATCCTTATATGTTTTCATATCATTTTTCTTATAGATTTCCTTCATCAATTCAAGTATTAAAGCTTATTGAAGGATTGCAAAAGGCGTCAGACTCGGCAATTGTCAGTTTCTTTACCCTCCTGCAATTAATCAACTTTTATCCCTTGCTTCATTCACATGTACCCACACGCCCATAGCAGTAAATTTACTCATGATCTCAAATATGTCAATTCCGAGTCTGACTGAGACATAATTTGTCAGTCTTTACGAGGCTTAAATATAATGTAGCCTCCATTGTTTCTTCAAACCAACAACATTCTACAAGTTGACTGATTAAAGAAAAGGTATCTACAATATTGGCTTCCCATTTGCATGAATTTTATCTTTAAATTTTATTTGATGATTATGATATCCAAAGACAGGTTTTTGATCAATCAAACCGATTGGGTTTGAATCGTTTGATAGTCAAGTTTTACATTGGATAACTCTTGTAAGCCGAACACCTGAAAAAGATCTCTGCTGAAATCCGTTTAAAGTTCTATAATGGTTTAGAGCTAGACTTCATTCTCCCTTTGCCTTGCTATTATAGCAATTAATATACTATCATCCTTATTGACATTATTGTTAAGAGACCTTAGTTATTTACACCACCCTTCATTCTAACTGTAAATTTAACTAATTCTAGATGTATTTTCACTTTGTATAGAGTTTCTCCTGGACATTTTTTTGGATGATGTAGGTATTAGGGCTTGCGCCTGATTAATCTTATGGGCTTTGATGTTAACAACCAAGTAAACCTCCAGTGGCCTATGGTGCAGATCAAACTAGTGACCTCTGAGGAGAAAACTCAAGGTCTGACTAGTTGAGTTTCTCCTAGACATTTCGAACCAAAATCAAAGACCAGGATACTTGTCAAACAAAGGTTGATAAAGGGCACATTAGAAGAAAGGGAGGCGAAAGGTTGTTGATGCAGGGCACATTAGAAGAAAGGGAGGTGAAAGGAGAAACACGAGCACATAGGCTCACTTAATTATAGCTAGAAATACTCGATCCATATTCCACGTCTGAATAATGCACTGGCATAAGCCTATATTTCTAGGAAATTGAGAAATCTAAACCTAGTTGATACCCTAGATCCTAGTCTTTTGGTAAAAATATTCTAAGAACCAAATCTAAACAAACTAAAATTTGTACTTAAAGTAAACTACCTAAAATATTTAATCAGATAACATAAGATCCCTAAATTCTAGTTTCATCATAAATACAAATATGTTCTTTTTCAAATTTTCTCTTGAATTTGATTATCCATCCAAAGTTCGGGAAACAATGACCTCTGATAAATACGATACAAACTAAATATGCTCCAACATTTTGATATATTATATATGTTTTTAATGCGCTCAAGAAAAAATTACAAAGAAACATTATGTATCCAATATCACTTACCATGTTGTAATACAAACTCGATGGACAGTGCTAGCAGCAATTAAAGCAACTGCTTCTGCAATTATGACTGCAAAAGAAAAACAACTAGATATTGAAATTGGAGCTTCACTGCTAAATCAAAATTATGATGCATTTTGTAATGTAGAAATTATTAGTGTAAGGGAAAGTACAACATAGCACTTGTTATATTGTACTTCTCGATAGCATTTTTTCCTTAAAAAACTTAATTTGGAAATTGAGGGTCCCCTTTAAGGTAAGAGTTTTGCATAGATGGTGTTCTCAATAAGGTATACTTGTGATCTTCTTCAAACAAAATATCACTCGATCTGCATATCTTCATTGCTCATTTTCAAGCATATTATGGTTCATTAATCATTCCTCCAAAAATTTTAACATTCGAAGGGTCTTTCATCAAGGAATATGTTCCTTGCTACTTCTTTTAAAAATGCAGACACACTAACAAACGGAAAATTGTTGTTTGGAGATGCACTGCACCATCTACCCTTTAGGTCATTTGGGCAGAATGTAACGTCTGTATTTTTTTTGTAAGTAAGATTTGTATTAGAAAAGTAGACCCCGAGATAGGGCAAATACAACCAAAAAGGAAATTATCAACACAAAAAATGAAGGCCATTCACCTAGTTTTTCTCAAAAACCAACATGGGGAATAGGGTGTTCACCCATTCTTTAAGAATGCCTCTAAAGTATAAGAATACTTTACAAAATGAATTTTCAGTCCCCTCAAACACTCTGATTCCTCTCGAACTAAATCGCCCAAAAAATTGCATGAAAATAACGTCTGTATATGAGATATTTGTTGATGTGATTGTGGGTTTTCGAGGGACAAACATTGACTCTTAGCATCTAGTACGCCTTTTACTTACAAAGAAAAAGTTCTTTTTGGTTCTCTCTTATTGAAGAAAAAATTGATACAACTTGATTGAGGATGAATTAACCTCAGACTTTTGTACTTATCCTTACAACAAATAGATTCAGTACAACATTTCTGTTTCTTATCAAAGAAAAGAATAAAAGGGAAATGATACCACAAGGCAATGATACTGCCAAAAAGACTATCATGCCAGAAAATTAAATTCTTTCATGATTTGGACGCATATAAAATGATGCATTTATCCATGAGGAAGATATTTTTATGCCTAGAAATGTCTCGTGTATTCCATTTATCAGTACGAACGAAGGTGATAGTCCACATACTTGATATATTTCCTAATCAAAGTTTCGATTTATTAGTGATAGTGCAATGGGACGAGAGAGAGAGGGAGAAAGAAGTATCCAAGTAGATGGAACAAATTAACATTATAAATGTCATCGGAAACTCACCGGCACCCCATCCAGTCCGAATGCCACAAGTTTCTTGGAAATTTCCAATGAACTACAAGATGAGAAATCGAGAAAAAACTCAGTTTTCACCCAAATAGACAGTATCATGGCCAATTGAGAAACTGAAACTTCAATCATCCCTTTAAAAAAAAAAAAGAACTTCATTCAAGAAAAGACTCCAAGCATGGTCTTCGGGTTGGGAATTCCCATACTTAACCAACATTTTAACTTAAAATACTCAAAGTAGAGATAAGTATAAAGGGATAAATCAATACGCGTAAATTAGTTTGGCTAAGAGTAATGGTGCTTTTAGGATGGTCTTCATGTTGTTTTTTCCGTAAGAGCCTTTAGGCTGCCTTTGGTGCTTCGAAAAGCACAAAACTTCAGCATATGATTTGTAAGGTAACTCTTGTTCTATGAAAACATAATAGCTTCATCTTCTTGGTGCTTTCAAAGTTTTCGTTTAATCACATAGAATAATGGTCAAAATAGGACTTGAGCCCCTTTAGTTGATAACTCATTAAAACAAATACTTCAACAGCTCCCTGCTTTAACATACTACTATTAATTTAGAGAAAATTATAAAAATAAGTTCTATTACTCGATGATGTCAATGCATCTATGTGTTTTAAATGGTGGGCTCTTTAGAACTAACTGTTAGCAGCACAAGAAAGAGGAGAGAGCTGATGAAACCCCCAAGTATGGTGAACAGCTCTGATGAGGCCAACTTCCCTCTGTACACCTCTTGAAGTGAAAGCATGACCGTGAAAAGAAGAAATGAATACACCATGGAACTCCCTGATCCCGCCATGGACTTCTCACTACAATGTGCAAGAACAACAGCACATATAATGAAAACAGAGCAACAATAAGGAGAGATATTTATAAGAGGAAAAGAAAAAAATGGTAGATCACCATTAGAGCAGGCAAAGTCAAGTCAAGACACTTCTACTAATGAATTTTCAAATGCAACTAGCCAGACGCAGTAACCAAACCATCAAGGTTTTCAATGTCAATAGCTGAGAATGCTTGCTTCTTCTACTAAAATTAAGCAAGTATTAATCCAGGGTTTAGTAGACCAGAAAAGTTTAAGCTATTTCATGGCTCCAAATAACTAGATATCTGGACTATGCTTCATCACAGATTTGACATTCAAAACCTCACTGTAAATGCATCAAAACTTCCCTTGAACGATCAATTGTGAATCAAGTTGATCAATTTCAAAACATAAAATATATAAGCATTATAACACAGATCAGTCAAGTCCAGATCAAAATTTCTTCGATAAAATTGAGAATCTAAGATCCTGTAATTTTCCAACATTTTCTCGGCAGCCAAAAGGAGGGAGAGAGAGAGAGAGAGGGAGAGAGAAAGAGAGGGAGAGGGAGAGTTTAGCACACACACCTCGGAAACCAAGCTATCTCTCTCCTGACGAAGCGCCGTTGGTTTATTGACGAGTAATCAAAACGGACTTTTTCGGGTTTTTATTCCGAACAGGACGAAGAGTCAGTGGAGGGTTGGTTTAAGTCGGAAATAGTTGAAAATATTTTAAAATATAAAATACACCCCTACACTTTTATTAAATTATATTCTTAAACTTTATTTTAGATTTTTATACTCATATACTTTAACTAAATTACAAAATATATCTTTTCGTTAAAAATTCCGTCAAAAGTAACCTTAAACGGCACGTGCAGAATGTTAACTTCTGTTAACAGGTATGTTAACAAAAGTGAGTTAAATCATTCCTCTTTTTTTACTTTTACTTCGTCTTTTTTTTACAGCCCTAAAACGAAAACGAAAATTACAGGGGAGGGGGGAAAGGGTTCATCGCACGATAGAGGGCTAAGGTTATGGTTCGATTTCTTGGCCAGATTTGAGGGTCAAAAGCTCGAAATTTCTTGAGGAATTCTTTCAGATATGTACTCTATTTCAATTATTCAATTTTTTCGTCGAATTTTGGGTTTTCATGGCTCGATTTCTGTTTTTCTATTTCAGCGATAATTGACATATATGGCTTGATTTATGTTCTTGTTGATTTCTGATCTGGGTTCGTTGATTTATGTTGTAGATTCACCGGATTTATGTTTTTGTTGATTTTCATGGCTCGGCTTATGTTCTCATTGGGCTTCATGGCTCGATTTATGTTCTCGTTTGGCTGGTTATCGGGTTATTTGTTTATGGGGTTATGTATTATTTTGTTATGGGTTATCGGGTTATTTGTTTATGGGGTTATGGACAGGATTCGGCTTGTTATTGGGTTATACAGTTATGGAGTTTTGTACTGTTTTGTTATAGTTTTGTGTTTGGCTTTGTTTTGTTCTAAAAAGGTGTTTTGGTTGGCTTTATTTTTGTTCCGTAAAGTTTTATTTGTTATATAAATTTGTTTTGGTTGGCTTTTGTTTTGTTTTCTCCATCTGCATTTGCGCTTGCACCTGCATCCCCACATACTGAATTAAATGAACCCGTTATTGAGGAAGATGATGATAATGATAGTAGGTCTAGTGAAGTGTTGGAGGATTTTAGTGAGCCTGAGGGTTGGGTAGATGAAAAAGAAGATTTGTTTGTCAATACAAATGAAGATCGCATAAATGAGGATGGCTTGAACAAATGGTTTGGTAGTAAGATTCAAAATAATGACAAAAGAAGCAGAGAAAAGGTGATCGATGTGCCTAGTGTATTTTGAACTGGAGTATGATAGTGACCAATTGAGAGATCTTTTTGATTCATCAGATGAAGAAATTCTTCTGTCATATCCTGAGTTCCATGAAGAAATTCATTTGGGTAGGTCAATTGCACTAGAAAAGAGGATGCAGTCGCTTATCAAGGTAGTTATAAAGGCAGATCACTTAGATGTATTGATTGTCAAGGATGAGGGTATAATAATAGAACATGCAAGCAACCTCACAATCCGAAAATGAAGATTCAAAAGAAGAATGTACGTATTTTAATATTATCTTATTAAATAATTTCAATATAATCTTATTAAATAATTGTAATATAATTTTATTGAATTTTGTTTAGATTGTTGCTAGTACGCACCAATCTCAGAGTGTTGGAGAACAATCGACTGCTACAACGAGGACCAAAGTACTAGTACGTATTGTTAAAGTTTATCGGTTACATTTATTATTAGTTTTTTACTATTTAATAATCATCTTATTGAATGGGTTCGAAGAGTTACGACTGATGTGATACGATCTCAATGACCGTCAACTGTTGTGTAGGGATCTCAGGAAACGTCAAGTGTTGTCCAACTTCCTAGAAGAAGTTCTAGGAAGAAATCAATTCCGACTAGTAGTCTTAGGAAGCAAAAGGAATATAATTAGAAATATGTGGTATTAGTTGTGATTGATGATATGCTGGCTATTTTACGAATTTGTGTCTGAGATGCTAGCTATTTTATGAATTTTAGTATGAGATGCTAGCTATTTTTGTGAATTTATGTATGAGATGATGACTATTTTGGTTAGATCTGTATATTTTACGATTTTATGTGATAATGAATATATGAAAGTCATTTTTAGGTGTAACTTTTTTTGTGAAGCAGTATTTTTTACAGTAGGAAATAAGTAGATTTTTTTTAGAGTCATTTTTTGGGTACAGAATTAAGCAGATTTTGTAACGCATAAACAAAAAGCAAAAAAGTTTCATTAATGAAACAAATTTCCTTCTTTCATGGTGAGAAACTAGATCTGAAAAATATGTTGAAATTAAAATGAGGGCTTAAAAAAGAGAGTAAATAAGAGAGTTATTTATATGGGTAAAATAGTGTAGGTAAATGGAGGGAAATAATAGAAATTGAAGGAAATAATGGAGAAAATTGATGGGAATGGGCGGAAATTGACGGAAATGGACGGAGTGTTAATTTTTTGTTAGATTTAACTAAAAATCATTACTGAGAGATATATTTTACAATTTAATCAAAGTATAAAGTTATAAAAACATAAAAAAAAACTTAATGGTGTTTATAATTTAATGAAAGCATATGAGTGTATTTTATATTTTAGCGCTGAAAATAATGAGGATAAAGACGTCCACAAAAATTATCGTGACTCTGTCTTGCCTTCACGAATCACTTTCAAACTAAACGACACCATTTCATACACCAAAAAGCTTGAAGCGTCTTCATTCCTTCCAAGGTCGTTGAACGTTGGCGGGCTCGGCTCTGCCAGTCTGGTTTTCAGATGGAGTTGCCGGAGTGCCCAGTATGCCTGCAAAGCTACGACGGAGACTGTTCAATTCCCCGCGTACTAGCTTGCGGTCACACGGCCTGCGAGGCCTGCCTAGCCAACCTCCCACAACGGTACCCGACAACTATTCGTTGTCCCGCGTGTACTGTTCTTGTCAAGTACCCAACCCAAGGGCCCTCTGCTCTTCCAAAGAACATCGACCTCCTCAGGTTTTGTCTTCCGGAAAACCCCAATCCTCAAAACTCGGGAAAACCCTTAAAGCAATCCCCCGATAGCCGCACCGACTTTCTTCCTCAGCTATGGTCGGACGAATTTTACAAGACCTGGAAGGATTGGGTCCTTCCCTCTGACGCCATTGTTTTCGAGACGAAGATCAAGGATGATGATGAGGAGAAAGTGGTGTTCGGAAGGACCAGGTCAGGATCAGATTCAGCTTATTCGTTGCCAATATGGATGAGAGAGAAACAAAGTGTGAGTCTTGCTCGGGTTGTTTCTTTACCTCATTCTAAGAGCAACTCTGCATTTCATTTTGGTTATGTTGCTAAAGTTATGAATTGTTTGAGTGCGATGAAGGACGAGGAGAGGAATGAACTGGGTCTGATGTTGAGAGCTGGTATACAAAATTGTGGAAGGGTATGTAAACCTTATGGAGTGTGGGGTAATATTGGAGATGGATATCTGTATTTGGTTTGTGAGAGAAAGAGTCCGAACTTGATGGAAAAGATTGGTGATTTGGGAAATGGGTTTTATGGTGGAGATGAGGCCGTACTAAGCAGAGATGGGATGCGTGCATTTGCGATAATTGCTATTGGGATTTGTGAAGCAATGATTTATTTGCATGATCAAGGGTTAAGTACAGGTCTTTTGGGTCTTTCAAGTTTTACTGTTGGTGATTTTGGTCACATTTGTATTGATTTGAATGAGATTTTGGTGATGGGAAGAATGGTACACAGGACTGCTGTTGAAGCTGTTTCAAATAGGCGTAGAACTAATGACAAAGAACTGAGAGTTATTTATAGAAAATTGATGAATGGAGATACCTTTATGAGCCCGGAGCTCTTGGTCGAGTTGCTAGAGAAAGAGGGTATTGCAACCGGTTGTGGTACCCTGGGATCTTCAAAAGGTTATGGCTGTGATGTTTGGTCGTTAGCTTGTGTTTTGATAAGGCTTCTAACTGGAAATGGATGCTTTGAAGAGATTCCTGGGACTAGTGAAGAAAAAGATATTGATTATTCTACTTTTTACATGAGTTGGATTGAAAATCTTAGTTCCTTTTTGGATGTTAAATTAGGTTCAGACTACACGTCATTGACGCAGATCCTCCAGAAATGTTTGAATTTTGATCCAGAATGTCGCCCATGTTTAATTGACTTGTGGAGAAGCATCAGGCAATTGATTGTTTTACCTGAATTGGATACTTTAGCTACTACTGAAGTGGCTGCTATTGAGGTTAGCTGCGACCATTGCTTGGTTCTCGGTAAACTCTTTCTTCAACTACCCAAGGATTTGTCGGTGTTGCAGAGAGACGATGATATACAAGGGAGAGAAATCAATAGTGCCACAGATGATGATCGAGTGGGGGAGGAGAAGGTTAGCTTAGATGTCGTTGATGGCGTCTCAGAAGGAACAGTAAAATCTAAAGACCTGTTGGCCCATCGTGATTCCATTACTGGGTTGGCAGTTGGAGGTATGGTGCCTCCAACTAAATGATTCACTACCATATAAATGTTGGCTACTTTATCTTGACAGTGTTGCAGATTATTTGGGGATTTAAGGTCATTGATTCACATTTAATATGCTATTTGCACTGAATGCGTTGCATTTTCTAACGTCTCTTCTTTTTTTCCTTAGGGAATTTTCTGTTTAGCTCCTCATTTGATAAAACTGTCCGTGTATGGTCTTTGCAGGTAGGAACTGAAAAGATACTGTAGTTTGAATGATACTATCATTGCTGCTAATGTTGAATCTAGTAATTCCATAGGTCTATTGATTAGTATTCTGCTCCCAAAATATGATGGCAAAGCAATTGTGGTTCATTCAAACGAGTTGCTGTTTTTTTTAATCTTTTTGGACTTGAGAAGTTGCTATGAAAGTTCCCTGTGACATACAAAATTAGGGGTGTAAAGTTTATTGGAGAACAGTAATGTTTCTAACTATTTAGAGAACTCTAATCTAGTTGCAAAACTCACAAGAATAATTTTCCATATCATGATAATTAGTTATCTGGAGCTTCCTCTTCAGAAAGTTAACTTTTCATGGCTGGATCTGTAGTCATGAAAATTCATGTCCTGATATCCTGAGAACAAACTGAGGTCCAAGAGAGGTTTCCTTTGGTTATACTTTGGTATATCTCTAGAAAGGAATTACAGCATAGGATTTGCTCTCCTTTTTCATGCCATTTATACCTTTTTCTTGTTCTTCATTTCTAACCAACCACCTCTCCTGGGCTTATGGCACTCGTTCCATGCAGGATTTCTCCCTTCTACACACATTTACAGGTCACGAGCATAGAGTAATGGCTCTGGTTTATGTAGATGAAGAGCAACCGTTATGCATAAGTGCTGATAGTGGAAGTGGCATATTTGTATGGAGCGTTAATATTCCTCTGGAGCAAGGACCATTGAAAAAATGGTATGATGAGAAGGATTGGCGCTATAGTGGGATTCATGCTTTGGCCTTTTCAAGAAATGGATATCTATATGCAGGTTGTGGTGATAAAGCTATAAAAGCATGGTCATTGAAGGCAATTACTCTCAATTCTAGTCATTATATTAAGAGGAAACTCCTCCGAACTCCCATCTAGCTTGCTTAAATGACACAACATTTCCTTTACTTCAGAAAAAACACGGACCTCACCTGACTTAAGATTTCGTAACCAAAAAATAAAAAAAATTGTTTTTTTTTCAAACTAACACTGTTAAAACAAATTTTAATACCGAAATTGCTCATAACCAGAAACCATCTTATTCTAAACCATGCGTGTCGGGTTGGATTTTATGCTTTGACTTCAGTAATTAGTAGGGTCTGGTCTATATGATAAGGGTATTCTGGTATTTTCATGCAGAAACTAACAACTTTTCAATTGAATTGACCTAAGTGTCATTTTCCAAACTAGAGGGGTTGTCCATGTCATTCAAGCAAACTAGATAGGAGGATGGAGGAATTTTCCCTTCTATTGACTGTATCCATTACGTATCTTCTTAGTCATGCGACTAACATCACCTTCCCTCTTTCCAGGACTGCACCTTGTCATGCACCATGAACGGTCATAAATCAGTGGTTTGTGCTCTTGCAGTATGTGATGAGGTTCTTTACAGTGCCAGTTGGGACGGAACCATCCGATTGTGGAGCCTCTCTGACCACAGTCCTTTGACTGTATTGGGGGAAGACACGTCTAGAACTCTAATATCCGTCTTGTCTGTTATTGCAGATAGACATATGCTTGTTGCAGCTCATGAAAATGGACACATAAAGGTTTCAAATTCTTCAAATCTTTCTTCAGTTATGGTACTACAAGTCTAAAATGGTACATAAGCACCATGAGGATACCAAATGTTTAGCATAGTTTTTTATCCGGTAAAATAGTTACCTTTACCGATCAAATAAAAAAACTATGCTAAACATTTGGTATATGTCCAAAATGATTAATACATTGTAGAGTAGTCAATGTAACTGATTAAAAATGCAATAAGATGGTTTAGGAACATAATCATGTATAGTAATTTAGTCACTTATTGCTGCACCCTTTGTGGAAGTTATTAAAAGGAAAGAGATAAGGTCTACTTATATCTAGATTTTCCTTCTTTATCTATGATAAAATCAGACTTTTTAAATGATATCGGAAAGAATAAATTCAGTCCATGTTATGGAGTCATGAGGGCTGCTTCAGCATGCAGATCTCGAGTTTAAGGGCTATTTCAGATCCATGGCCTGGCTGTTTCTTTTTTCCCCTCTTCTGCTGGTCATTTCATTCCGCGCTGCTCTGTCTTTCCTAAAACAGGTCTGGAGAAACGATGTCTATATGAAATCACTACGATCAAACGATGGTGCCATATTAGCTATTGCAATGCAGAGGAAGTGGCTTTTCTCAGGAGGTTGGGACAAAATTGTTAATGTACAGGTACTTTTAAATGTACTACTATTGTTTTGTGAATTACACTGAAAAGAGACTGATATCGCTATTTCAACCTATAAATGGTTCTTTTACAGGACAGTTTTAGCATGTAGAAGTATTGCCTCTGTTAGAAAATTGATTTTATTTCACCTTTTGCGGCTTACCAGAGGAAAGAAAGAATAATAAGATGGGGATTTAAGAAGATATATAAAATTTAAAGGAAAAAACATCTTACTTCTTTATAAAACTACTAAGGTAGCTATTGTTTACAGGAATTATCAGGTGATGATCTTCAGATAGATGCAAGACAAATTGGATCCATTCCTTGTGATTCTGTCATAACAACTTTATTATACTGGCAAGGAAAGCTTTTTGTAGGATGTGCTGATAGGTCTATCAAGGTATGCAACTTTTATTTTAAACCTTTTGGTTAAAACTGTCAGAAACTCTCCCAATGCATAATATGTAAATTCATTAATAACTGTTACAGAATGCTGCAGCTGTATATAACTGGCATTAGCTTAATTCTAGAGATCCTAATTGTATAGTTTCCTAGCTTTGTATATTTATATATGTACATCATTCATCAATAATACTACAGTGAATTCAATACTTTTCACCTCAAATAACATGGCATCAGATCCATAGGGGTGCAAATCTAGGTATTCCCTTTTCCGTTCAAAATAAGGGTTTAGTGTTTCTTTTAGGGTTCCACCTTGGATAACCCTTTTGGAGTGACCCTATGTTCTCACCGCCTGTCCTGGAAGGAAGCCCAGTCCCCGATCGTCTCATCCCCGAAGTCCGATGTTAGGATGCCCCGCGCGTGAGCCCCACACATTCGCAACTCTCTGTCATCTTCCCCACGCACCTGCACGTGAAGGCGCGTGACGCCTGAGATAGTCTCCGGCCGTCCTTGTCTACTTCGTCGACGTTTCAGCTTCGTCTCTACCTGTTGCCTTTTGTATATAGAGGTTTGGGTTTTTCCATTTTTGGGTTTTGCTTGCATTTCTGCCTTGTTTTTCCCTTGTCGGTTCTTTTTGGTCTTCTCCTCTGGTTCTGCATATTTGGTGTTATGGCTGAGAATAAGTCTTCGTAGTCACGGATGTGGTGCCTGTAATGTGTAAAATCACGGATCATAAGCTAAAGGGTTCGAATTATTTGGATCAGAGGAAGACCGTTCAACTTTATCTACGGAGTATTGACAAAGATGCTCATTTGACTGATGATCCTCCTAAAGATGATTGGAGGATGACATGGCTTAGAAAGGATGCCCGCATGTTCCTGCAGATTCATAATTCTATTGATAGTGAGGTAATTGGCTTGATCAATCATTGCAAATTTGTTAAAGAACTGATGGATTATTTGGATTTCCTGTACTCTGTAAAAGGGAACCTTTCTCGCATTTATGAGGTTTGTAAAGCTTTTTACAGTATAGGAAAACAAGATCAGTCCCTTGCGAATTATTTTATAGAGTTTAAGAAGACGTATGAAGAGCTTAATATGTTGTTGTCTTTGCAACATCAACGAGATCAGATGGCTATCATGAGTTTCCTTGCTGGTCTTTCCTCTGACTTTGAAACTGCTAAGTCTCGGGTTCTTTCTGGTTCTGAGATCTCCTCTTTACAAGACGTATTTAGTCGAGTACTCCGCACAGAAGGTACTCCTCCTGTTTAACTCAGTGGTGCTTTGGTAAGTCAAAATAATAATTATGCGCCTGGGAAATCAACCATTCAAAGTGGAAACAAAGGAGGAAGTTCACAAGGGTTTGAAACTCGAACGCAGGATTCTGCAGCATTGTGTGTCAATACTGTCATAAACCAGGACATACGAAGTTTGAGTGTAGAAAGCTTCAGTAAAAAATCAGAAATATCATTCGGCACATGTTGCGTTCACTAATGACACCTTTGAGAAATCGATCATTATTTATGCCGGTGAAGTTGACAAGTTCTTACAGTATCAAGAATCACTAAAGTCTTCATCGTTGATTCATGTAAACCAAATGCATGTCTTAATGCATGTCTTCTTTCCTCATCCTCCAAATGGATAATTGTTTCTGGTGCCACAGATCATATGACTGGTGATTCTGGTCTTTTTTCTACTTTCCAGTCACACACTTCCACCTCTACTGTTACTTTGGCCGATGGGTCACCATCTTGTGTTCGTGGGTCTAGCACCATTACTCCTACCCCTTTACTTCCTTTGTCGTATGTCATACATTTACCTAATTTATCCTTTAATTTGATCTATGTAAGTCAGTTCACTCGCAATCTTAATTGTTGCATCTTATTTTTTCCTGATCATTGTTTATTTCAGGATCTTATGATGAAGAAGATTATTGGTAAAAGGACATGAGTCTGAAGGCCTCTACATTCTTGACACACCAATACCAAAATTTTTGGCTTGCTCTGGTGTCACTTCTCCTTTCGAGGCACGTTGTAGGATGGGTCATCCATCACTCCCTTTGCTCAATAAACTTTGTTCACAGTTAGTAAAGTGTCTTCATTAGATTGTGAGTCGTGTCAGTTTTCAAAACATCATCGTCTTAGTTTGAGTCCAAGAGTCAATAAACGTGCTAGTGTTCCTTTCGAATTGGTTCACTTTGATGTTTGGGGTCCTTGCCCTATTTTGTCTAAACCTGGATTTAAGTATTTTGTTACTTTTGTGGATGATTATTCTCATGTAACTTGGTTATTTTTAATGAAGAATCGTTCTGGGTTGTATTCCTTTTTTTTGTGCGTTTTGTGCTGAGATTAAAACTCAATTTAACATTTCGATCCATACTTTGCGAAGTAATGCCAAGGAATACAAGTCCACTTTATTTCAATCTTACATGGTTCAGAATGGCATGCTTCATGAAACTTCTTGTGTTGATACTCCATCCCAAAAAGGAGTGACAGAACGTAAGAACATGCATCTTCTTGAAACTGCACGAGCAATATTATTTCAAATGAATGCTCCTAAACCTTTTTGGGCCGATGCAGTTTCTACAGCATGTTTTCTAATTAATCACACGCCATAATCTGTTCTTCATGGTGAGATCTCTTACAGAATCCTTTTTCCCAATAAATCGTTGTTTCTTGTTGACCCTAGGATATTTGGTAGCACTTGTTTTGTACGAGATGTTCGTCCGCATGTCACTAAATTAGATCCAAAGTCTTTGAAGTGTGTCTTCCTTGGTTATTCTCGTCTTCAGAAAGGTTATAGGTGTTATTGTTTAAGTCTTAACAAATATCTTGTCTCAATTGATGTTACTTTCATGGAAGACATCCCTTACTTTCCGTCTTCCCCTCTTCCCACTCGTCAAGGGGATGAGGATGATTTGTTAGTCTATTCTATCATATCCTCTGAACCTGTCTCAGAATGAGTTCATGTCAAGCCTTCTATTATTCAAGTCTACTCCAGGCGTCAACCTCCTGATTCATGTCCTGCACCTGCTCCTTCGTCATCAGATCCAGTCTCGAGCGATGATCTTCCTATTGTTTTGCGCAAAGGTAAACGCCAGTGTACTCATCATATTCCTTCTTTTATTTCTTATAGCTGCTTGTTGTCTTCCTCTTATTCTTTTATTGCATCACTTGATTCTATCTCTATCCCTAAAACTGTTCACGAAGTCACCTCTCATCCTAGTTGGCATCATGTAATGATAAAGGAAATGAATGCTTTAGATGACAATGGTACTTGGAATTTGGTTGATTTACCTTCAAGGAAACGGGCTATAGGATGCAAATGGGTGTTCACGGTTAAGGTTAATCTGGATGGGTCTGTTGCTCGACTGAAAGTCCGTCTTGTCGCTAAGGGATATGCTCAGACCTATGGAGTGGACTATTCTGACACTTTTTCTCCAGTTGCTAAATTGACTTATGTTCGATTGTTTTTCTTTCTATGACGGCTACCCATCATTGGCCCTTACATCAACTGGATATCAAGAATGTTTTTCTTCATGGTGATCTTCAGGAGGAGGTGTATATGGAGCAACCTTCTAGTTTTGTTACTCAAGGGGAGTCTTCAAAAGTCTCTGTATGGTTTGAAACAGAGTCACATGGATGATATTGTAATTATTGGAAGTGATACTACAAGAATCTCATCTCTTAAGCCTTTCCTTCATACTCAGTTTAACACGAAGGACTTAGGGATGCTAAAATATTTCTTGGGTGTTGAAGTCACAAGGAGTAAAAAATGTATATTTTTATCTCAGAGAAAATATGTTCTTGACTTATTAACTGAGACAGGAGAATTGGGGGCAAAGCCTTGTAGTGCTCTAATACTTCGAACATGCACCTAACAGGAGATGGAGAACTAATGGAAGATCCTGAGAGATATAGAAGATTGGTTGGAATGCTGAATTATCTTACAGTAACTCGTTCAGATGTTGCATATTCTGTCAGTGTTAGCCAGTTTATGTCACGCCCAACAGTTCATCATTGGGCAGCATTAAAACATATTTTATGTATTTGAAAGGAGCACTCGAACGTGGTATCTTATATGCAAATCATGAGCACACTCATATTGAATGTTTTTCAGATGCAGATTGGACATGTTCCAAAATGGATTGAAGATCCACTTCAGGTTATTGTGTCTTCGTTGGAAGAAATTTGCTCTCATGGAAGAGTAAGAAGCAGAACGTTGTGTCAAGATCCAGTGCAGAGTCAGAATATAGGGCTATGGCACAGTCTGTGTATGAGATAATGTAGATATATCAGCTCTTGAATGAAGTAGGTCTTAAAACTTCAGTACCAGCAAAATTGTGGTGTGATAACCAAGATGCTCTTCATATTGCATCTAATTCTGTATTTCATGAGCGAGCTAAGTACATTGAAATTGATTGTCACTTTGTTAGTGAGAAAATTCAGCAAGGTTTGATTTCTACAGAGTATGTGAATACTGGAGAGCAATTAGGGGATATTTTCACGAAAACTTTAAATGGTGTTCGAGTTGATTATCTTTGTAACAAGCTGAGCGTGATTAATATCTATGCTCTAGCTTGAGGAGGAGTGTTTCAGAATGTTCTAGTTGTATATAGCTGGTGCATTAGTTTAATTCTAGAGATCCTAATTATATAGTTTCCTAACTTTGTATATATATGTACATCATTCTTCAATGATACTACAATGAATTCAATACTTTTCACCTCAAATAACAATAACAAAGAAGTGAAAGTAGAAGTTCAAAAAAAAAATAGTGGAAGTACATAACATGTTTATATATAAAGGGCCATTTGAATCACTTCATTGATTTGAGCCTATCCGATTCTTTAACAAAAAAAGGTCATAATCAGGAGATTTGAACAATTAGTTTTATTTTTAGGGGTCTAGATCAGTACAAATTTCAATACTTAAAACGAAAATTCTATGACTGGCCGGTAAGGTACCTGATGTACCTCATTCGTGTTGAAAAAGTTATGTGCTGTATGTACCTCAAAAATAGGTCCGGTACAGTATCGTGGCCGGTAAGGAGCCCACTTAAAAAATGTTTCTAGGATAGTAGGATGTAGCAAATTTGGGCTATTGAAAACAAAATCAATGGGATCTTCCAAACAGTAGCTCTCTTGTTCTGTTAAATCGGAGAGGATCAAAATCCTTGCTTCATCGACGTATGCTGAGGTTGCACAGATCTTTTTCCTAGTAGCGTTGCTCTTTTCTTTTTATGGCAAAGAAATGCTTCTACGACTATGAGTAAGGTTGACATATAAGACCAAGCTGGAGACCTATTCTCTATCTATTATAATTGTATTTAATGACATGGAAAATTTGCTGCAAAACAGTAGATTTGATTTCCTTGTTACTTTGGGCTTTGTTTGGGCCTTAGAAATTTGTAGGGAAAGGAAAAGAAAACGTGAAAGATTGCATTTCCATTATTTGGTATCTTTGGAATATGTTAAGGAAAATAGTTAGAAGACTGAAAGTTTACCATATCAATAACAAGTTGAGTTGATCCAGTTGGTTAACCCCTCACACCTACACTTTAGAGCTTGTGAGTTCCAGTCATATTTTTCCTATTCCCCTTAGAATTTGTATAAGTGTCTTCTCGTTTCCTCTTATCCCGCTTACTTTTCCTCTCATTTTTCTTTCCCTCCTATTTTCTGAAATCCAAACATACCTAATTTGATTATTTCTAGTCGTTTACTTTTGTTTCTCTTTTTGTTTTTTTTTTATTTTTATTTATAAACCTCTAAGTATGTTTAATCTTGACCTTATGCATCAGGTGTATTATCATGGAAAATTATAGATACTTTCAAAGGTGTGCTGTCTTGTTTACATGAGTCTGTCCATTTCTTATTTATATCTGTTCTGTTGGGACACACCACTGGATTTTATTCTGAAATATTTACCTATTTCAGGAGGTAGACTAATGGTAATGAATTTTCATCTGGAATTGAAGTACAGCAATTGCAGAGGGATTAGTAGGGCTTCTGCACGATACCGGTTACTGAATCATCACGTATTATAGAGAACGATGTTGCTTGTAAATAAAAAATATACTGCACTTCTTATAGTTCAAACAAACAGTGAGTTTGTAAATATATTGTAATGATATGAGAGGCAGAAATTACTTTCTTCCATAACGATACACTTCTGCCTAAGCAATATTTTACTTTGTTTCATTTAGTTAAATATTGAGAGGTTCAAAAAGAAACATTGAGAAAAAAAAGAACCAAATTAAGACCCTATTTTTTTTACAGAATTTAGCCTTTTTACAGGAGAATTGATTAAGTTGCCCGTTTGATTTAAAAAATTTCTGTTGAATTTGATTACTGCTAGTGCTAGACCGCGGTCTAGCTAAAATATTAGAATTGTAAAAATGATTAACTTTTTAGTTCAAACGGTAAAAAAATTCAGAATATTTTTGGAAAAAATAAAAATTTGTTTGTCTGTAATTTTTGTAAATAAATTATTTACTTTAGTTATTTTCGGTCATTTTTGCAACAAAAAAAGAACAAAGTTTTCCGGCTATTTTTTGAAGTTTCAGCTGGAAAGTTGGATTTTCTTATCATTTTTCGTATATATTTTACTAAATTGTAATCTAGCCAGTGTTAATATTAATATCAGTAGTATAGCACAAAAAAGTTGTTAGATCAGTAGTATAGGGCAATGGTAACTATGTAAGAAATGTCACATTTCACTAAAAAAACTCAAGGGTCTAAATAAATATCATTTTTCGTAAAAAAAATAGCATAAATATGAAAATTTAATAAAATGTACCATTTATCCAAGTGATATTGGGAAATTAGGAAGTAATTTTGAAACATATGCCATCTTTACAAAATTTGGAAATTTAGTCCATATTTTTTGACATTTATATCTCCCTTTCAAATTACTTGTTAACTTGAGATGTCCAAACATCCAGCTTGCTACTTACATTTAAGTAATATCTAAGTAGCTATTTGGAATATTCACATTCTGTCAAATGTACTTATTTTGTTTCCAAATAAAGAGTGATAATAAATTTTCATGCTCAAAATAAGATAAAATTTCATGCTTTTAGATATTATTTTGGGGGCTTGACACTAGTAATGTGGTTTTAAAAAATATTCTAAAAATCCAACAGTTTGAAAAAATATTCCAAAAGTAAGCACAAGTGCTGGTGGAAAAACGTCTTTAAAAGACGATTTCCTTAGTTCGGTTTAACATTGAAATCGTTTCAGACTTTATTCGATTTAAATATGCATAACCATATATAAGCATGCATACTATTTTATAGTCTTGTAACCCAAAAACATAAATAATAAGCAACTTACATTTTTAATGAGTCATAAAATATAAAAAGAGAAATATGATTAGAAAGATCATTACAAATTTATTAAACACTATTCTAAAAATGTTCGTCACACAATGCTAAGACTCAGAAGTATAAAAAAAATCAACAATGTTCCGTATGTTGGTCATCTTCTAATTCTTCTGGGACGTCTTACATATGTTGGTAATTGTGTTACTTGTATAGACCTTCTTCATTAGCACATTCTTCATCATTTACATAGTTGCTAGCCAGAAAAGGTGTCTTTCTCCATAATAGGAACACCTTCCACAATAGACACGTCTTCCAAGTCTGGGGCACACCTTCTACCTCCACTTCTGAAAGCTACACCTCATCCCCTACATCATTGAGATTGATGACATGGTTCACAAGTGGAACTAAGTTAAGTCACTAACTCATTTCCAAATGTATAAAAGTCTGACGCTGTGTATGGCTCTTAACGAGACATGTATGGTTCGTGTTGATGCATATGTGGTTCTTGCTAACTTCTCTGAGAAGAAGTATGCATTGAATGTCTTCTAGACAATGGAGCTTGATAAGTCGCATTTGCTTTGTCTTATTGTCTGTAATATTGTCTCACAAACATTATGTATCTGAGGCATTATCCAAGGTGGCTCAGCATCATCTAGTGTGAAGTTGTTTATGTTGTCCAAACTGTCTGTCTACATGGATAAAAAAGTACAATCATTTTTTTAAAATAATCCTAAAATCGATTGATTGCATGAATTATTGAAAAATACCATCAAGTATCATCACAAAATGCTCTATATTGAGTTACATATCATCGCCTGATACTCTGATACCATTGCGTGTATGAGTTGTCATATATATATCTTCATCCACTCATCTCTCAGCAATGTGTGCTCTGCGCTCAACCCGCTTATGAATGTATGCATGATGTTGGACGCCCTAATATAAATCATGTCTCCCCCTCGAGTCAATGTCATGCAACCATCTTTCAGTATTGCATGGTTCAAGCACACGTTGAGTCACACCAATTTGTCTTAAAACATGATCGGGTCGATGTCTTTCCACTATATGAAAGCAAACGAGGGTAGATACAGTTCACCGTGTCTTTGTGTATAATGTAGTATCAAGAAGTGCATGGATGATATCATTATAACGTTACCATATAACCTATAAAAAGTATATTATAAATAATATGACAAAATCCAAGAACTGCATACACATAATATAAAAAATAGTGTTACATGATCTGAAGTTTGTCTGACTAACGTAAATCTATACACTTCAAGAATATGTGTAGACGTCTTTATGAGACTAAAAACATCCCCCCACTACGAGACAAAATGGACAGTTACATACATATAAATGAGAACTTACGAATTAAACAATCAAATGAGTTTACTTACTTTATACCCAATGGAAGAGGTGGCAATAGAAGCCCATCTCCCCTAACATTATCGTGTCTCACCCGTCGCAACCTCACTTGTGCCAATGAGGAAAACGTCATCATCCACTCGAGCTTGACCATATTCGCCAATGTTAGCATTACAAGCGTCTATCTCTTCATTTTCTCCTAAGAAGAAGCTACATGGAAGGCTAGATGGATTCACATGGACGGCATGAGCATGCGCATCTTCATGTGACAAAGAACAAGGTGCATTTTCATGTTTTAGAGATACTAGGTGCATTTTCTTGGATTGTAGGATACGTTTCATTATAATGGATTAGAGAACTCCGTGCATTATCATGTATATCAAGTCCACACATATTGTCTATTGGAAAACGCAACGCACGCGCGGTTAATGAATCGTATGTTTTTCGATAAAACGAAAACAATCGCTACACACCAATTTCCAAAATACAAACTTTTATTGAAAAAATATTTTCAATCATGATCTATTATATATTTATATAATAAATATAAGATATACGTGGATGTGAATCATATACCTCTTGTAATGTATATCAAGCGCCCTTGCAAACCAACGATCTTGCATTTCCATGAACAACGAACTTCGAGGTCCACACTAAGTTCTTCCAAGCCAATCCTCAAGCGTACTGGGACATGTGTGAACACGTAGAATAATCAAAGACATTTTTTTCTTTCTCTATATGTACTCAACACATGAGATCTACTAATAATGATTAATTTTATGAGACAATCTTCTAAGATAATACAATGATTATTCTCATAGAATTTTTTGATTAACTTTTTAATCACAAAGAAAATTCACTCTGATGGCAATTATGTTATTCACTATGTCTCAACACTGAAGCCAATAGAATAACATTTATATATTTTTTAGATAATGACATATAATAATTTTAGAGATAAACTGAAAATAATATTTAATTATAAAATTATCATTGTAGTGGAACCCATTACAATTTAAGCACAACTGTAGTGCCACCACGGAACTGCAGTTGCCGTGATCTATCACAGTGCACAACAGTACTGTAGTACCGTGTTACACTACAATATTGCATCCCCACTACTACAGTGTCATGTGACGATATAGTGGTTCATGTCAATATCTGATTCCCAATTACTTATTGACACGTGGCAATTACTACGAATTAAATTTTTATTTTAATCAGATAAATATCTAGATTTAGTTAATTCAAAATTAACATATCCGATTATCTCTTTCAACTAGCTTCTATTAGTTCACAAATAACATATTTAGTTGATTCAAATTATTATCTAATAATAATTTATAATTATCTAATTTTATAAATTAGATATTTTGTCTCACTTATCGATAATTAGAAAATTAATCGATATAATTATTTATATAGATATGTAATTTCTGAAATTTATATATAAATAATTTAATTAATTAATTTTTAATTACATAATCATACATAATTACTCTCATAATACGTACTTACCCCATAATAAAAATTTATTTTACAAGTCAGCCATTTTTCTCATGTCCTGAAGTATTCACACCTAGGACTGTGTAATACAGAGGTGACTTGGAGATCATGGACCTATAATCTTAGGCTCCAATAAATCAGATTATTAATTAAATAATTTTATTTATTAATTCTATTATTGCTTCACTATAAATATAGAGTTGCATTCTTAGAGATTATAAAATGTACTTATAGAGCATTCTCATGTAGTCGATTGATATAATCATTTCACGTAATCCTGTCATCCAATTATTGGTTCGTAAATTAGAGCTGGTCAAAATTATCATTTTACTCTTATAATTATCTCTTGATCCTTAAGTACCATTAATTCACTAGTGAATGACCAATTTTATAATCGTATTATAAATTTGAGCTCAATAACCATTCAACTCCGGAATTAATACTTAATGAAACCAATATATGATCCGTTAAGAAAGCTTGAATTCCAAATCTTGTAAGATCATGTTCTCAGTCATCCATATCATTGAACCTTCAAAACAAAAGTCACTAACCTGTTTTACAAGCAAACTTTAACGAGTGAATCAAAGATCCAGTAGACATGTATATGAGTTCATGATTACTTAGGATTCAGACTGATCTACATATGATCGTCAGGTTGATGTGTATTAAATCTGTATGATAAACGGTATGTTAATAAATATATTAATTCACATCGGCCCTACCATGTATAATCTTATTATATAAAATACTTTCACTAAGATGTCAATCCACATCAACGATTTGAAACTAGATCACATGCATTCACAACACTTAGTGAACCGTACTAGCAACCATGTATTAAAGATTTCATACTTTAATATGTTACTGACATTTTTATTTATTATCTATGATCTTAATCCTCTCGTACTAATATAAGATCATAATCACATTAATGAATATGTAATTTTTAGATATTTATATAAATTATTCAACAATGATTTAAAAGAACAATTACAAGAAAAATGTAATTCCATTAAATTTCATATTAAAATGTCAATACACATGCTTTGATGGTATAACCCCCAACATTGCCATCATATAAGTTTGTACTAGAACCTACTACATCTCTAGTAGCTTTTTTTTTTAATAATCCATTTGCGTTTATGCGGAGGAAACTGCAGCACAGCAGTAAACATCATAACTGTATCTTCATTATTCCGAATATCAAAATGGAAAATCAATAAATGATCTCCAACTTCCAATTGAGGCAGTCAATTGACAAAACTCCACATAATATATGATAGAGCTCGTCAAATGTAACCTTCTTATGAATTACAATTCCCTTAATTGAACCGTCTACGACATTACCATTCACGTAACATAAAATTATCATAGGTCTTTCCCCCCGTTTGTCAACCTACTAACCAATACACAAAAAATTCGTAATTAAATATAGAATTCAACAATAAATCTACACCTTCAAAGTTGACAACTACAATTTCATAACCTATCAACACATTTATAAATAAAAATCTTAAAAATTAAAAATTTCATCAACACTTCATTGAGAAAACACACACAATAAGCTATACAATTTCATACAAATCGTCCAATACGAAAATATTAAATTTGACAAAACACAACGTTCAGAAAAAAATTAAAACTTTTAAGAGGTTGAATGAGTTAGAAATCTAGGGTTTGAGAGGTGCAATAGAGATCATCAAATTTGGTGGAACACATAACACAAGATTCATAAAAAATAAAAAATTCTAAGAGTTGAATAAAAAATATAAGAAATTGAACGAGTTTGAAAGTGTACCTAAGATATGAGAGATAGAGCTCTCGCTTGTGTTTGAAAGATAGAGAAACTTACTTTGTGGGTGAGAGTGAGATAATAGTGAGAGAGAGAGAGAAACAACGGTGAAACGACGATGAGAGGTAGGGGAGACTCGGTTGTCGAAGAGGGAGAAAAGAGAAGAAATAGAGAATTAAGAGAGGAAAAATAGATAATGACTTCTTGGAGGGTTGCGTCTAAAAGAACGTGTAAGTGAAATCGTCTTTATAAAAGATGATTTCGACTTTGACTTAAAATTGAAATCGTGTTTTACAAAAATGACTGCTTCAACTTTAAGTCAAAGTTAAAATCGTCTTTGCAAAAGACGAGAACTACCTGGAGTCACGTCCTCCAAGTCTTGTCTTTTGCAAAGACAATTCTCAAAATCTATCTTACTTTTTGAATTAAGTTCAGGTATACGTTTATTATACTCAAAAATCCCAAATTTCTAAAAACCAATTTTCAATGGACACCATTTATTCGAATAACTTTACTCAAACAACCCTCAAATTCAGGGCATATTGCCAGATTAAAGCAAATTGGTAACAAGCAGGTCCTCTGGTCGAGCGCGAGCTTTACCATGTAAAAAATAAAGGCTTAGCAGAGCAGCGCATTTGCAAAACCACAGATAAACCCAGGATGGCCACTGTGCCTTCTCTTCTTCAACCCACCTCCTTCCTCAGGGCAAAGCCACAGTCTCGACGGGCCACCATCACCTTCGCTCTCCCCATTTCGTATCCTCCTTCCTTTTCCTGGCTGTGTCGTCGTCAACGTCGTTGTATTGTATTCAACTCCACAGCCACTGTCACATCCACTGCCGCGTCTCTCAAGGTTCTGAATTCTGTACCTATTGCACCCGTTTTTGACCGTCCTACCATCTGTTTGATACTATGCTCGTGTGTTAGCTCTATTTTATATGTGGTTGTTGTTGTCGTTGTTTTAGGAAAATCTGGGTCGCATTAGAAAGACTTGGAGTGATTTCACGAGCTTGAATTATTGGGTTGTTCGTGATTATTACCGTCTCGTGAACTCGGTCAATGACTTTGAGCCGCAGATTCAAATTCTCACCGATGAGCAGGTTTATGAGTTCAAATTATTTTGCAGTTGATTGAAGTGATATTTTTGGGTTATATTAATAGCGGCTGCTTTTTACCGTCGCAGCTCACTGCAAAAACGGCGGAGTTCCGCAGAAGGCTGGGCCAGGATGAGACTTTGGCAGACATTCAAGCTGGTAGTTTACTTTCTGTTTTCTTTTGCATCTTCAATTACAATGTCAATTTTCTCGAAAAATTATGTTTGTACTTGTTATTCTGTCCAGAGGCTTTTGCGGTTGTTCGTGAAGCAGCAAAAAGAAAACTTGGAATGCGCCATTTTGACGTCCAAGTCTCTCTCTCTCTCTCTCTCTCACACGCACACACACACACGCTCTCTCTCTGTCTCTGTCTCTCTCTCTCTCTGCACGTGTATGAAACAAATTCACTTCCAAAATCAACAAATTCTCTCACTTGAAAGTAGAATAATGCGTTCGTTAGTGTTACCTGTGTCGTTGCAGATAATTGGAGGAGCAGTTCTTCATGACGGGTCCATCGCAGAAATGAAAACTGGTGAAGGGAAAACATTGGTTTCCACACTAGCAGCGTATCTTAATGCCTTGAGCGGTGAAGGTATTCATGGTATGTCGTCGAGTAATCCGTGTTATGATACTGATTTTCCTTTTTATCAGTAAAGGTAGAGTATGACGCTCTAGTGCTTACCTTTCCAAATAGCTGTTCTTTATGACATAACGGTTAGCAAGTGATGTTAAACACCTTGTATGCGATGTAATATATTGTTAACTAAGCTTTCTCTTTTTCCTGGGCATAATTTAAGTTACTAAAATTACTGTAGAGCCAATTAAAATTCATGATATGTTGCTTTAAATGCTGTGAAAGTTTGCTATCGGGGTTGCCAAATACAGCTAAATCAAAGAGCTAAGATCGTTAAGGACATTGTTTCTTGTAAGTATTAAATAGAAGAGGTGGATGGTAGCGGACCTGAAGCCCATTTAGAAGGCAAGTTAGTTTGCAGAGTACACTTTGTTTTTGTAATCCTTGAGAAAAAACTATTTAATGGTACTGACATGTAATTTTCTTATACGTCTCTTAGTAAAGGTAGCTGTAACTAATTTATTAGATTAATTAATCTCTCATTTCGCTCATGGAGTTTCACATTGCAGTATTTGTAGGCTCCAACAAAAAGTGGCAGATTAGGTTCTTTCAAACTTTTTGTGGTCAAACTCTAATTTGCACCTATCTCTCTCACTCTTTACAGTCGTAACCGTGAATGATTATCTAGCTCAACGTGATGCCGATTGGATGGGTCGTGTTCATCGCTTCTTAGGTCTTTCAGTGGGTCTTATACAGGTAGTTTGCAGATTTCTTAGAACAAATGAGGGTTTAACTTACTGGATAAATATTCTACTATAGTAATGTGATGATGCAGAAGACTTTGTTTGTGTAGTGTGACTAATCTTGTTTTCTTCAACAGAATTAAAATGCAATCAATCATCTCGTATTGTTTACTCTATTGTTATGTTTTCACTCTCACTTGCATATTTAGAGAGGGATGACAGCTGAAGAGAGAAGGTTCAATTACAGATGTGACATTACATACACGAATAATTCAGTAAGTCATCTTTTCGTTATTTTACTCGATAGTCATAAAGAAAATCACTGAATTTCATGTTGTGAATTAATCATTGTCCTTACATGACATTGGCTGGACATAGTTGATTCCCAATTAGTTCATGCTCTGCCATCTCAACCACTTCCTAGGCCAAAAGGTGGGAACATATTCTTGTTTCTGATACCATATTTTCCTCAGGAACTTGGTTTTGATTATCTTCGAGATAATCTCGCTGGAAACAGTGGACAGCTTGTGATGAGATGGTATATAACTTATAATATAGCCTGAAGTTCATTAATTTCTCTTTATTGTACTACTTTCACTGTACTTTATCAATTACAGGCCGAAGCCATTTCATTTCGCAATAGTTGATGAGGTTGATTCAGTCCTTATTGATGAAGGAAGAAATCCATTGTTAATAAGTGGAGAGGTAAATTTCCTTAGTCTTTACTTACATTGTGTTTTGTTGAAGCTCAATCCCACTATTTTGGTTGTAGATTATCAAGGAAATTTGATGAATCGCTAGTAATAGGTTATTATGTGGAGAATTCCTCATTCTGATGAAAGTAAAGACTCCTTTACGAGATTAGACGTTACTTTCTATTGTCTCTTGCAATTATTATCTCAGGCTAGTAAAGATGCTGCTCGATATCCGGTTGCTGCTAAAGTTGCGGAACTGCTTGTGAAGGGCCTTGTGAGTTTAGTCTCTTTATGTTGTCCGGTTGATCTCCAAGATTTAATGGGTCTTTTCCTGTCTATTAATAAAGTACGTGCATAAACGCTGTTATTCCTTAAAACATTTGGTGCCAGCATTATAATGTGGAGCTTAAAGATAACTCTGTAGAGTTGACTGAGGAAGGAATAATGATGGCTGAGCTTGCTCTTGAAACAAGTGACTTATGGGATGAACATGATCCCTGGGCTAGGTGATGGTGCATTCTTCAAAATTTTTATTTCATTCTATAAAATCTGAATATCCTCTTTGAGCTATTATTGAAGGTAGACGTAGAATTATTATAATGAAGGAATACTAGAACCATATTAGCTCTTGACTGTAATGTTGTTTATTGGGGATTTTTTCCCTTGATATAAGGGATTATCTTGTTATTATTTCTTATAGGGTAGGTTTTGAAGGTGTTATTGATTTCTTTTGTGATTGGTTTTTGCAGGAAATTCTTACAATGCTAACTTTCAATCTACTTACTATTAAATTTTGGAATTTGCAGATTTGTAATCAACGCATTGAAGGCTAAAGAGTTTTACCGACGTGATGTTCAGTACATAGTTAGGAACGGGAAGGCCCTCATTATAAATGAGGTACTTTCAACTTTTGTTTATAAAAATATAAAAATTTACATTATATGCTTCTTTCTATTCCTCATCAACATTACTTTTCCTGACTTTGTTGATAATGTCTCCTTTTGTATTAAGGTTTGGCCACAAACATGTTTTCATATTTCTGATTGTTTGTTACATTGTACATGAAGCCATCATTGATAAAAATAGAGCAGGAAAGACCATATCAACGTACGTTTTTGAAGAGAAGTTATATGTTCCCATGTTCCCTAGTTACCATGTCCTAATTTTCTAATTAATTACATACTGCATGCTCTTGTTAAGTGGTGTCAATTTCCTTGCTTCTTAGTTAAGTGATGCTACTACTATTTTCATACTCTTTCCTTATCTTATCAAATTGAAAACTGGAGCTAATGATTTAAAGAAATTCTGCAGCTGACAGGTAGAGTTGAAGAGAAAAGAAGATGGTCTGAGGGAATTCACCAAGCTGTTGAGGCCAAAGAAGGCTTGAAAATTCAGGTCTACCTCGATGTTTGATAAGGATTTTGTTGAACTGTTGCAATATCAGTATTGTTTGAATTATTTTATTTTTATTTACTTGTAGGCTGATTCAGTTGTTGTGGCACAAATCACGTACCAATCACTTTTCAAGCTCTATCCGAAGTTATCAGGGATGACTGGGACTGCAAAAACAGAGGCACGAGGCTAATGTGGATTTTGTTATTGTCTTCAGACAGTATTAGGGTCAAACTGTATTTTACAATTAATTTCTTCTCATGTAGTGATTAATATTGCCTTTTATATCATTGCAGGAGAAAGAGTTTTTGAAAATGTTTCAAACGCCAGTTATTGAAGTGCCCACAAATCTTCCAAACATACGTAAAGATTTACCCATTCAAGCCTTTGCTGTATGGCATGAATTTTTTTGTTTGATTTTTATATTTTTCAACAAATTTTTGGTTCTCCAACTTGACTGGACTTTATGTTTTATGTTAATTAGACTGCTAGGGGTAAATGGGAATATGTTCGCCAGGAGGTTGAATTCATGTTTCGACAGGGTCGTCCTGTTTTAGTTGGCACCACTAGGTAATTATTCTCTTTTCAGGCTGTCCCACAAAATTAATACAATTTTTTGTTTATTGTAAATCAAATAAGTAAAAAAATACTGTCCGACTACATACTATAATCTCCATTCTATTTGGGTGATTTTTTATTGGTTCCCATTTTGGTAATTGCGAGTTCAATCCAACAAAAATCTCTGTAGTGTTACATGCAAAAGCATAACTTTTGCCTGGCAGATAACCTGAATTGTTTCATGTGTTATAGAGGCATTCCCCTGCATTTGTCGCTCTGTCCATTAAGTAGAACTCCGTAGTCCATATATTTGCAAAAGTTGGTGTTAAGGGCTGGTGAGCGGTGACACATTTGATTTAAGACTTCTGCTCAAGTACTCAAATTTAGCCTTCTTTTATTTAATAAGCTTGGGTTGCTGCATATATGGAGGCATTTTAATAGTGTTTTTGGGAATTATACATGTTGAGTAGAAAGTATTGGGCCGCGTACCACTTTTCTTAGGTGCATGACTCATGGTTGATGTTTGACCTTTTGATGTGTGTTAGCAAAGACTATAGGTTCATGTTTCACATTTTGAGTGTGAAATTCAGAACCAAGGTTAACTTTGACCTTTTGATGTGTGTTAACGTGTAGAGAGTGTCAGGTCGTGTTTAACGTATCGATAACTATGATCTTTTACAAAACAAGTATGATCTTTTTCTTTCTCATTGCAGTGTTGAGAATTCTGAACACTTGTCTGATCTGCTGAAGGAACAGCGAATTCCTCACAACGTCTTAAATGCACGACCCAAGGTTAATCAATTCAGCTAATGAGGATTTTAGAGATGCTTACGGTTACACCTAGAACACTCACTTTGACCGTTATTGCTCTTCTACCACCAACAGTATGCTGCCAATGAAGCTGAAATTGTCGCACAAGCTGGACGGAAATATGCCATTACCATTTCGACTAATATGGCTGGGAGAGGCACTGACATAATCCTAGGAGGAAATCCAAAAGTATGTCGGATTTGTTGAATGGTTTATTTTTAGTCCATTCACAATGGAAGTCGTTTGGGGTTGCCTTCTCTGATTTTGGTTTATGAAAAAGCAGTCATTATTACTACTTTTTCATATATCTCTACTTCCTTGCCTGGAGTATTCCTTGAGGATGAGTTTGACTGAATTATGCCTCTTTCTTTTTTGCCTCTAATACTTGAAGATGCTTGCGAAAGAGATTATAGAGGACAACTTGCTTTCATTTTTGACAAAAGAAGCCCCTGATGTTGAAGTTGATGGCGAGGCAATTTCACAGAAGGTGACTAGCGTGTTTTATGTAAGCTGCAGTGGAAAATCACTTTCTGATTGATCTTGTGCTGTAGGTACTGTCGAAGATAAAGGTTGGACCATCATCACTAGCCTTGCTAGCCAAGACAGCTCTAATGGGTTTGTGACCTTCATCTTGAAATCGTTAGTTTGAAGCACATTTCAGATGTAATATACTTATGTATTCACTGTGCACAAATTTCAATTTCCCAGCTAAATATGTTTGCAAAAGTGAAGGAAAAAATTGGACATACAAGGAGGCTAAATCTATGATCTCAGAGTCAGTAGAAATGAGTCAGTCAATTGATTTGAAAGAGCTAGAGAGGCTTGTTGATGAACAGGTCGAGACGTATCCTCTTGGCCCTACAATAGCCCTTGCTTATTTGTCGGTTCTGAAGGATTGTGAAGTGCACTCTTTAAAGGAAGGGTCTGAAGTGAAAAGGCTTGGAGGTCTTCACGTGATTGGCACATCTTTGCACGAGTCACGGAGAATAGATAACCAGGTAAGTACAGTTTTTCTGTGATTAGTTTTTGTATCGAGGCAAGGAGCTGTACTAAAATTTAAACATTGATGTGGTGACCGCAAAAGTACCTTCCATCCTCCTTTAAGGGAATTGCTTTTTAATCCGTGTCAGTTCATTTAATACTAGATGTCAATGTATTTCATACAAAAGTACCTAATCTTATATTTTCTCTATTGATGACATTCAGCAAATAGCTAGGAAGTAGTCATAGGTAGCGCCATTTCCTATTTACTAGCTAGAATTACATGCTATTATGTCAATTGCTGTTGATGTTTAAATGGTAGCTCTGGTAGGCTTCATTTAAACTAAAAAGTTTCCTGCCCCTAATCATCTATATCCTGCTCAGTAGGAGCTTGACATGTTACTTGAGCTAATGAGTTTAAGTCCTTTTTCTTTTTCTTTATATTTCTTTTCTAACAAGGAGTTTTGCTCCCATTTTATAAGTTCATTTTGGATATTAGTCTGACCTTAATTGCTATACCATCGTATCAGCTTCGTGGGAGAGCTGGCAGACAAGGGGATCCTGGATCTACTCGATTTATGGTCAGGTAGTATGCATGGCAGTTTTTGTAATCTGATCTTATTTCTATTAGCATAATTTTCTCCATATCCAGAACCCCCTTATCTCTATGTTTCTGGGGATCAGTTTGTCACCGGAGATCAGTTTGTCACCCCTCTCTCATTTTGACTTTTAGCTTGTTTAGTTCTCTTATGAACAAATCATTTAATGTTTGGAGAGGGATTTGAAGACTTATAGTTACTTTGATCAAGTCTTTCTTTTAAGATGAGAGCTTCAAAGCAGTAAACCTCTATCGCAGGTGATACTCCAAATATTATCGTATCTCACTTCTGGGTGCTTGTTTGGTTGCAAACTAAAACTAATTGTTTTCAGTTATCATGGTATATTATATGTTTCTTGTTCCAGCTCTGGTATTCCCCATCGAGTTTCCAGTTTCTTTATGTGCACTACCAGATTCTCATTTAGTAGGTCTTCGGACTAAACAGGATTAGCTTTTATGTGCACTAACAGAAAGTTGCATTGGGCTTGGTTGCTTAGCAAAATTATGGTTCATTTTAATTAAAGGGTGTTATTTTTTTTAACATGCAACAGTTTGCAAGATGAGATGTTTCAAAAGTTTAATTTTGATACTGAGTGGGCTGTGAGACTTATCTCGAAAATTACAAATGATGAAGATATACCAATTGAAGGTGACGCAATTCTAAAACAGGTAATTGCTTGTCAATATTGGTGACAATCTTTTCCACTCATTCTTCCTTTTCTCACTTTTGTGGGGTTTTTCAATTTTGGGTTAACCAAAAGCTGATATTGTTGTTAATAATTTGCACTGTGGACTATTAGCTTTTGGCCTTGCAAATCAATGCAGAGAAGTACTTCTTTGGCATAAGAAAGAGCCTAGTTGAATTTGATGAAGTATTAGAGGTAAGTCTGAAGTACTGTTACACATATTGAAGTGCTGTCTAAAGAACGATTTAATTTATATACTTCCTGGAGGGTAAAACATCAATACAAGCCTCTATATCACTAATAGAATAATTAACTTCCTATTAAAAATGGCTTATGTATATTATCTTAATATCAGGTGCAGCGGAAGCATGTGTATGACCTTCGCCAGTCAATTTTGACTGGTGACAATGAGAGCTGTTCCCAACACATATTCCAGTAAGTAAATTTTCTAGTCCTAATGACTAACCTTTCTTTTCCAACTACTCTTTCAATTAATTTAGCAATTATTTCAACAAAAAAAGAAAAGAAAAAGACACTTTTAGCATATCAACTCCATTTATGCATCCTTTCTTTTGCTTTTACCCAAAATTACTAACTTTGAGTTCATCGTATTACTAATTCATCTATAGACATCTTATCCCCCAAAACAAATACCTTCCATTTCTAATAGTTCAGTAGTTCTATAGAATGAATATCTCCCTGACTTGGTTAATTTATTTATTAGTGAATAATATGGCATAACTTCACATTAAAAGTCGGTATCGCAACGTCGATTATAAATGAGAATAGTTCAGTGATGCAATTAGCTGTCATATTCAATTTAGAAGCACAGAGTGGAGACATTACACTAGACTATGCAGTACAATGTGAAACTACAGAAATGTGTGGTTGGCAGTGCCTGAGATGAGTGGGGAACCACACTCTGTTATGATAAAGATGACATAACTGGTTTTCAAATAAATTTATAAGATAAGCACCTGTATTGATGTCATATCTACTCTCTTTGTTGGCCATGATGCACTATTCTTCATGTCACCTTACTCACCAAAAAGAAAGAAAAAAAAATTATTCTTCATGTCACCTTGATTCACTAGACTAGGTTTGTGTTAATTTTTGGAGTCTTTTAGAAAATTGTTAGAAACATATGGTTCAGACACATTAATTTTCCACTCAGTTATAAACTGATGCAATTTTTTCTACAGCATTTGTGATTTTTTTAAATGACGATCGATTTTCACAGATACATGCAAGCTGTGGTTGATGAAATTGTCTTCAAACATGCTGACCCAATGAAGGTAGTTAATTTAACTTGTGTTATAGGATGTGATGTACTTCTGTACATTAAATTTTCTTTTTGATTACTTTACTTCTGTTTGTTAGCATCCAAGAAGCTGGGGTTTGGATAAACTTTTGAAGGAGTTTGTGACAATTGGAGGGAAGCTTTTAGATGGTGAGTTGTATAACTATCCTTGAGTTTTCTTATTCTTATGTTGTTCAGCATAAATTCTTACGAGATGGACCGTGCTAGAGTTATGTGCAGGAATCACCGTGGAAGCTTTACTTGATGTGCTCATTCAACCATATCAAACAAGCTCCGTAGATATAAACAACTTTTATCTACCTAACTTGCCAACACCTCCTAATACTTTTAGAGGAATCCGCAGGAAGAGCTCTTCTTTGAAACGCTGGCTTGCTATCTGCTCAGATGATTCTACACCGTGAGTACCTGTATATAACTCGAGATATATGCATAATAGAGTTCATTTTTCTCTTATTTTGCTTGATTCCTTCTTTTACATCTTGCTAGTAAGAATTGAGAGGGCCTATCATACTTTTCTCGCAGAAACGGAAGGTATCGGCCAATCACCAATATTCTTCGAAAGTACTTTGGAGATTTACTAATTGCTTCATACTTGGATGTCATTCAAGAATCTGGTTACGATGATATATATGTTAAGGAAGTCGAGGTGAGGTCCTTCTCTATCAAGATTCCTCTTTCTGATGGATTCGATACTTTTCTTTTGGACATGTTGAGATTGATGGTAGAAGTCATAGTAGTTTTTGGTCAAAATTACAATCTCTCTTGTATCTTGTGATGCCTCCTGTAGTTTTTCAATAAATACACAGCTCCCTTGCTGTTAGCTACTTAATGAGAAAGGTAAAAAATGCCCATCTCCAATTGATCCTCACTGTCTCTTAATCAACCATTTCAAATTTGAGCTAAAAAGAAAAAAGAAAGGAACAAAAATGTTCTAGATATTTTCTTGAATAGTGGACACACAAGTTATGATTAAAAAAACGAAAATAGGATTGAAAATTTGATGAAGAACTGATCTATCGGTATGAATTTCGTACATAAAAATGGCAGGTTGGAAAGGAAATTGTACTATGGAGTTATGAGTTGGCTAAAGTGAGAGAAGATGGGTGTCATGTAGGTCGAGACTAGAGGGTGTGGCCATGTAATTGAGGCAAAATATAATGAAGGTTGAACAATTTATCCTAAACTTTTTCTTATGGGAATCATTTGTACGAATTCAAGTTCATAACTCTTTCTTTCTTTTTAGTCTAGTAACTAATCGTGGATGAAGGTGAACTATGATTTTTAGTCTAGTCCATGCATTAAACTCGTTAACGAGTTATAAAGTTATTCGAAAAGGCTACTTTAAACCACTTTTTCATTTGGGGAATGCTAACTGTCTTTTCACCTGATTTGATTGGGATCCTAACTCCTTTCTTCTCTTCTGTTCTGTAAATTTTTGGGATACAGAGAGCAGTTCTAGTAAAGACGCTGGATTGTTTTTGGAGGGATCATCTTATAAACATGAACAGACTCAGTTCAGCGGTATTCAATCGTTGTTGATTTGAGCTTTGGCTTTTACCATTACCAATTACGGTGAACTTACCCATAATATATGCTAGGTCAATGTGAGAAGCTTTGGGCACAGGAATCCACTCGAAGAATATAAGATTGATGGGTGCAGATTTTTCATATCAATGCTAAGTGCGACTAGAAGGCTTACTGTGGAATCACTCTTGCGTTATTGGTCGTCCCCAATAGAGTCCCAAGAAATATTTCTATGATAAGTCCGGTCCACGTGGTTTTCACAATGCGTAATTGGCCGTCTCCTATCAGGTCTACCCTGTTTTAGTTTTATTTTCCTCTCAATAGTATTCTGCTTAGATTATTGTTAGTTTTGTCTCTTGGGTTAAAACAAGAATTTTTATCTTTCTGAAGACATTTGATAGTTATTTAGCTGGTTTCTTTGATATGCAGCTGTGCAGCTGGCACTGCTGTTTGTCCTCAAAAAGTCCTAGTGTCGGATCTCTGGTGGACTAAGTCACTCATAGACATGATACATCTCAGACGCTATGTCATCAAGTGAACAAAATACGAACCAGGTTTTAGTGAGGGGTCATTCCAAGATTCCCGTGTCAATGACCCTCTGGTTGACTTTCATGACGAGGGGCAAGTTCGGTACAAATTTTAGTGACAGGTTGCATAAATCAAAGCTTCACTCGGATAAGATCCTCAAGCGAACCAAGTATTATATGTTGGTGGCCCTGAAAAGATGTTTAGGACTCGTGTTTCATCTGAACTAAGAAGAGCTGCCATTAAAGCTTTATTCTTTTTATGTAAATATCAGCTAAAACTGCTTCAAGTGTTGTGTGTGATGGTTGGAGGGTACAAATCAAAGACATTCTGAAACATTCTCTACAGATACTAACATCAAATGTACAATGTTGGCTTTTCAAATTACTCTGTTTAAAGTACTTTCGGAAATTCTCATGGTTCATCATGTATCCTATACACTACCAATTTCTTTCTGATACCATTTATAACATTGCTTTCATGGATAGACCCTGAGAAATAAAAAAGAGTTTTTGACACCTGGCCTGTTTTTAACGAAATTTGGCCATTTTTACTTGAGAAAAGATTAAGTTGCTACTGATATTTGAAAATATAATGGTAGATTTGGTGTCTACTAAACAATAGTTTAGTTAAAATATTTTGTTAGACTATGGTCTAGCAATAGGCAACTTAGTCATTTCATGTCACATTTTGGTTAAAAATAGCTCAGAGGCCTATTTTTTTCTTTTCTTTTCTCGAAGGTTTCTCTGTAGCAACTCCTCAAAATTTCAAGCACTTTGAGGTTTAAGCTTCTAAAAATTTCTTATGTCAATAACATTCTGATTTTATATAGATCAAGTGCTCATTATAAACTATGCACTGATATTCCTTACAGGTCCCTTGAACCATTTTCTTGCATCAAGAAGCCACCAAAGCATCACAATGGTCAAAACTAGACCCACAGCAACAGGTGCATAGTTGAACGTTTCCCATTGGAGAGGGTAGAGTGTTGGCAAGAGGAAGACTGAACAGGTATAACTTATGTATAATAGAGCTATAAAGCAAACTGGTCTTCTTGCTTTTCCTAAATAGAATGGTCCCGGTTCAAAGTTGTTCTCTGCAATTACTAGCCTTGCAAATATTGGTACTGCATAAGCACCTACCCATCCAACTGTGCTGATTGAAATTATGGCAGTGAATATGACATTGATTTTTAGAATAGGAAGTCCTATGATAATTGAGATTGCTGTGCATAGCCATACTGCATTTGTTGGAACCTTGTGCTTTGGATGTATTTGTCTCCAGATTCTTGAAAACGGAATCCCTCCGTCCCTCGATAGAGCGTAAACCTATAAATTGGCATTCTTAGTATCAGTTTGTGAGTGTTTTTTGTTTGAGCATGGAAAGACTACGTAAGTTTTTGTTTAGGAAACCAAAAACTGACCCAATTTTAACTGATTTTGAACAAAGTTTTTAGAAAGTTTATACCAAAATGCTTCTTGAATATTACTACCAAACACGTTCTATATTTTGGGATAGCAATTATGCTTACAACTCTAGCAGCACCAGCAGTTACTGAGAGTCCACAAAAGAAGAAGGTTCCCCAAATGATACAGAGGAAAAGTATGGCCCCAGTTGAACTCTGATACTTTCCATAGAATGCATCATATATTATCTGCGCTGGAACAAGTGCACCCGCTGTTTCATTGCTTTGGTCGTACAAATATGCTGCATCCTACATAAGTTTTCCAACAAATAATTAACCAATGAGAATTCCCTGGTATACGTTCTACCAGGAATACAAGACATTTATTCGTTTTTATGAGGTTTATCTCTTAAAAGATAGGGTGAAGTACACTATCATCATCTGATATTTCAAACCCTAACTCCTAAAGTATCAATTGGGTCCTTAAACTATCATCAAAGTTTGAATTTCTCATTTTGTTTACGTTCGTCGACGTTTTTGTCCGATAGTCAACACATTTTGATCGCATGAGCTGCGAAACTCGTTAAAGTCATTGGTGAAAACAAGTTATAGCGAAGCCAACGACAGATGCGTAGTTGATCTTTTGTGAGTCATTTTATATATGATTTGGACATCCCAGATATTAACAAATTGCCCAAATAAAAAGCAAATTACTTTATATTTTTTTTTGCTAGTTAGTTCTTAGCTGTTGAGATCTAATAGTTGACGCACATCAAACTCTCTATATCATTCTTGGAGATGACCTATCTGAACTCCCTTAGAAAGATAGATAATTCTAATCCTTGAAATGATGAAGAAATGTGGACAATTGCTTGAAAATTATTTTTTACTAGAACATGATCTATCAGAAATACGAAAGACTTTAATGCTATTAGCTAGTCTACATGTTCATCACCTGGTAAGTTGTAGACTGAAAAATCAACGAACTTAATGATGGTGCTACGACCCGATTGACACTATTAGAAATTCAAGATTTGAAGTGTGCGATATTTAGAGGTTAAAATGATGCATTACCTTAATGCTGAAAGTAAGAGCTAGATAGTAAGCCCATCCAAAAACTGAAATGATCCCAATGCTTGAAAGAATAGCAATAGGACCATTCCTATCAGCACCTTTGGTTTCCTCAGTGAGATGGGCAGCAAAATCATAGCCATACAGACAGAATTGGCTTAGAAGTAGTGATAATATTACTGCATAAGGTTTACTTTGTATTCCTGTCAACTCAGGAGACATCTCAAAGTGAGTGAAAACATATGAAACTGATTGTCTTGGTTGTGCCACTAGAGGAAGAGTTATAACTATGACTAATCCTCCAATCACCTGCAAGTTTAACAAATTAATAAGTTTGTTTAACTTAATAATTCAAAAATCTTTGGTATTGGATTAAGAGATCCCGAGTTCAAACTTCTTAAAAATTAATTCAAATGATTTAATGTGAATTAATCATCTCTTGAAATGACTAGTAATTTAACATGATATCAGAACGAGAACTCTTAAATTCTCTTCTAATTTAAAAAAAAAATGTTTTTCATATTAGACAGATCAACAAATTTTAGGCTAACATGTGAGGAAAAATATTAATTCAAGCAATTAAATTTGCTTTAATCCGACCATATCTCGAGACTGCTGATAATAAATATATAATTTTTACCCAACAGTTTAAACTTTCGAGACTACTGGTAATTCAACAATAATAGTAAGATGTAGAAATGAAATCAGACCTGCCACCAGATGGAAATTATATTGAGGAAGGCAATGACCCTTAAAGAAAAGGTATTGAGGATTGCCCATATGAGAGTGAGACCTATATACATACACAAAAATATGCTTTTTGGTGCCAAATAACCTCCACCTTTGTTGTTTCCAGTTGCTAATAGAATTATTATCTGCATTATCTGTGCTCCAGAATATGCCTAATAAGAAAACTTGAAAATTAGTCCATTTATTTTTATTGAATTATAAAGTGTGTCAATTCCATGAAAACTGTGCCTACTAGATTAATTAAGGGTAAATGTCATTTTTGTATTCAAATTTATTCTGATTTCATCACTGTAAAACTAATTTTTTTAATCAAGTTCTTGGATAATATATGACAGTGCAATCAAATCTTTTCCTTACGTCTTAAACTTTGAAACCATTTTTGTCGTTGATAACCTGGGCGTTTATAATTAATGCTCACGTGTGTTTTAGTCGTCTAGATCATCAACGCAGACAAATTTCAAAGTTTGAGGTGAATGACATGTTTGCAATATTTTAAAATAGTATACTTGCACGTGTGATGCACATAATTTGAACAATTTCCGAACGGATATGTTAAACTATTATATGTTATAATCGTTTAAACAACATTTCTTAATATGGTTATTTGTAAGAGGTGTGTTGCACACTATAAACTAAATAATAAAAATTCTTCTAATGTAATATTCTAAAAGATGAAAAAAATACTAAATATATATGCTCAAAGAAATTATGTAGAACATTGTTGATTATAGATTTCATAAGAACGTATTAAATGTTGTTCAAACATATATAGTTGGGTCCCACAACTTTGACAAAGATTACTGCTTACTTTGAGATTTCTAGCAAATAGATCGTGTTGGAATTCATATTTCTGATTCATTTGAAATAAATAATGAAAAGTCTAATATGCCCTCAAATCCTATAGTATAGAGATTAATAATACATATTTTCTTCAAAAATATATTTTAGTAATGTCATATACGTTGATTCTAATTATTCGATTAGTAAATACAAACAATCATTCTTATTGTAAATAATTTAATTCCTACATTCTTAACAATTAATAAACACATTAATCTGATTTCATTAATCTGATTTCAGATTATGATTCATGACCGTTCTATTTTTATCTAATTATTAGATAAATGATTTTAAAATTAATCTGATTTCAAAGTAAATAAACTCAAGTAGAAATTGAAATACCTGAGTTCCAATTCCAGGGATTATACCAAGTGTTTCTAGCCATACGCAGCACCAGGATGCAAATGGGCCCCACTTTGGTCCAGCCAGGTGAGCAGTCCAAAAATAAAGAGATCCAGTTGTCTGTATGGTATTGTGCAAACATAAATCATTATAAAACAATCAATTGACAAGTTTTTAAAGTATATAGTAATTGTAAGAATATCTCACTGTAGATTTTTACGTGTGAAACACTAATGTAAAATAATAATAAAAAACATTTTGTAAAGTGTCAATATAAATATGAATGAGCCATGGTTAGTTTTTTTTATAACTGATTGATGTAATAAGAGAAATCGTCTTCACCATGAAGGGTATTTTTCTCAATAATAAATTTACATGAAGGAGATTATAAAAATTGTCTGAGTAATCTATTATTATAGAATGGTATGGGTAAAATAACTTCAATATCTCAGTAATCTATATAATACATATAAAAAGGGCTTGAGAAGAGAGCATTTTGATTGGCTAATATACTCTTTCATTTTCTCTTTCTTTTTTCAAAATTTATACATGAATATAATAAAATAATAGTTGAATTTTGTTATATTAATATTTGAGAAACATTATTTAGATTTTCACAATTTTTTTAAATTAATAATACTTGCCTTGACAAATGTATTATGTATAGGAACATTTCTTAAATTTAATGTATAATTTCTTAAAGAAAAATAGCCATTAGTTGGTATCTATATATTCTCATGAAAAAAATAGCCAAATGTTTCAATAATAATCATGGTAAATTTATTTAATATCGTCAAATATTAATTTGCTTTCCCATTTAGAAGTTTTCTTAAATACAAATTTGATGTCAATTTTCAAAAAAATTGAGGACTTGATTTGAAATTTTTTGAACTAAATTGGGAATCAGCGGGGACGGAGCTTCATGGAGACTGGTGGAGGCCATGTCCCCGAAATGTTCGAAAGACAAATACGAAAAATGGTAAAAAAAACTATTTTCTATATAAAATAATTGAAAATGACCGAAGTAAATAAATATTTACAAAAATTATACAGGTGTAAATAAACTATTTATAATATTCAGGCCATTGTTGCAAAAAAAATGCAAAATACATTAGGAACCAGTTTTATAGTTCCCCCAACAAATAATATGTGTATATTAGGATCCAAATTTTGAAGAGAAAAATACATAAAATGAACTTTAGCGCCCAAATAAAGTTTTTTATGTTTTCACCCTCTTAAATGAAGTTTTTCCTGGCTCGGTCCTCGGTCTAAAAAAGAAAAAGAAAATAACAGAGAGAGAATGCTAACCGGAAAAGATGAGCAGATCTCAGCCAAGGCAAGACCAACAAAGCAAGTGAAGAAACAGACAAAAAGCCAACCCCAAATCATGCTTGCAGGGCCTGCATACAGTAAGCTTTGTCCATACAGAGGAGTTCCAATAAACAGTGCCATTGCTGAAAATGTTATTGCCAATGTCTTGAATAGGCTCTACAGATTTTTTTTTTTACAAAATAAATTAAAACAACTAATTCAAGTGTTAAATCATAGGATATCTTCATATATTATTCTAAAATTTTTTTAAAAAGAATTAAATAATCATTTTTTTTTTACATATATAATTACCATCTCTCTTCTCGGTTCTTGCTTGTAACCGAGCTCGTTAAGACGTTTCTCACCGGAATCCAATTCCAAGGCATGCCCATTAAGGTCAACATGGTGCTGATCTCCTCTGGACTCCATTTTTTCAAAAGCTTGAAAACAAAAACACACAGTTGGGTTCTTGAAGAAAAAGGAAGATATAATAATGAAGCACTACTTTCCAGCTGCTATGGAAGAAATTAGTATATTACCTTCCTATTAAATTCTTCTCAAATTTCAATTGATTCCCTTGTGAGTTCATTCATTAGTCATAAAAAATAGTAATTAATGATTAAAAATATAATAGAAAGTTTGGTTTTAGAAAATATATTAAATTTAGTATGGATGTCTTCTAGCTAGCTCTTTGTTTCAAGCTAAGGACTTATTCATAGAAAAACCTCTTCAACGTTGAAATTTCATGTTAAGACACTCACCTCTCTCTTTCTCTCTCTAAAATAAAAAAAATGGTTAAATTCCATAAATTATACGTGGTTAGTAATTTATACTAATAAACTTTTAATCATCAGCATTATTTCAATATAGAAAAAATAGTGGTTCTGTAAATTTAATCCATGCGAAAAATTCTCTATTAGAAATTATGGAGAACAATTATTGATCGTGTGTTTTTTTTATTGTACAACATTTTGTGGCACAATTTTCAGCACTAGAAAATTGAAGAAGATAAGACACAAATGACAATCTTTGTCTATTTAGAATACCCAAAAAAAATTATTGTAAACTTTATGGAGTAATGGTCTTCATTTAAAAGTGAATGAATTTAAATTATCCATATCCTAAAGTATATGAACTTAAATTGAAATAACAAAAAGGAAAGGTAAAATGAAATACTCAAATCGAGGAAGGAGTGTGGACTTTATTTCAAAGGTTGCCAAATTTGACAGAAATTTTGGACATAACCCATTAACCCATTCTAAAGATAAAATCAACTCCAAAATAGAAGGTCCAATCAGCTAGCAAAGCAAGTAGAAAATCCTACGTAACCGTGAGAATGAAAGATGTAGAGGGAAGGGGCTACTACTCTGTTGTTGAGAGTTCCAACTGTTCAGATCTGTATTGTCCGTTTTGAGAAGCATAGTTCTGAAGAAATTAATAAAAACAAACATAAAAAAATATTTATTTTTTCATATTTTGAGTGCAGATCATCCATATTATCTAGATCTGATCGGCTACGAGTTAAATTGTCAACTTCAAAGAATCTCAATGGTAAAGGATCCTCTTCCAAGGAAAGGAGAGTTTTTTTTCTCTCCCCATAGTAAGGTAGTGGTTACTTATTTTACTTATTTTCACAAAAATTTCAATAATAATGTCGTTTTTTTTTGTCCTGTATTATATTGCCTATTTAATATATCAAATGCTTTATTTTTATCTTTTACTTGTTAAGAAAGTGTTAGAAATTGGGTCTTAAGCATTATTTCCATGAATCAATTTTATGTAAATAATTAGGTGTGACCAACAATGTATTTTTATAAAGTCTTTGGAGATTTGAGTTTTCTTCTGTGAGTACATCAAATTTGACTATTAATTTGTTAAAATTAATATTGGGTGAATGAGAAATTTCACTCAAAATGAGCTAAATGAGAATGAAAAATAAGTGAGAATTTTGGAACTCTCACATTGAAAAGGGAGTAAACTTGGAAGTGATATATATATAGAGATGCTTGGTTACCTGATGCCATACCCCTTTTCTTGACATAGAAATGTATATGGAAAAAAACTGCGTCCAATAAATTTTGAACTTATACAAATGGTATATTCATTCAATGGAATCGGTTGTTGGATATTCTCCAGACTTTACCACATTATCAATTCAGTTTCACTTAATCCCTATTTCATGGATTAAGCTTGGTAACTTGATAAACATAGAAACTCTCTCGTGTGCGCAAGGAGAGGGGGTGTTAATCCCATCCCCGTCCAGCTTGTTGCTTGGGTGCGCCCACACATCCTGCGGACACGAATTGTAGGTTGAAAAACCTACCCCTACAAGGTCATCTTTTGCACCAGTTTTATTTTATCCTCTCTAAAGAAGCCTAGAAGTCACTAGAATGTTCTGGAATGGAATAATTTGGGCCTTCAATGGCTATATAACAACCCAAAATATTTTTTTGTTGGCATTTATCATGGGCCAAAATGTTTTTGTGTATTAATGCCATTTATGATGGTTCTCCTCCATGAACACTATAAAAGGAGGTATTTTCACACAAAAAAGAAAATTGCTTATTCTTTCTTCTGTCTTTTGTCTCTTGTGCTCTGTAGAAGTTATAAGGATTTAGTTGGTTTGAGTTTTGGTGTGAAGGCTAGTTAAGTCTTGTTTGGGGTTTTTGGTTCGAGTCTTGGTTTGGGTTTTTAGTTTGAGTCTTGGCTCGAATCTTGGTTCATGAGTCGTCATTCTGGTGGTAGAATTTAGATAAGTCAATTCGATAAGGTGGTGAAGTTTGTGCTTTTCAGCTAGTTCAAATCGTTTTATCTTAGAAGATAGACGTCGGTAGCAACCTTTAGTACCACAAGTAAGGAAACGTAACTGTTTTGAGAAAACTATGAAAACATGACTCAATTTGAATTTATGCTTAATTTTATATTATTCTTATTCTATTGCTATATATATTTATATGGATACTAATATTTACTTTGGTAATTTCATAATTATTGTATTATTGTAATTCTATTTAATTTCTAATAGAAAGAATTTTGTTGAGTCCATAAATATTTCACACTTTGGCACATACATCATTAAAAAAATATTCGTTGTTGGGGTCCCACACTTTCTGACAATTGACGCATAGGTCTCTATGTCCAAAAATTTAACTTGGGTTAAAATCTGAGCACATTTTTATTATGTGCCAATTAGTTTATCCATCATTCATTCTCTCATCTTGGCAATTGTTGGTAAATGTACTATTTGGTTTGTTTTGAAAAATTAGTATATTTTCGTGTTCGAAAAGATAGCATAATTTTTAAAGTGTTAACACACTTCTGGTTTATATTTCAGATAAGAAAATATGACAACTAGAATAAACAACAATGTTGTATCGAATCATGCTGTTGAAAGACAAAAGCAGAACCCTACTGTTAGGGCTCAAATGCCAAATCTCGTTGTGCATAACCCTGCTGTGGCATGTGTGGAACTGATGCTTCTGCCTGTTTCTCATGGGGAGAAACCTAAAAAATTCAATGGTTTGAATTTCAAAAGGTAGCAACAAAAGATGTTATTCTATCTTACCACCATGAATCTGGTATAATGCTTGACTGAAGAATCTCATAAGCACAATGATGATGAACATGATTTCCAAACGATCACTGTTATTGATTCTTGAAAATATTCTGACTATTTTTATAGACGTTACATTATGAATAGTCTTGCTTATTCTTTGTACAATGTTAATTCTGACAAGAAAATAGCTAAGGAGCTATGAGAATCTCTTGAACCAATATACAAGACTGAGGATGCGAGCACCAAGAAATTTATCGTGGTCGCTTCCAAGATTTTAAGATGGTGGATTCCAAAACGGTGATTAGTCAAGTCCAAGAATTTCATATTATTTTGCACGAGATTCATGCTGAGAGGATGGTGATAGGTGAATCATTTCAAGTGGCTTGCATTTTTGAGAAATTACCTCTTGCATAGAAGAATTTCAAGAACTATCTCAGGCACAAATGAAAAGAAATGAGCATAAAAAATCCTAACTTCAAATCGAAGAAGAGGGCCAAACTCCGTTGCTGTAGCAAAGGCAAACATATTGGAGCATGATCAAAATTCTAAAGCCAAAAAGACCAACAACACATGAAATAGGTCAAACAAGCTGGGACCTAGAGGAGTAGTTTCAAAGAAACCAAAATTCCAAGGTAAGTGCTACAATTGTGACAAGTTGAGTCATAAATATTCTGAATGTAGATTGCCTAAGAGAAACAATGAGGAAAATGTGATTGAAAATATTGCTCGAGATGTTTCTGACATTAACCTTTCAGCAGTGGTCTCAGAGGTCAACATGGTTGGATTAAATCCAAAAGAATGGTGGATTGACATTGGAAGTACCCGCCATGTATACTCTAATCGAGGGATGTTCTCTACCTTCAAGGTGATAAAGAATGGAGAGAAGATATTCATGGAGAACTCGGCCACCTTTGAGATCAAAGGCCAATGAAAAATGGTTCTGAAGATGACTTATGAGAAGAAGTTGACTCTGAACCTTTAAGATGGTGGATTCCAAAACGATGATCAGTTAAGTCCAAGAATTTCATATTGTTTTGCACGAAATTCATGCTGAGGGGATGATGATAGGTGAATCATTTCAAGTGGCTTGCATTGTTGAGAAATTGCCTCATGCATAGAAGGATTTCAAGAACTATCTCAGGCACAAACAAAAAGAAATGAGCATCGAAAATCTTAACTTCAAATAAAAGAAGAGGGCCAAACTTTGTTGCTGCAGCAAAGGAAAAAATAATGGAGCATGGTCAAGATTCTAAAGCTAGAAAGACCAACAATAAAGAAAATGGGTCAAATAAGCTAGGATCTAAATGAGCGGTTTCAAAGAAATTAAAATTCTAAGGCAAATGCTATAATTATGACAAGCTAAGTCACAAATGTTCTGAAAGTCACAAATGTTCTGAATGTAGATTGCCTAAGAGAAACAAGGAGGCAAATGTGATTGAAAACATTGCTCGAGACGTTTTTGACATCAACCTTTCAGTAGTGGTCTCTAAGATCAATATGGTTGGATCAAATCCAAATGAATGGTGGATGGACATTGGAGGTACTCGCCAAGTATGCTCTGATCGATGGATGTTCTCTACCTTTGAGGTGATAGAGAATGGAGAAAAAATATTCATGGAAAACTCGACCACCTTTGAGATCAAAGGCCAAGGAAAAATGGTTCTGAAGGTGACTTATGGGAAGGAGTTGACTCTGAACAATGTCATTTAAGGTAGTGGATTCCAAAATGATGATCACTTAAGTCCAAGAATTTTGAGATTATTTTGCATGAAATTCATGCTGAGGGAATGGTTCTAGGTGAATAATTTCAAGTGGCTTGTATTGTTGAGAAATTGCCTCCTGCATGGAAGGATTTCAAGAACTATCTCAAGAACAAACGAAAAGAAAAGAGCTTCGACGATTTTATTATTTGACTTCAAATTGAGGAAGATAATAGGTTATCTAAAAAGGAGGGCCAAATTCTGTTGTTGCAGCAAAGACAAATATAATGAGCATGGTCAAGTTCCAAAGCCATAAAGAACGACAACAACAGAAAGGGATCAAACAAACTAGGACCTAAAGGAAAGGTTTCAAAGAAACCAAAATTCTAAGGTAAGTGCTACAATTGTGACAAGCTGGGTCATAAATCTTCTGTAGATTGCCTTAAGAGAAACGATGTGGCAAATATGATTGAAAGGAATACCTCGAGGTGTTTCTGACATCAACCTCTTAGTAATGGTCACTGAGTTCAACATGGTTGGATCAAATCCAAAGAAATGGTGGATCGACACTAGAGTTACTCTCCATGTGTGCTTTGATCGTGGGATGTTCTCTAACTTCGAGGTGATATAGAATGAAGAGAAGCTATTCATGGGGAACTCGACCACCTCTGAGATCAAAGGCCAAGGAAAAGTGATTTTGAAGATGACTTTTGGGAAGGAGTGGACTCTGAACACTGTCTTGTATGTTCCTGAAATCCGCAAGAAGATTGTGTCTGGTTCAATGTTGAATAACCATAGATTTCATATGGTATTTGAGTCAAATAAAATTATTTTGTCTAAGAGTGAAATGTATTTTGGTAAGGTTTATGTGAGTGATGGAATGTTTAAGCTCAATGTAATGACTTTGATCAAACTCAATATCAATAAAGTTAGTTTTTCTGCTTACTTGCTTGAGTCTTTCAAGTGTGAAACTTATGCCGACGCAAAATTGACGAGGTAATCTTTTTCAAAGTGCTGAAAAAAATACTGAATCACTTGATTTAATTCACAGTGATATATGTGATTTAAAATTTATACAAACAAGAAGTGATAATAATGTTGGTTGTCACGGCGCGTACGCGACGAAAACGTGTGGCTTGAAGCCATTTAATAAAGATATAATATTTTAATAAAATAAAACTTGCGTTTCGCCACGATAACCAATAAAAAACTTTTTATTGAAAACTCTTTTTCAATCTGTCAGGATCCATTATATATTTATTCATTAAATCTACAACATATAGGGTTAGGATTATATACCCCTTGTGGTATATCAAGCGTTCTTACAAAACTGATCGATCCTCCATCCCAAGAAATCGTTCCAACGATTAGTAGACTCCGAGATCCACACCAAGTTCTTTCATATCAAGCTGCCCCTTTAAAGTGAGGGCCTTCCGAGACCATTCACAGCGGAACAAGAAGAATCACAGTCGACTCAACTTGAGCTATCGAATCAGTAGCTGCCTTTAGAGCTGAGATAAGTAGGGTAGCAGCTAAGATTAACTAAAAGGACTCTCCTCAACCCTCAACCTAGACATAGAACTCCTAGCTCTGGAGCTGATTTCATTTCTTCTTTTTAACAGCTACTGACTCTTCTCCTCGCTCACTAAACTCCCCCAACTGAGTCTCAGGTCAAGAGAGAAGAGCGATGGCATACCTTGAGTCAATCTTCAACACACTAGAACGTGTGTGAGTATGTAGAATATTACAAGATAATTTTTCAGTCTCTAGATGTACTCAACACATGATTATTCTTTTAGAGATTTGATTAACTTTTAATTGCACAGAAAAAATACTCTGACACTAACCGTGTTCTCTATTCAATTCTTGAAGAATTAATGAACTCATGATTTTTGAACTGATGTCATTAGAATAATATATGTATCTTTTCTAGATAATGGAGTATAAGATATTTAGGAATAATTAAAAATTAATATTTAATTTCAAATTACCCAATACAGTGGGACCCACTGTATAATGGTGCACAACTACAGTGCCACACATCACTACAGTATGCGTAAACCATCACAGTGCCTCATAACATTGTGTGTTACACGCCTAGTACTGTAGTGCCACATGATAGTACAACAGTTCATGATGATCTATGATTCTCAATCATTGATCGACACGTGATAATTACTGTAAATTAAATATTTATTTTAATCAGATAAATATCTATATATCAGTTAATTTTCAAAATTAACATATCTAATTATCTCTATCAACTAAATTATTTGTTATTTTATAAATAACATATTTAGTTGATTCGAATTATTATCTAATTTCACAAATTAAACATTTTGTCACACTTATCGATAATTAGAAAAATAATCGATAATTATATATATATATATATATATATANAATTATCTCATAATTATGTACTTACCCCAGAATAAAAATTATGTTTGCAAGTCAGTTATTTTCTCATGTCCTGAAATATTCACACCCTAGATTGCATAGTATAGATATGACTTGGGGACCATTGACCTATAGTCATAAGCTCCAATAACTCAGATTATTAATTAAATAATCTTATTCATTAATTCCATTATTACTCTACTATAAATATGAAATTAAACTCTTAGCAATTATAGAATGTATTTTTTGAGTATTCTCATGTAGTCCATTGATATAATCATTTCATGCAGTTCTGTACTCAAATTATTGGTCCTAAATTAGAACTGGTCAAAATTACCGTTTTACCTTTCTAATTATCTTTGGATCCTTAAGTACCATTAATTCACTAGTGAATGACTAATTTATAATCGTATTATAAACATGAGCTCAATAATCATTCAGTTCCAGAACTAACACTTAAGAGAACCAATATACGATTCGTTAGGAAAACTTGAATTTCAAATCTTGTAAGATCATGTTCCCAGCCATCCATATCACTAAATCGCCAAAATAAAAGTCACTAGCTTGTTTTACAAACAAACCTTAATGAGTGAATTAAAAGATCCAGTAAACATGTATATGAGTTCATGACTACTCATGATTTCAACTGATTTACATATTATCATAAAAAACATGCGTATTAAATCTTTATTATAAACAATACGTTAATAGAGATATTAATTCACATCGCTCCTGTCATATATAATTTTATTATATAAAGTATATTCACTAAGATATCTATCCACATCAATGATCTAGATCAAGATCACATGTATTCATAATGCTTAGTGAACCATACTAGCAACCATTTATTAAAGATTTCATACTTTAATATGTTGCTGACAATTTTATTCATTATCTATGATCTTAATTCTCTCGTACTAATACAAGGTCATAGTCTCATTAATGAATATAAAATTTTCAGATATTTATATAAATTATTCAACAATAATTTAAAAGAATAATTATAAGAGAAATATAATCCTCGTTAAATTTCATATCAAAATGTCAATACACATGTTTTGAGAGCATAACCCATAACAAATAAGTATTTTATTACTTTTTTATGATAGCATAAAATATTTTTATCTATATTTGCTAAAAATAAGGAAAAATTTATAGAGAAGTTTATTCTCGATAAAAATGAAGTTGAGAATCAACTTAATAAGAAATTAATGTGCTAAGAAGTGATCGAGGTGATAAGTATAAATCATCATTTATTGAGATTTGTGCTCAACATGAGATTATACGTGAAACCAATGCACCCTATTAAGTTCAATCCAATGGTGTTGTTGAGCATAAAAATCGTACCTTGTAAGCAATGATAAAAGCATTGTTGATTAATTTTGGATTATCTCAGAACATGTAGGGTGAAAATTTGTTGTTAACTATTTTTTGAATAATATACCAAAAAGAAAAAGGATAAGACCCCATACAAATTATGAAAATGTAGAAAACCTTCATAGAAATACTTACGAATATGAGGATGACCTCACTAAAGTGATGGTACCTACACCCAAAAAGGTGAAAATAGGACAAAAAACTACCAATTGCATTTTAATTGGTTATGCGAATAACAATAGTGTATATCAGTTACTTGTGTATGAATCCAGTAATCCTGAGATTCACAAGAACACGATAATGAAGTCTAGGAATGCATTATTCTTTGAGCATGTATTTCCTTACAAATCTAAGGAAGAGCCAAGATCTTCAAAAAGACTTATTGAGAGTATTAATGAAGAAGATAGTCAGGACCCATATTAAGAAGTCGAGGTAGAAACTATGAGGAGTAAGAGAGCAAAGATAGAAAAGTCTTTTAGTCATGATTTTCTAACCTATATGGTTGAAGCTGAACCAAGAACTTTTAATGTAACTGTAAAATCCAATGAATGTCGTTTGTGGAAAGAGGCTATAAAGAGTGAAATTTACTCTATTTTGCAAAATTGCACTCGGGAACTTGTGAATCTTCCACCCGGTTGTAAACCTTTAGGTTCCAAGTGGATTTTCAAATGAAAAATGAAAGCTGATGGATCAATCGATAAATATAAGACTAGACTTGTAATAAAAGGCTATAGAAAGAAGGAAGGTTGACTATTTTGAGACACATTCTCCGATGTCGAAAATAAACTCATTAAGATGGTACTTGCAATTGCAGCTTTGTGAAATTTTGAAGTGCATCAAATGGATGTGAAAACAGTCTTTCTAAATGGAGCTTTAAAGGAAGAAATCTATATGGAATAAGCACAAGGTTTCTCCACTCCTAGTCAAGGAAAGAAAATCTGTAAATTAGTGACATCATTGTATGGTTTGAAACAAACATCAAAACAATGGTATTAGAAAATTGACAGTTACATGATGCTAAGTGGGTTCAAAACCAATAAATGTGATAAGTGTGTCTATGTTAAAGATACAAAAAATGGATATGTCATTGTGTGCTTGTATGTTGATGACATACTTATCATTGGTAGTAATTATAAGATGATCAAATCTACGAAAGATATGTTGAAATCTAGATTTAACATGAAGGACATGAGACTTGCTGATGTTATTTTAGGAATAAAAAATAAAAGAACATCCGATAGACTTATTTTAAGTCAGACCCATTATGTAGATAATATTCTTTAAAATTTAGCAAAGATAACACAGGTGAATCAAAAACACCAATGGATACAAGTGTACATTTGTCCAAGAATAAATGTGAGTGTATCTCTCAAGTAGAGTACTCTAGACTGATAAATAGTCTAATGTACTTGATGAATTGTACAAGACCTTATATAGTGAGTAAACTATGTAAATTCATGAGTTGTACAAGATCTTATATAGCTGGACATTGGTAAGCCATCATGAGAGGGATGAGACACTTACAATATACTCAGAATTATAGACTACACTATATAAGATAGCTAGAAGGCCTATAAAGATATACCGATGCAAATTAAATATATGATAAGAAAGATATGGAATCTACTAATGGATGTATTTTCACACTAGAAGGCATTATCGTAGTAAGAAAATCCTCAAAACAGACTGTTATAGCTAGATCCATTATGGAATATGAGTTTATAGCATTCGATAAATGTGGAGAGGAGGTTAAGTGGTTACACTACTTCCTAGAGGATGTTCCAAGAAGGCCAAAGCCTATGGCACCAATGTGCCTATACTGTGATAGTAAAAGTGCTATTAGAAAGGCACAAAATAATATGTATAATGGTAAGTTCAGATATATTCGTCGTAGACATAATATCATTAAACAATTACTCTCAACATGCATTATAACTCTTGATTATTTGAAGTCTAAGGATAGCATTGCGGATCCGATAACCAAAGAGTTAAATAGAGAGTTAGTTGAAAAGTCATCGATGAAAGTGAGACTAAAGCTCATATAAGAATAAGTTGATACAAAGGAAACCCAATCTAATTGTCTGAAAATCTCAAGATCTAGGTTCAAAGGAAGAACCTAATTGTATAAACTTAGACAGATCATTGTGGGGATTTTCCCTATGCATTCATATGATGAAAATAGTGATACTCGTTAGAGATTATGTTAGGCTGAGCTTTTAATGATTCTCATGCGCTTGAAACTGTGATATTCGAGCAGAGTAATACGGGTTTACTCTTAAATGTAAAAATCACATAGGTGAGAGTGAAGAGGGGTCACTTCTATAAGAATTGTAAAGGCGTAATTCTTTAGAAACTCTTGAAGAACTAGGAAGGTGCATGAGGACTGAACTGTATCAATGATCACTCATGTGTGTAATATGTCATCGTTTACATAAAAGACTGAACAGTTCAAAGACATTATGTATACTGGTCAACCAGTAAAGTAAACATACTTATACAAAGGAAGGTTCAAAGGGTAAAACCTACATATCCTATACATGTTTCAAAAACGTTGAGTTCAATCGTAATGTCTATCGTGTCGTTGGTCATCAATTTCATTCATGAGGGAAATTGTTAGAAATTAGATGTTAAGCACTATTTTCATAAACCAATTTTGAGCAAATTTTTAGGTGTGGCACACTATGTACTAGTGTAAGGTCTTCAAAGATTTATGTTCTCATCCGTGAGTACATCAAATTTGACTATTAATTTATCAAAATTGGCTTTGCGGTGAATAAGAAATTGTCACCCAAAGTGAGTTGAATGAGAATGAAAAATAAGTGAAAATTGAGGAAATCCCACATTCGAAATGGAGTAAACTTGGAAGTGGTATATATAGAGATACTTGGATCAAGCTTGGAAACTTGATAAGTGTGGAGGCTTTCTCTCGTGCGCATGTGGGGTGCAAATCCCAGCTCAGTCTAGCATGCGGCTTGGGTACGCCCGTACGTTTTGCGGACAGGAATGTCGGTCCGAAAATCCCACCCTATATGGGTCGCCTTTTGCTCCATTTTATATTTTTCTCTCTAAAAAAGCTCAAAAGTCACTAGAATATTTTGGAATGGAATATTCTAGGCATTTAATGGTTGTATGACAACCCAAGATGTTTTTGTTTTTGCATTTATCATGGGCCAAAATGTTTTTTTTGTGTATTAAGGCCATTTATGATGGCTCTATTCCATGAACACTATAAAAAAGAGACGTTCTCTTGTGCTATGTAGAAGTTAGAAGTATTTAGATGGTTTGAGTTTTGGTGTCAAGGCTAGTTAAGTCTTGTTTTGGGTTTTTTGTTTGTGTGTTGGTTCGAGTCTTGGTTCGTGAGTCGTCACTGTGGTAGTAGAATTCACACAAATCAGTTCTACAAAGTGGTAAAGTCCGATACTCTTCAGCTACATCTAACCATTTTATCTTTGGCAAATTAATGCCGGTAGCAACCTACAGTACCACGAGTAATGGAGCGTAATTATTTCACGAAAACTATGAAAACATTACTCAGTTTGAATATCTGCTTAATTTTATATCGATAATAATATTTACTTTAATAATTACATAATTATTGTATTACTGTAATTCTATTTAATTTTTATTTTAATTTTATAATACATTACATAATTCTAACATAAAACATTTTGTTGAGTCCACATATATTTCACACTTTGACACAGATCATTTGGAAAATATTAGTTGTTGGGTCCCTACAAGTTGACGCAGAGGTCTCTCCGTCCAAAACTTTAACTTGCCTTAATATATGAGCACAGTTTTATCATGTGCCAATTAATTTATCCATCATTCCTTCTCCATCTTTGTTTCTTCTCTCTCTAGTGCAACCCTCCTCAGTATCAATCCCATACATACTTATCCCTAACTTTTCATTTTCTGAACATCTAAGTTTCTGGTTCATCTATTCTTCATCTTCTTATTCCCCTAGAAAAACAAAATCCAAGTGAACAATTTGGGCTCAAGCATTACAAAAAGGTATTAGATTATAAAAATCTCTATTATTTTACCAGATTTTAAGACTGAAATCGCCTCTAAATACAAAAGCAAATAGTCAAGGGGTCATGATTTTAAATCGTGGTCACAACTTTCATCGCGTTGTAATCGCGGTGTTACATATATATCTTACACTTGCGACACACTAACCAAGCATGGATTTTTTTTTTCAAATTCTAGAAATTTCTGAAATTGTTGTTTTTTCGTTCATTAACAATACAATAACAATTCCTGACATTTTTAATCAATTTTAACCATATTTCCCATTATTTTATCATTTCTTTCTTTTTATGTAACAGAAAAATGATCAAATAGGGGATTAATAGCATGCCTTAGTTATTATTGAAATGAAAATTTACAGCAATAGACAAGAAGGAGGCTTTAAGTAAATATCAGACTTTATAAACATTACAAAAACAACAGTTTTACGTTATCACCAAAAGCTTTAAAATTTTAATTTACTAAAATGCCAAGCTTTCAATTGACTGAATCTCACAAAATAATAGATTTTAATTTTGATTACATAATTAAAATAAAATAAATCAAAATCTTAATTCTAATATACTAATTACCCACTTTCGCAACCACAGAAAATCACTGAATTCACCAACTCTGCAAAATCCTTTCTGATATACACTACAAGCAAATCAAAGGTATACTGTATAAACAGTACAAACAAATATCAAACTGTACAAGTAAATCAATAATATACTGCATAAGTACTAACAGAAAAAATATAACATTGATAAAATTCTTATTAAATAAGTTTTATACTGAAAGTTATTCGTTAACATTACATATAAGTATAAAATATATTTATAAACTAGTAATTTCTAAGGAAGAAGTTGGACAGACGAAGAAGGACCGTGGATTTACGTCGGTTGATGGACCGCCAAAGATGGACCACCGTTGATGTACCTTCTTCGACGATGATAAAATGTCTTGATGGATTGTCGAAGAAGATAGATCACCAGTTGATGCAGTGATGATTGGCTATTTCTTCTTTAATGTGTTGAACTAGAAAAATCTTGATACTTTTTACTAAAGGGCGATTTTTGGTAGAGTTTACTGTAAATTTATGGTTTTCGGTGAGTTTGTTAAAAAAAATGTGATCTAATTCTTGTACATTAGGCGGTGAGAGAGTATACTAAAATATCGGAGGATGTTACGATTATGAAAACTTGTTATTTTACTAAAGCTCTTGAAAAACTAGCATTTATCTAAAAGTTCATGTATTTCTTGACCATATATGTGTAGATTTCCTTTATTAAAAAGACTAACAGTAAAAAACACAAAACCAAAACCGAAAATTTCAAAACTACCAACCAAAAGCCTCAAAAGCTCTGAAACCTAAAAATACAAGTGAAAATTAAAAAATGTAATTTAATTTAACTTGTGATGCATAACAAGTTTACATGACATAATTGGATTGGTGCATCTTGATAAGGTAAAAAACTATAACTAATCTATTTTCATCACGTAAACTTGTGATGTATAATAAATTGGACAAAATAATATTGCTATTGGAAATTACGTAATTCACCGCTTTTATCGCTAATTACGCAAAATGGTCCCCTACCTTTTTGGTACTAAGTAGCCGTTTTTTCCCGTAAATAAGTTGTCTTTTTTTGCTTGAAGCTCAGCCGAGGGTTCTTTTTTGTTCTCTTCGTCATGATTAGCGCATGTTCTTGCTGCCGATCTTAGTTTGAATCTCTGGTTATCTTCCTCATATATTTTTTTGTCTTCTTCACATGTTCGGGTAGCTCCGAAGTCCCTTATTCAGGTTTGATTTCTTGTCTTATTTTATTTTTTCATATGAGTTGAAGCTTTGATTTGTGCTTTGTTTTATGGTTTAGTTGAGTTACATTGTTGTTTGAAGATATGTTTCTATGAGGCTTCGGTTTTGAGCTCTAATGGATGGTGTTGGCATCCATTGGAGTACCTTTTGAGTTCATTATTTTTGTCTATTTTTTTTTATACTTTTTTCGTTGCATTATCAATATTGTATTTTCCTAGCATGCCATAAGAATTATCAACCACAGTTCTATTTTCCTAAAAAATAAGACTAGCTTTTTAAGGAATGGCAACGATTGCAAACTAAGCCGCATTTTAAGGAGCCCCATGACGCGCTATGTGAAACCAAGCAACACCATTACATTTAGTTGTTGTTCACAGTTATGAATTTTAAGTCTAATAGTATTGTTGTTGTTCACTGTTCAATGTTCTGAAATTTCACCCAAATATTACTTTCAGGTAAGTCCATGGTTTCTATTATTCTGTTTTATGATGGTAGATAATATTATACAAATACGTAAATAGATAACAAATTATAATCAGTGTTCATCGGTGTCGATTCAACATTTAGTATTCATCATCACACAAATCTTTCCCCCATTGTCATTCGATAAGTAGTTCCTTGCAAAGAAATGAAAGAACAAGAAATTCAAAGCTCCTAATGTTGCAACAATATACTGATCAAAACAGAGCTTAAGTACCTTTAATGGATAAGCTTAAGTAGCTTACAACTCAATCGCCAGACGGAATGAGGACGGTAGCTGGGGCAATATTCTCATCCTAAACCCAACATTGAAATTCAATACACAAAATAGCAGCATCCTGCCAAAATATTGAACCAAAATACTCACAATCAACACCATATTTCTAATGACGTTCCTTTTTCTTCTTAGGACTACTAGTCAGAATACCGAACCAAAATACTCACAATCAACCAATAACCCGAAAACAAAATAGAAACAAAACCAAACAGAACCCCAGATATTGAACAGAACTCCATAACCCCAATCAATTCTTTTTTAACACATAAAAAGCACTACTAGGCATGAAACCTGTAAACCCCAAATCAACCCGAACAAAGATGAACACATAGATGGAAATTTTTGAACAAAGAAACCCATAACCCATAGATGAACACAAAATTAATCAAGAAATTGACATAGCGGGCCAAAAGAATAATCAACAAATTAGAGAGATTTCGACCTCTTCATCCTCAGATTTGAGTAAAACATCAAAACCCTAGCCCTTCTCTTCTCTGTCGCGACGAGCTTCCCCGTCACCAGGCAATTTTTTTGAAATTTTTCATCTAGGGCAGTAAAAGTAAAAAGTAAGAAAAGTTAAAAACAAAAATTGATTTTACGTAACTTCTGTTAACGGTTTGTTAACGCCCGTAAACAGAAGTTTGGCACGTGCGTGACACATGTCTTTTATGGTTATTTTTTATGAAAATTCTAACGGAGAGGTATATTTTATAGTTTGGTCAAAGTACATGTGTATAAAAAATGAAAAAATATAGGAGTATAGTTTACATTTTAATCAAAGTGCTGGGTGCGTGCATTTTAGTCTTTATTCTATTTTGTTTTATCCAGAGAGATCTTTTACTCTATTTTATCTCAGAATTTATGAGCGAAACTTAAGTTAAAATTTTAATCGATTGAATAACATGTAAATATGCACACTTTAAATGATTTTTCAATAAAAAAAGCTATTTTAAACAATAGACAACCTCAAGAATAGTATTTTAATCTACAATTTCTCAATCTAAAAATAGCTATATATAAATATATTGACATTCATGTATACCACATCATATTTATAGTATATATAAACAGAGATAAGAGGAAGTGACATTCTCAGACAAAAATACTCCACACTTTATGAAATTCTTTAATTATCCTTTATAAATGTCAAAATTAAATACTAATAGTTTGAAATTAAATGAATAATGATAAATTGTATAACCAACCAGTGGTAAACAATTGTCAGTCTCTCTCCCCTTTTAATATTTAATAGATTAAGATGATTGAGTCCTACTTAATAGTTTCTATAATGGATTGGTTGTAAGGAGAAATACCTTATAAAACTTGTCTGAATATATTGTAAACGTATATGGGTAAATATCTTCATTATCTCGATTAATCTATATTATATATAAAAAGGGTTTGAGAAGAGAAGCTTTTGATCGACTACTCTTTCATTTTTCTTTTCCTTTTTTCAAAATTTATACATGAATATGATAAAATAATTATTGAAGTTTGTTATATTTGAGAAACATTTTTTAGATTTTTCACAATTTTTAAATTAATAATACTTGTCTTGACAAATGTATTATTTAAAGAAACACTTTTTTAAAATTTAATGTATAATTTCTTAATCCGAAAAATAGTCATTAGTTGGTATTTTTGTATTCACATGAAAAAAAATAGTCAAATGTTTCAATTCATGTTAAATTTATTTATTATTGTCAAATATTAATTTGCTTTCCCATTTAGACGTTTTCTTAAAAACAAATCTGATGACAATTTTGCATTTGAAGATAAAATAAACATGCATATTTACCAAATATAATAAACTTATATAATAAAAACTTACATACATTGCACGTGATGGATGATTAGTTTTAACTAAATAAATGTGTAAAAAATTGACCATTTTTTAAAAGTTTAACTTATAAATTGGTCTATTAAACCCAGATTTTTTTTTGTTAAAAGATAAATACATAACTTCGTTTCTTTTCTTGGTGGTGTACCCAAGGTATGCCCCAAATTTTCTCAAAGATACCATCACCAAGAAAAGTAACGAAGTTATAACAAAGCCTAATGTTCACTCAAAGATACTATCGGGAAACTCAATTCTGTTGAATCCTATTATTTACATCCGACCTACTTATGTTCTTAAAAGACCAAGCTTTCTCTCTAATCATCCTAACAATGTAAGAGAAAATAGTATCACTATCACGTAAGGTACCTGCAAAACATCTATTATTCATTTTAATCCAAAAGAATAAACAAAAACATTAAAAGTAAACTTTAAAAGAGTATATCTAAAACAATCCCCCTTCGAAACCATAGAGAGAAAATGTACCTTACTCTCCCAGTCCGGATGAATAACGCATAAAGAAAAAAGATTGAGAAGTCGAACCCACACAGCATCGATATGAGGACATCCGCTGAAAAGGTGAGCCAAAGATTAATCTCCAGAGACACAAAATATACATGTTGTGCTTATCGAGCTATCCCATTTCCTCACATTATCCATGTGGCAAGCTTGTTTTTTTTACAGCCAATCAACTAATAAAACTGCACTTAGGAATAAAACATTTTTATATTATGGTTGATCGTTATGACTTCGACTCGTCACTGTAGCACACATCGCTCCTAAGAACTGCTGTCAGGTGTCAACTTTGACTTTTCAACGTGATTTTTTTATCCACGTCAGCGATCGACCGGCATAAAATGTATAACCACTAAGTCAAGTGATAAAAAATTAAGTGAGTCCCTTGCCTGGGAACAATTATGGAGACTGTGGTCTGGTAGGATTTGGACGAGGTTCGTAGTATGGGAAAGGGTATCACTTCACCATTATGACCTCTTTGAAGGTCGTTGATGTGTCATATTCCCATTTACGAGAAGGGACTTAGTTCTTAGGACACCCTTCAGAAGGGGTCCAGAACGAATACCTCATATCTCGTCGATGTGGCGCGCTCTCTGTGTTCTTCCTTCCCAGATTCATTGTCACTTCACATGACACATGGCACAATGTGAAAGCTAGCGTGTATAAGAATCTTCCCCATAGATAATCTGACCCACACGATTATGGTTATAATAAATGATGACTGGATGTTACCACCTCAACGAGCTTGTTGAGGTGTCATTACGTAGGGTCCACTCCCAATTAGTCAAAGAGATTAATTGGAGTGGATCCCGCATGGAAGCTTTTCTATAAATAGAGGCATTCCCTTTCATTGTAAAGGGCTTTTGCTTCATTTGACATTTTTTCTACTTACTAGACTTAGAGATTTGTCTCTGAATTCCTCCTTCCAAGAGCATTTTGTTATCTTCCATGGTCTCGCTCAAAGTGCTCGTCCTTCTCCCTTCAGATCTCAACTTTCACGTCCCAAGGCTATATTTGTAATTTATTGTGACTTGATCACACATGTAACTGCACCCACATGACTTCACGATCACCCCCTTAGCTCCTGAACATTTGGCGACTCCACTAGGGAATGATATGTCACTGTAACTTCAACTATGTCGGGAACAGACGAAATCACCACCACTGCAACAGCTGCTACTACATGAGCACGCTGTAATTACCAGGGAGTTAAAAATTTACAACAAGGATCTCTATGCTTCCAATAATGAGATTCGGGCAATGCCGAGTACCCTCACAACATTACTCCAAGGGCATTACACACAAAATACACATGCACCTCCACAGTTGCACCCGATGTAAATGGCCAGCCGTGAATAAGCTCAGAGCAACCACAATTCTCCACTCCTAACATTCATGCTCCACCTGCACCTGTCACTGTCAATGGTCACTTGAGACCTACTACAACCACTGGCAATGAAAATGTGGGCAATCCATCCAACCCATCGCTGGCCGTCATCACACCCATTGTCATTATGCAAGTACCACCAATGCAAGAGATGCATGATGCTTCACAATATATCACTCATGCGTATTTGGAAAAGTTATTCCAAGCAGAGAGGATGAGAACATCCATGAACGACTCAATCATAGACTTTCGACCACCGTATCTGGTAGAACTCGCAACCCAATCATACTCAGCTGAATATGTGCCTCCTAAATTTTAGAAATACAATGAGAAGACTGGTTATGCAAAAGAGTATATAACTCGCTTCATTGACGATCTAGAACCATATGGTTATGATAAATTTATGCGCCTGAGGGAATTTTCTAAATCACTTTCTGAATGGGCTTTTACATGGTATGTTAACTTAGCATCAGGATATATTTTGACATGGGCACAAATGGCTTCCATCTTTTGAACAAAGTTCTTTGTGTCAGAAGAAAAGGTAAGCATCCTAGATATCGGGAGAGAATCACAAGGACCCAATGAAAAGTTGACAACTTATGTACAACGATTCAAGGATAAGGCTATTGAATATACATATGATTACAAAGAAGGGGGATTGGTAAATATGTGCATCAGTGGTATGATCAACGAATATAGGGTGCACTTGGAGAATCTAAATATTACTTCTTTCACACGTATTTAACTAGCTGCACAACGTACACGCACTTCTGTAATTAGGAAAAAACTGACTGAGCGAAATGAGCGTGAAGACCATACGTGGAAACCGACATCACGCTATACATCACAAGTAGCCATGTCACGGTCACATGACCGATGAGTCAAAAGAAATAGAGACGAAAGAGATATGCCCCCACATTTCCCTTGTTCGATTGATAAAGGTGAAGCCTTGCTCGAGGCTTGGGTTAAAGATATAGAAATCAAGCATCATTGGGTTGATACAGTCCCTATAAGAGAGGAGAGGAAATCCCTTAAGTTTTGTAATTTCCATCAAAGTCTGAATCACTCGACTAAGGATTTCAGGACTTTGAGGATGATATTTGACAAGAAACGAAAAAATGAGAAATTATCATGAAAGATGTCACTCTTATTAAAGAACAACCTTTTCCTCAACATGCGAACATAAAAATGATCAGTACATATGGTGGTGCTTCATTGTCTTATGTAACAATGATAGAAGAAGATGACAAAGAAGAAAATCAATCTGAGGGGAATGGAAAATTCATAGATTCTCTACTAAACACAAGGCTTTGCAAGAATTTCTGTGATACTCTTGCATTGGACGACATAACAAGGTGACAAGTAACTCAAACATTGGTAGATGTTTATGAGCAAAGTAGAATGAGGACGTACTGCTTCTTTGCAGAACCGCCACTGGGTAGAATTAGGCAAAATGAAGAAGAAACAATCACATTCACCTATGCAGACCGTCGTGTTAAGAGAACTTGGAATAATCACTCTCTGTATATTGAAGCTGTTGTGAATGATGTGCAAGTAAAACGTGTTGGAATATGTCTATAAAGTAGCGTGTGATAACTATTTATTTGTATTTAATTATTTATTAGACATTAGTATTATTGAATTTTTATGAATAAATTGAAAGTTTTATTTTAAATTGAAGTTTATTTTTAAATTACTCAAGTCCTAAAACTTTCATCAACGAATGAAGAGTGAAGACAGAGGCGTCTCTAGACGAACTCTCCTGAAAAAGTTCAGAATGATATTCGTAGTCTTAAGATCGGCTGAGCAATTAAATCTGATTATGACTATTAGGTTGAACCAATGGATGCCATTCATGGAGAATGGGAGTGGAGACTCAAGCATTTAACCTATATATGTTATGAACACATTGAATAGACCGGTAACAATTAGTTTAAAACCCAAAACCGTTGACCTAGCAATAAATCTAATTGTTACACCTTAAGGGTATTTTCATAATTACCTTAATCCTGAAGTGAATACGTAGCTTGACTTAGTTAGTTACAATCTTTAATATGTCAAATGAGTGAGTTCGCGGGCAATACCTCGACTGTTGGGATTGTAATTCAATTAAGTTAGAGTTACGTGATTCACAGATATGAAAATTCGTGGTTGAATTGTAAATGCAACAATATCACTTTATGATTTATTGATGGGTGTGTGAATAAATTAACCTGGTCAGGTATTCAATGAATTGAGTCATTGATTAAGGCTTGTGAATTGTATGAGACAATTTACTATTATATCTTTCTTATTCATAGTCAATAAAGTAGTTAAGAAAATAATAACAAGAGGGGTAAAACGATAATTTTACATTTCGCTATTGTTACTGATATTCATAATGGGTATTATGTTAAAATATTCTGTGGACTGTGAAAATAAAAAAAGGTTTATTTACACCAACATAAAAAGAGCGCGCATGAATCAAGAGTTGATTCGACATCGAACCTATAGTGGAGTCGTATGATGCCAGGATTAAATAGGTCAAGAATTTATGGAGATAAATTCGTCGGGTATTTGAATCATTAGCTTTGTTCATGTGGGTCCATCCGCTTTTAAAAATAGCTCATGAGAACATGAATAGAGAAACAAAGTAAATTAGATTAAAATGTGTTTTGATGTCAATGATATTTCATACACATATATGTGATGGGTGATGTCACTTAATTGGTTAATTATGATTAATTGTATTAAAATTAATTAATTTATTATTTTCTAATTATTGGATAATTAGTAAATAAAAAAATTAATTAATTGATAATGATCAATTAAATCTATCAATTGAATTGAAAAATTTCGATACAACTCTAACACTGTGGAGATATACGGATTTTCGGCAATTTGAATATATGGGGGTGAATTTTTGTAAATATAAAAAAATTAGATTTTATAATATCTAATAGCAATTTGAATTCAGATAGAGAGAACAAGATATAGATCTCATATCAGATATAGAGAAAAAAAGTTTTGTTCCCTCCCTAGTGATTGCCTTCGATTTTGAGAGGATTAAGGGAAAATGTTTGATTTTTACCTTTAATCGTTTTGAAAGCCCACACTCAAACTGCTACATAAAATTCTCATTAGATAATTAACGGGTGGTTGTTGGTGGATGAAATTCACAAATCATTCTTGGAGTTCAAGTACAAAGTGGTGGGACAGCATGTAGAAGAATGAGGAAATTAAGAGTGAACAAATTGTTACCGAACCGAACCAAAAATGGTCGGTTCGATCGATTATATAATGTACCTTGGTTCGTCAAAAGTACTGAATCGTTCTTTCAGTTCGGTTCGAAAAATATGTGTTTTCAAACTGAACCAAACTGAATATCCTATGCAAAACCACATTGTTTTATACCCTAGTACAGTTTCTCTCATATACTCTTCAATACGACGTCGTTTTGAGTCTCTAACGCCATATATAAGCTGAAAATTAAGGCTTAGGCATTTTCACTTCTTTGACAAAATTGTAGGCTACTACTCTCTCCCTTCTCTCAACAAAATAGCAGCTCCTTCTTAAAAAACACGCACAATCGTAGCTCATTCTTCGACAAAATTGCGTGTCCTTCTTCAACAAAACACAAAATTACAGCTCCTTCTTCGAGAAAATTACAGGCTGCTCGAGTTTCCTTCTCTCGACAAGATGAAGATGACAACCACTCTTACTCTAAGTTCTCACCCTTCTGAGACGATTCTTCTCGACAAGATGAAGGTGACAACACTCATCTCTCTTTACTAGGTTTCCTCACAAGTTCTTAAATCTGTTTAGTATTAAATCGTCTCTTAATTCTTAGATCTGGAATCCTCTCTTAGATCTGGAATCATCTCTTATGTTTAGATCTAGAATCATCTCTTAGTTCTTTCATCTATTAGTATATTTTTTAGATCTGTTATTGTTCTATATTAGATAGGTGGGCTATTTTTTGGTGATTCGAAACGATTTCGTCACTTATGTTCAGATCTGGAATCGTCTCTTAGTTCATAGATCTATAAGTATGTTTATTAGATATGTTACTGCTCTTCAATTTTAGATATGTGGACTGTTTTATGGTGATTTGAAATGATTTATGCATGTGTTTCACGATTTTAGATATGTTTCTCTGTTACTGCTCTTCGCGAGTTCTCTACATGTTCTTCACCATTGTTCTGAGTTCGATTTGTTATTTCTCTTCACCGAACTTTGAAATTGAACCGAACCGAATCGTAAGTCACAGTTTAGTTCATATGAATTTTACGGTTCAGTTTGGTTCGACGTGTGGCTGAACCAAAAGTTTCAGTTCGATTCATTTTTTTTCCTTAAATAACCGACCGAATTAACTGTGAACACCCCTAGAGAAAATTATAGTCACCATGAAGATTAGTTTATAAATTAATTTGTAATTTATTTATTATTATTTTGAGTTGTAATTAGAAATGAGCAAATTGGAAGGTTAATTTTAAATGTATGATTTAATTTTAATCGTGTATCATCATATAACATGTCATATAGAACTAGGGATATGTCAATATCAAATTGTCAGGTACATGTACATGCATCATTTTAGATTAATTTATAATGGTTATAATTTTAGTACAATGTGAAATTTATAATGGTTATGATTTTAAATTGGGATTTAAAATTAAATAACGGATTTATAAATTTCATCACATTTTTTCAAATTAATAAAAGTTATGTTTTGAAATCTAACCAAAAATCTAAATTTTTTTCAAAAACTAAGTGGAGGGTCATTTACGTTGAAACGTTCTCAATGTCTTCAAGGCGAACTTGATCGTGCCGCGAGGAATGGTTTAGAACCGCCCATAGTGGTCCTCTCTTCAATGGGAGAAACTTTGGAGTTGTGTCGCTTTGAGTCATCAAGATAGTTGAGAAGATAACCATGTTATTTGAGATGAAAAGAATTGTTTTCTTTATTATTTCAGTGAAGAACACACACACACACACACACACACATATATTAGGATCCCTATAATTAAGCTAATTACTATACAATTAGGATCCCTAGAATAAGGTAATTGACAGCTAGTATTATCCTGTAACCTTCTGTAACATGAATTAATATATTTATTAACGTGTCATTTATCATAAAGATTTAATACACATCAATTCAATGATCATATGTAGATTAGTCTGAATGCTCATGCCTACTGGATCTTTTGATTCATTCGTTAATGTATGTTTGTTAATCAGGCTAGTGATTTTTGTTTTGGAGACTCACTAATATGGATGACTGGGGACATGATCTTATAAGATTTACATCTAAGCTTTTCTAACAGATCGTATATTGGTTTCATTAAGTGTTAATTCTAGAACTGAATGGTTATTGAGCTCAAATTTATAATAAGATTATAAATTAGTCATTCACTAGTGGATTAATGATACTTAAGGATCAAGAGGTAATTAGAAGGATAAAATGATAATTTTTTTGACCAGTTCTAATTTACAAACCAATAATTAGAGGACATAACTACATGAAATGATTATATCAGTGGATTACATGAGAATACTTTATAATTACATTCTATAATCTCTAAGAGTGCAATGCCATATTTATAGTGGATTAATAATTGAATTAATAAATAAGATTATTTAATTAAAGAGTTTAATTAATAATCTGTTTATTGGAGCTTTGAATTATAGGTTCATGGTCCCCAAGTCACCTCTATACTACATTATCTAAGGTGTGAGTATTTTAGGACATGAAAAATGACTGACTTACAAAAAAACTATTCTGGGCTAAGTACATAATTATGAGATAATTATGTGTGATTAATTAATTAATTTATTTATATATTCAAATATAATTTTCAGAAATTATATATATAAATAAATATCGATTTTTTAATTATCGATAAGTGAGACAAAAGATCTAATTTGTGAAATTAGATAATTAAATTATTATTAGATAATAATTTAAATCAACTAAATCTATTATTTATGAAATAACAGATAAGTTAGTTGATCTAGATAATCAGATATATTAATTTTGATTGAACTGATATCTAGATAATTATCTGATTAAAATAAATATTTATTTAACAGTAATTGCAACGTGCCAATCACTGATAGGGTATCAGAAATTGAAATGTGGCACTAGAAGAGTGAGTGTGCAACACTGTAGTACTACATAGCACTACAGTGGTTCCGTGGGGCACTGTGCTAGCTCATAGCACATTGTAGTGACATGTGGCACTATAGTTGTGCACAATTACAGTGGGTCTTGCTTTAATTGGTAATTTTACAATTAAATATTATTTCAGTTTATTCCTAAAAATATGATAAGGCGTTATCTAGATATATACATATATTATTCTAATGGCCTTAGTTGTTGAAAGAGGAGGAGAGAATCAATTGATCAGCCCATTAGTTTGTCAATCAAGAGTTGAATTGAGAACACGATTAGTGTTAGAGAAATTTTCTTCTTTGATTAAACGTTTATCAAATATCTAAAAAAATAATCATCACGTTCTTTTAGATATTCGTCTTATTAAAGTTATTTTCAGTAAATCTCTAGATCTCATGTGTTAAGAATATCTAGATACAGAAAAGGTGTCTTGTAATATTCTATATGCACACACACGTCCTAGTGCGTTTAGGATTGACTTGGAAGATTTTGGTGTGAATCTCAGAGTCTATTGATCGTTAAAACGATTTCGTGGGAATAGATGATCCATTAGTTTTTGCAAGGACACTTGATATAGACTACAAGATATATATGATTCCTAACCTTGTATGTTGTAGATTTAACTTATAAATATATAGTGGATCCTGACTGATTGAAAAAGAGTTTTCAATAAAAGTTTTTGTTTGGTTATCCTGGCGTCGCACAAGTTTTATTTTATTAAAAGATTTAATTTTTATTAAAAGTTTAATTTTTTAAAAGGTTACGTGCCTTCACGCTTCCGCAGCGCAACCAACAAGTGGCATCAGAACGGTCTTTATATATTTATATGTTAAATGATGTGTGAATTTTCTTGTCTTATTCATATAACATGGGATATGTATGATGATGGATAGTTATGTTTTAGAATGTATGGAAAATAATTGCTTGTAAATTGTATGGTGATTATTGGGTTATGCTTTATTTTAATTTTTTCTAGATCTTGTGTAAGCCGAATTGACGCGTAGGAATTTTTGTAATTTTATTTTGAATATTATTGTAATTATTCTGAATGTGAGAATATGAGGAACGCATGAGACGAACGGTAGAAATTCATTGTTCATACGAAAATACTGTTAATCCGTGAGAACACTGTTCATCCACAAAAATATTGTTCATCCACGAAAACACTATTTCACGCCAGAAATTTACTACTCCAGCGGAGGTGAACAGTGTCGGCGGTGAACAATGGCTACCCGACGTTACAGGTGGCTGCAAATGGTGAGACGGGCAGCGGTGGTGATGAGCAGTTATCGGAGAGTTCTATCGTCAGTGATAAATGCTGTCACGTTTTAGAAAAGTTTCCAACAAAGCATGCAACTAATCACCTAAGTGTTTTATTAAAATCCAAACTCTTTTAATTATTCATTTAAATTTTGAAATTTATGTAATTTTAAATTGATTATTAATTTTTGATTCTATTAAAATTAAAAAATAATAGGTTGATTGAGTTTGACCCAAGTTTGATCGAATCAAATAAAATATTTATTTGACTAAGTCAAAGTCAACTATATTAAAAAGGATAATTATAGAAATTGTTTTAGTTAAGAAAAATAGTTTTTCTAATAAAAATGGGTTTTGTTCAAAGTTTGAAGATTATAAAGATTGATATCAGGAGGAGAATGCAATATTTGGGAAATATGTATTCTTGAACTCAGCTTTTAAATTTATTTATTTTATTTCAAAACTCAATAGTCACTCGGTGTATATTATTTATTTAATTGTTATGTTTGATAACATGTTTATGCATTAGTCGATCACATGTCATACATGAAAATCTCACGCAGTTTTATTTAATCATGCATCTCATATGTAGAAACATAATTTATTAAGATTGTCCTAATATGTTTATATATATTACTTTATGAAATCAATTGCATGTAAACTGTTAGGTTTTAACTAGTTAAAACTTAGTAATCACATCACACTAAAAGCTATAGTAACCTTTAGGTTACCGACTTTAATAAAAGAGTTTTATTAATGTTTGATGAATATAATTAATTAATTAATCTAAGTTCACCTAATTATGATTTAGGCGCTTCAGAAAATTAAATGACTTTAGACCAATGAGATTAGATTAACTGATAATTAAATATTCATAAGGTTATTATTTTAACTATTAATTAATTTAGAATTAATTGATTAGTTAAAACGAAAAATACTATCCTAAAATAGTGAGTGAGAGAAGGTTGATATGTCAATGTAACTTATGGTCTCCATCATTAGTATAACACCGTGAGGTGCAGTGAAGGCCTCGAGATAAATTTGTTTTCATCCCCCTAAAAAATGTTTTGAGCTGTACCAATACCAAGGTTGGACCTCTTAAGAAGATATGAGGAAGTGATGTAGTTTAGTTTTGACCGACCCTAAGGCGGCATATTCTAAACGAAGTGATGGAATCTGAAATGATGAGTTACACTCACAAAGTCGCTATTAAACTTTCATGTGGATAGTTGTATTTTGACCGAACAAGCAATATCTTATTGTTAAAACAGAAAATATGAGATATTTTAAGTTTTAATTAATAAGGATGAGAATGTCTCATAGACAGTCTGAGGCTAATCTGACGGACCCTAAGATGACACATTAATCGTTGGGTTATTTTATTGTGATTAGTAAATGCTAAATTTATGTGTTTATTATGATTGCATTCATGCATTACATTTACTTTTCGAATTCTAGATATTTATCAATTATATTGAATCATGTATGTTTTAAATTTCAGTTATCAATATTATGTCTACCATGGGCAACCATATTACTGTTTTACTCACTCTTGAAAAATTCAATGGTGATAATTTCGTACGTTGGAAATGAAATATGAACGTAATACTGATTTGTGAGAATCACAAATATGATTCTTGGATCATATCAAACAACAAGGCGAAGCGCTACATGCTTGTCAGCGTGAATGATGTTCTGAGAACCAAACATGAAAGCATGGAGACTGCCTATGAGATTATGGAATCTTTACAGGCAATGTTTGGGCAGCACTCCAATCAAAGTTGTCATGAGGCGACTAGGAGCTATATGATAACTGAAATGAGGAATGATACTTCTGTTGGAGAACATGTTTTGAACATGATCAACATAATGCACGAGGCTGAAGTACACGGGGCGACAATTGATGAGCGGACTCAAGTTAGCATCATACTAGAGTCGCTCACACCTGCTTTTTCTACATTCACGACCAACTTTGTGATGAACAAGTTGCAATTTAACATGACCCAATTGTTGAATGAACTGCAGTTTTTGAGTCAGTCAAACTTAGAATGACCAAAGAGGGCGAGGTAAATGTTGTCGAGTAAAAGTCTTCTTCCAATATTGTTAAGAACAAGAAAAGGAAGAAGAATAATTGTAATGACAAGAGTAAGAATAAAAGAGTAAAGAAAGCCAAGATATCGCCGAAAGCCTAGAAGAACAAGAAAGACAGCAAGCCCAAAGGAAAGTGTTTCCACTGTGGGGTTGAAGGTCTTTGGAAAAGAAACTGTAACAAGTATCTCTCTGAGCTGAAAAAGAAAGGTAAATATGATTTATTTGTACTTGAAGCTTGTTTAGTGAAATTTGATTTTTCATCCTGGATACTTGATTTAGGAGCCACTAACCATTTATGTTCTTATTTGCATATGTTTGATTCGTCATGGGAGCTGGCTGATGGCGAGGTCGCTTTGAGAGTTGACAGTGGTGCCCTCGTGTCAGCTAAAGCATTAGAGATAATCCGTTTACTTTTTGGATATAATTACTTAGTTTTGAATGATGTTTATTATAATACTGGTTTTTCGAGGAATTTGATTTATGTCTCATTTTTGCAAAAACAGTTATTCGAAGTTTCTTTCATTAATAAAGAGTTTATTATTTCTAAGAATGGATTGGATATCTGTCATGCTAAAATTATAAACGGACTGTATATGCATAAACAGACTGAACGTGCGTTAAATAATTCTGAATTATTTAAATTACCAAAACTAAAATAACAAACGACAAAGAGTTTATCATGATGATAACACATATTTATGGCATCTTATGTTGAGACATATTAATCTAGATAGGTTAAACAGGTTAACAAAGCATGGTGCTTTGAGAGAGCTAAAAGCTGGAACTCTTCCTATCTGTGAATCCTGTCAAGAGAGTAAAATGACCAAGAGACATTTCACAGGAAAAGACCAAAAAGCCAAGAAACCACTTGAGTTAGTACATAGTAATGTCTTTGGACCAAACAATGTACAAGCTCGAGGAGAGGATGAGTATTTTGTACTTTCATTGATGACTACTCAAGATATGGTTATATTTACCTAATGCATCGAAAGTCTGAAACTTTTAGAAAGTTTAAAGACTTCAAGGCTGAAGCAGAAAAACAATTAGGTAAATCATTGAAAACCCTTCGATCCGATCGAGGTGGTGAATACTTGGGTTTAGAATTCAAAGATTATTTGCTGAAGTGTGGAATCCTATCTCAACTCACAACACCCACCAAAGCAAAATGGTGTTACAGAGAAGAGAAACCGAACTTTATTTGATATGGTTAGATCGATGTTAAGCTACTTATCATTGTCACTTACATTTTTTGGGATATCCACTACACACGACAACTTACATTTTGAATGTAGTGCCATCTAAGTCTGTAAGCAAGACGCCTTTAGAATTATGGAATGGCCCCAAATCTAGTTTGCATCATTTTTGTATATGCGAGTGTCCATGATAAGTAGCTTAACATCGATCTAGACACTAGAGGTGAGTACTTTTATAGTCATAATGATCAAAGGGTGTTTGTATCGACAAATGCAACCTTTCTTGAGTATGCTATGTGTAAAACTACAAATCTCATAGCAAAGTAGTTCATGAGGAATTAGAGACTGATGAGATCAGACCACCTTCAATTTCTACTGATAAATGACAAACCAGAGAAATCACAATTCCTGCAAAGTAAACCACAGTTCTTGCAAAGGAAACCCCAGTGCAACGTCGTAGTGGGAGGGTTGTGAGACAACCAGTTCGCTACGAACTAGAGGCAGATTTACTAGTGTCAGACATTAATAATGACGATCAATTATCTAATGAAGAAGCAAGAGATGATCCTGAAAATGAGAAATGGCAAGATGCCATGAACTAGGAAATAAAATCTATATATTCCAATTCCGTCTGAGAATTTGTAGATCCACCTGAAGATGTCAGACCCATTGGATGTAAATGGATCTTCAAGAAGAAAAGAGGTGCGATGGGAAAGTAGATACTTTCAAGGCACAGTTAGTAGTTAAGGGCTATACACAAAGGGAGGGAGTCGATTATGAAGAGACATTCTCCCATGTGGCCATGCTAAAATCTATTCACATCCTTTTGTCGATAGCTACTAGTTTTGACTATGAGATATGAAAAATGGACGTCAAGATAACTTTTCTGAATGACTCTCTTAAAGAAAGCATTTATATGATACAGCCAAAAGGGTTCGTACAAAAAGGGAAAGATCAGGAAGTATACAAGTTGCTTAAATTCGTTTATGGATTAAAGCAAGAATTAGATCTTGGAATCTTACCTTTGATGAGATTGTAAAGTCTTATGGCTTCGAGCATAATGTTGACGAAGCCTGTGTTTATAAATGCACCAAAGATAAGATAATGGTTTTCTTATTTCTTTATGTTGATGATATTCTACACATTGAGAATGATATAGAAACTTTGTCAAAGCTAAAGAAATGGTTAGCTAAGAAATTTCAAATGAAAGATTTGGGAGAAAGCGAGCTATGTTCTAGGCATCCAAATCCTAAAGGATAAAAGAATAAATTCTTGACACTTTCTCAGACATCTTATATATATAAGGTGCTGGAGAGATTCTCTATGAAAGGTTTCAAGAAAGGTCAACAACCAACCATACATGAAATTATCCTTTCCGAGGAACAATGTCCTAAGACATCTCAGGAGGAAGAGGATATGAGAAAGGTTCCCTATGTTTTAGCAGTTGGAAGTCTCATGTATGTCATGTTGTGTACGAGATCGGACATCTGTTATGCAGTGAGAATTGTCAGTCGTTATCAATCAAATACAGGTTTGGAACATTGGATTGCAGTAAATCACATTCTCAAGTATCTTGGGAGACCTGAACAGTACTGGATATACTGATTCTGATTTTCAATCAGACAGATACAGTTGAAAGTTGACATCTGGATCAGTATACACGCGAGGTCGAGGATCTGTAGTCTTGAGAAGTATCAAACAATCCAACATTGCAGATTTGACTATGGAAGCCTTATATGTAGCGGCATGTGAAACTGCGAAAGAGGCAGCATATCTTAGAAAGTTCTATTCTGATCTGGAAGTAGTTCTAAATATGGACAAACCACTAATCATTTACTACGATAATAGTGGGGCGGAAGAAAATTCCAAGTAACTGAGGAGTCACAAGAGGGGAAAACACATAAAGAGGAAATATCAACTTGTAAGAGAGATTGTGCATCGATGGGATGTGATTGTTATGAAGATAGCATCAGAACAGAACCTGACTGATCCTTTTACAAAGACACTTCCTTCGAAGTCATTTGAGGGTCACGTGTGTAACATGAGATTAAGAAAGATGCCACATTTGCTTTAGGGTAAGTGGAAGATTGTAGAGGGTTATGACCTCAAAGCATGTGTATTGACATTTTGATGTGAAATTTAAAGAGGATTACAATTTTCTTATAATTGTTCTTTTACTTTATTGTTGAATAATTATATAAATACCTGAAAATCTCATTAATGAGATTATGATCTTGTATTAGTACGAGAGGATTAAGATCATAGATAATAAATAAAATTGTCAACAACATATTAAAGTATGAATCTTTAATGAATGATTGATAGTACGGTTCACTACGCATTATGAATGTGTGTGAACTAGATTCAGATCATTGATATGGATAAACATCTTAGTGAATGTACTTTATATCATAAGATTATATTTGACAGGACCGATGTGAATTAATATTTTTATTAACGTGCTGTTTATCATAAGGATTTAATACACATCAATTCGATGATCACATGTAGATCAATCTGAATGTTGAGTAGTCATGAACTCCTATGCATGTATACTGGATCTTTTGATTCACTCATTAATGTCTGTTTGTTAATCAGGCTAGTGACTTTTATTTTGGAGATTCAGTGATGTGGATGGTTAAAGATATGATCTTAAGTGTTAATTCTGGAACTCAATGGTTATTGAGCTCAAATTTATAATAAGATTATAAATTAACCATTCATTAGTGGATTAAGGGTACTTAAGGATCAAAATGTAATTAGAAGGGTAAAATGATAATTTTGACCAGTTCTAATTTACGAACCAATAATTAGAGTACAAAACTACATTAAATGATTATGTCCGTGGACTACATGTGAATACTCTGTAAATACATTCTATAATCTCTAAGTGTGTAATTTCATATTTATAGTGGAGTAATAATGGAATTAATAAATAAGATTTTTTAATTAAAGAGTTTAATTAATAATCTGGTTTATTGGAGCTTAAGATTATAGGTCTATGGTTTCCAAGTCACCTTTATACTATGATGTCTAGGGTGCGAGTATTTCAAGACATGAGAAAAGGACTGACTTGCAAAACGAAATTTTATTCTAGGGCAAGTACATAATTATAAGATAATTATGTGTGATAATTAATTGAATTATTTATATATTTAAATATAATTTTCGGAAATTATATACATATAAATAATTATCACTTTTTTAATTATCGATAAGTGAGACATAATATCTAATTTGTGAAATTAGATAATTAAATTATTATTAGATAATTTTAAATCAAATAAATCTGTTATTTGGTAGAGATAATTAGATATATTAATTTTAAATTAAATAAATTTATGAAATAACAGATAAGCTAGTTGATAGGGATAATCAGATATGTTAATTTTGAGTTAACGGATATCTAGATAACTATCTGATTTAAATAAATATTTAATTCACAGTAATTATCACATGTCAATCACTGATAGGGTATTATACATTGACATGGACTACTGTGGTGCCACGTGACACTACAATAGTGAGTGTGCAACACTGTACTACCGTGTGGTACTGTAGTTGTGTATAATTGTAGTGGGTCCCACTACAATTTGAAATTTTATAATTAAATATTATTTCAGTTTATCCTTAAAAAACAGATACGCCATTATCTAGAATATATACATATATTATTGTAATGGCCTTAGTTGTTGAAAGAAGAGGATAAAATCAGTTGATCAGATCATCAGTTCGTCAATCAAGAGTTGAATTGAGAACATGATTGGTGTCAGAGAGATTTTCTTTTATGATAAAATGTTAATCAAATCTCTAAAAGAATAATCATCACGTTCTTTTAGAGAATCGTCTCAGTAAAGTCCTTCTAAGTAAATCTCTAGATCTAATGTGTAGAGAACATCCAGAGATAGAAAAAGTATCTTGTAATATTCTACGTGCCTACACACGTCCTAGTACGTTGAGGATTAACTTGGAAGATCTTGGTGTGGATCTCGGAGTCTACTGATCATTGGAACAATTTCGAGGGAATGGAGGATTGATCAGTTTTTGCAAGGACACTTGATTTAGATTACAAGAGGTATATGATTCCTAACCTTGTATGTTGTAGATTTAACTTATAAATATATAGTGGATCAATACTGATTGAAAAAGAGTTTTTAATAAAAGTTTTTATTTGTTTATCATGGCGTTGCGCAAATTTTATTTTATTAAAATATTCATTTTTATTAAAAATTGATTTTTTTAAAAGGCCACGCTCCTTCAAGCTTCCGCCGCGCACGCGCCGCGACGACCAATACCTTATCCCCTTGAGCCTAGTGCTGAATCGACTCAAGAGAAGAAGGACCATTATGCTTCTTCGCTGCGTTTTGATGAGATTGTCAGTTGTTGTATCTTCGCATCTATGAGTAATGTGTTACAACAACATCATCACAACTTTGAGACCGTTGCTGATATGATGTTGAATATCACCAAAATGTTCAGAGATCATGGTCGTCATGCCAGACAGACAACTGTACATAACTTCATAAACTGCATAATCAAACATGAAACTCCTGTCAGAGAACATATGATGTTGATCATAAGTTATCTGAATGAGATAGAGATCATGAGTGTTGAGGTTGATGGTGAGACTCAGGTGGGTATGATCCTAGAGATTTTGTCTAGTACCTTTGAGAACTTCAAGCTTAATTATTCGATGAATAAGATGAAGTACTCACTTCTTGAGCTCATTAAGGAGCTACAAGCTGCTGAGACTTTGTTTCTGAAGGGCAAGAGGAAGTCTGGAGAGACTAACTTTACTAAAACAAAGCCTTCCACCTCTGTCTCTAAGAAGAAACAGAGAAGAGGTCAAAGGAAAGCGAAGATATAGAAACCGAGAGTTGCCAAAAGTAAAAGCTCTGCAAAAGTAGACAAGTCAGAAGATTAGTGTCATCTCTGTAGAGCTGCTGGTCATTGGAAACACAACTGCCAGGGTATCTCAAAAGGTTGAGATCTAAAGGGATAATAATGGTTATTGAGACATGTTGTGTAGCTGACTCTACTTTATTTTGGATTGTAGACTTTGTAGCTACTAACCATATTTGTTGCTTCCAGTAGGGGTTTAGGAAAGTCAAAAGGCTTGACGAGGGTGAGTACAACGTCCATTATGGTAATTGAGCACTAGTATCGTCTGTATCTGTGGGAACTATTAAATTATGTTTTGAAAAACATTTTTATTATTTTACGTGATGTTTATTATATCTCAGTTTTTTAAAAGAATCTTATTTCTATTGCTACATTAATTGAGAACCATGTTCCGTCGAAGACGGTGCCTGTCATGCATATGAAAGATGGTATGGACGAAAGTCATCTATTAATCATTTTAAAATATGGGGGTGCCCAGCACATGTTCTAAAATCGAAGATAGGCAAGTTGGCTAGTTATTCAGAATTATGCATGTTCATAAGATATCCTAAAGGAACGAATGTGTACTTCTTCTACAGTACGACTGACCAGAAAATATTCGTTAGCATGAATGCTCATTTTTATTGAAGAAGATTACATTAAAAGTGTACAGTCGAGAAGCACAGTTGTGCCAGAGGAATTATTGAGTGGGAGGACACCGACTCTCCAATCAGAAATTCTTTCTGATTCAATAATGGAAGAACCACGACAAGAGCCAGAGCCTATGGAGCCTCAATTTAGTGAGAGAGTTGTGAGATAACCTGAGAGGTATATGTCCTATGGAAAAACTTTGACAGCTGTCTCAAATAAAGACATTGATGAACCTGTCTCCTACTTAGAAGCCATGGTTGGTCCTGAAGTAATATTATGGCAAAAAGCCATGAACATTGAGATACATTCATTCTATGTAATCAAACAGAGTATGAAAGCTTGTAGATCCTCCTACAAGGATAAAACTCAAAGGATGCAAATGGATCTATAAGAAAAAAAGAGGTCCAGATGGAAATGTAGAGACATTTAAAGTAAGGCTAGTAGCTAAGGGCTACACCCAAAAGGAAGGAATAGACTATGAAGATACCTTCTCGCCTGTAGCCATGCGTTAATCCATCTGAATTCTTTTGTCCATTGTTGCTGCCCTTGATTATGAAATCTAGTAAATGGACGTCAAAATTACTTTTCTGAATGGCAATCTTGATGAGCGTATTTATATGGCTCAACCAGACGGGTTCATGGAGAAAGGCCAAGAGGGAAAAATTTGTGAACTCCAGAAGTCCATTTAAGGACTTAAGCAAGCTTCACGGTCATGGAATATTAGATTCGATGAAACTTTTATGGTTTTGAGCAGTCAGTGGATGAGACTTGTGTGTATAAGCTGATACACAAAGGGAATGTGGTTTTTCTAGTCTTGTACATAGATGATATTCTACTTATTGCGAATGATATAGGAAACTTATCTAATGTCAAGATTTGGCTTGCAAAGCAACTTGATATGAATAATCTTCGAGAAGTTTCATTTTTGTAGGTATTCAGATCTTTTGAGATAGGAAGAATAAACAATTGGAACTGTCTCAAGCATATCATATTGATAAGGTGTTGGATCGCTTCAGTATGCAAAACTCCAAGAAAGGATTTCTTCTTTTTAGACATGGAGTCAGACTCTCCAAGAAGCAGTCTCTCAAGACTCCTTAAGAAGAGGAAAACATGAGAAAGATTCTCTTTGCTTTTGTCGTAGATAGAATCATATATGTGATACTTTGCACTAGGCCAGACATTTACAATGTCGTTGGCATGGTGAGTCGTTTCCAATCTAATCATGGAATTAAACATTGGAATACCGTCAAACTTATCCTTAGAAATTTTAGGAGAACAAGGAATTGCATGCTTGTGTATTTAGGTAGTGACTTGAATATGACGGGGTATACTGATTCTAATTTCCAAGCTGATAAGGATTTCAGGAGATCCACTTCAAGATCGTTGTTCATCCTGAACGATGGGACAGTTGTATGAAGAAGTATCAAGCAATCTTGCATTGCTGATTCTACCATGGAAGCTGAATATGTGGAAGCTTGTGAAGCTGTAAAGGAGGCTGTATGGCTTAGAAATTCCTTGAAGACTCTGGAAGTTGTTCCAGACACTAACAAGTCCATGACACTTTATTGTGATAATAGTGGGGTTGTAGTGAATTCTAAAGAACCTAGAAGCCATAAAAGAGCTAAACACATATAACGTAAATATCACCTGATTAGAGAAACTGTTCAACGTGGAGACGTTGTAGTTACACATATTTCGACGGTCAACAACTTGGCAGATCCATTCATGAAGAATTTAAGTAATAAAGTTTTTTATGGTCATCTAGAGGGCTTGGGGATAAGATATTGTACACGCTTACTTTAGTACAAGTGGGAGATTGTTGGAATATATCCTTAAAGTAGCGTGTAATATTTCTTTATTTGTATATAGTTATTTCTCATACATTAGTATTATTGAATTTTTTGTGAATAAATTGAAAGATTTATTTTAAATTGAAGTGTGTTTGTAAATTACTCAAGTTTTGAAACTTTCCTCAATGAACGAAGAGTGAAGACAGAGACGTCTCCAGACGAACTCTTCTGAGAAAGTTCAGAACGATATTCGTAGTCTTCGGATCAAGTAGGCAATCGAATCCGATTATGACTGTTAGGTTGAACCAATGGATTTCAGTCATGGGGCATGGGAGTGGAGACTCAAACGGTTAATCTATACATGTTATAAATATGTTGAATAGACCGGTAACAAATTAGTTTAGAGCCCAAAACTGTTTACCTAGTTCTAAATCTAATTGTTACACCTTAAGGGTATTATTAAAATTACTTTAATCCTGAAGTGAATACGTTGCTTGACTTAGTTAGTTGCAATCTTTGATATGTACAATGAGTGAGTTCAAATTGGCGGGCAATACCTCGGCTGTTGGGATTGTAATTCAATTAAGTTGGAGTTACGTGATTCATATATATGAAAATTTGTAGTTTGGATTGCGAAAGCAATAATATCACCTCATGCTTTATTGATGGGTGTGTGAATAAATTAACCTGGCCCATATTCAATGAATTGAGTCATTGATTAAGACTTGTGAATTGTACGAGACAATTCACTATTATGTCTTTTTATTCACAGTCAATAAATGAGTTAAGAAAATAATAACAAGAGGGGTAAATGGTAATTTATATTCTACTCTAGTTACTGATATTTACGATATGTATTATGTTAAAATATTTCGTGGACCATGAAAATAAAAAGGGTTTATTTACACTAACAGGAAAATAGCGCGCATGAACCGAGGGTTGATTCGGCATCGAACCTACAGTGGAGTCGTACGATGTCAGGATTAAATAGGTCTGAAATTCACAGAGATAAATACGTCGGGTATATCTTTAGTTTTGTTCAAGTGGGTCCATCCGGTCTTAGAAATAGCTCATGAGAACAAGAATAGAGAAATAAAGTAAATTGGATCACAATGTGTTTTGGTGCCGAGTCATATTTCCTACACCTATATGTGATTGGTGATGTCACTTAATTGGTTAAGTATGATTAATTGTATTGAAATTAATTAATTAATTATTGGTTAATTAGTAAATAAAATATATGGTATAATCCATAATGATCAATTAAATCTATCAATTGGATTGATAAATTTCAATACAACTCTAAGACTGTTGAGATATACTGATTTTCGGCAATTTGAATATATGAGGGTGAATTTTCAGAAATTTAAAATATATGAGTTTATTTGTAATTATCAAAAAATAGATTTTATAAATATCTAATAGTAATTTGATTACAGATAGAGAGATAGAGATATAAATCTCATATTAGTTACAGAGAAAAAGATTTTTCTCCCCTCCCTAGTGATTGCCGCCGATTTTGAGAGGATTGAAGGAAAATATTTGATTTTTTCTTTCAATCGTTTTGAGAGCCCACACTCAAATTCTTACAGAAAATTCTCGTGAGATATATTTCTAAAATCAACATATGGTTGTTGGTGGACGAAATTCACAAATAATTCTTGGGGTTCAAGTGCGTGATTCGGATCTCAAAACTTGAAGAACGCTCGAAGAAAATCCATCAGTTCAGAAATTCTCTGATACAAAGTATAGGTGAAAAACTGTTTCTAACCTTATCTTCTCGTTTAATATCATATATGTATAATAACATGTTGTTTGGTTTTAAATTATTTAATTTGATTAAATAAGTTAATTGATTTTTTTTTATATTCCACCCACGAACCGTTTGTGATTCAAACTTGTTTTTAATTATTTTTAAAACCTACGGATCCCAGCAAAACGAGCATTGATAGACAGTGGATAAGAAATCAATGTAATATTAATTACCACATTCAGAGCAACATGGATTCTTAAGAAGAGACTTGTGCGACAGTCAATCATGATAACATGATTCTCTTCCGCAGCCATAAAAACATTAGGTTTACGTCAATGTTGAACTCCAAGTAGGACCGATGAAAACTATAAATTGTGTTCATGTGATTGAAGTTGAGACTGTGTACCACATACTCCCGGGTCGGCCATGGATTTATGATCATGAATGTATGTCGTCAACATAACATCAATGTTTGAAAGCATGGTGGAAAGGAAGAGTTATCATTGTGGCGGCTAGCAAAGCACCGTTTGATGAAACAGAAGCACATTTGGCTGATGCAGTGTTGTTTTATAATCTGGCTGCGACAGTGACAACTGCACCAAGAAAAATCACCGCAATCACTTTCCCAATGGGAAAATAGTGGAGAGAAGACACTCATGAAAGCAAGGACGAAGCTAGTTACTCATACCAAATGGGAAAATAGTGGAAGATTATATGATGGAGGAAGTATTTACAAAATTACATGGCCTGTCAAATGGTATATATGTAATGAACTGTGAATTACTAGAGCAACCTTCGGTCAAGAAGCTTTTGCCACCAGAGGATAAATTAGAAGATTCCACCTTGGAGATGGAACGGTCAACAAGCCAGTCTTCTTGGCTAAGAGTCTAATGAATGAACAAAAAGAAGCACTACTGAGGTTGCTGAGAGAATTTGAAGATGTATACGCATGGTCTTATGTTGATATGCCAGGGTTGGATCCCACCGTGGTAACACATAGATTGAGAGCTTCTGAGAGTTACATGCCAATCAGCAACCACCATGAAACTTTCATCCCAGTGTTGAACTTCAAATTAAGGTGGAAATTTAGAAAATCATTGATGTGGAATTTATCAAACCTATCAAACATCATACATGGTTAGCAAATATTGTTCCCGTGAAGATGAAAAATGGTCAAATTCGATGTCGTGTTGATTTTAGAGATTTAAACAAAACATGTCCTAAGGATGATTTTCCTTTTCCCAATATAGATGCCCTGGTAGATGCCACAGCAGTGCATGAAATGTTCTCATTCATGGATGGATTTAGTGGATACAATCAGATCAAGATGGCAATGAAGGACGTTGAGAAAATGGCATTCTAAACATCGTTTTGGAATTTCTACTATGTTGTGACGCCATTTATACTAAAGAATGCTGGGGAAACCTATCAACGGGCAATGACAGCCATTTTTCATGACATGATTCCTAACTATGTTGAAGATTACATGGATGATCTGGTGTTAAACTCTAAGAAAGCTTAGCAACATTTAAGGCATTTGAGACGTGTTTCCGAGAGATGCAGGTTTTATAAGTTGAAGATGAACCCATTGAAATGTGCTTTTGGTGTGTCCTAGGGAAAGTTCTTAGGCTTCTATATGCATAATGGATGAATAGATATTGACCAACCAAAGGTAAAAGTCATCAGAGATATGTTGCCTCCGCATTCAATAAAGGAATTAAATGCCTTCATGGGAAAAAGTGTCATATGTACGTCATATCATACCTGCCCTTGCCGAATCTGTGAGTGATTTACAACCACTGTTGAAAAAAGATTGTGATTTCTTCTGGACGGATGAACACCAACGCAAATATGATGCTAGAATATACTCTTAGATTATATTACCACGGCACCCCTACGTAATGATTTACCCTTGTTACTTTACATTATTTCGACTGCCAAGTCTATAAGAGCTTTACTAGAACAAGAATGAGAATGGGTAGAACGACCGGTCTATTATTTAAGTAGGATTTTGCGTGGAGCTGAGTTGAGATATTCACCCCATGGAAAACATTGTTAAGCACTGATATTTGCCACTTAGAAGTTTCGCTATTACATGTTAGGGAATAAAGTTCATTTGATGATAAAATCTAATCCAATTCATTTTCTTTTATCTAGACCCGCGCTAAATGGGAGACTTACTCGATGGACGATATTATTGAGTGAATTCAAAATAACTCCAATTACTCCAAAAGCACATAAGAGTCAAGCTTTGGCAGATTTACTAACTCAATTTCCAAGTAGGGAACCAGAACCTATCAGTGAGACCATACCCAACTAGTTACACGAAGTCAATATTTGTAATAATGCGTCATGAGCTCTTACGTTTTATAGATCATCTACTCATTCTAGTGGTGGAGCAGGACTTGTTTTAGAAGATCCTATTGGTAATATTTTCTCAATGGCATACAAATAAACATTCCCATGTACAAATAATGAGGTTGAGTACGAAGCTCTTTTATTGGGATTGTGTTATGCCAAGGAGAAATGTGCTAACATTCTGAAAGTCAAAGGAGATTCCATTTTGATCATCAACCAAGTGAAATGAGATTTTGCTGTTAAAGAACCTACTCTAGCCCAATACCGTCATGAAGTTCAAAAAATGAGTGAAGCGTTTGATTGTTTAATCTTTGAGCAAACTCTGAGATCTAACAATCGCCACGTTGGTGCCTTAGCCACGCTCGCTTCGAAGCTTCCACTCATCGAGCCTATTCCAAGCATTGACATAGCAGTTAAATCTACAATTGTGAATTCTAAAGGAGGTATTGAGCAATCACCTCAGGATTGGAGAATCAATATTGAGGAGTAATTATCCAAGGGAGATGTAACTATAAAAAAAGCTGAAACAATTCTTGACATTGAATAAAACTCTTTTCTTCATAGGTTCGGATGGAGAACTGTCATGTTGTGTGAACATTGAAGAAGGCTCTCGTCATCTAACTCATCTCCATGATGACTTTTTTTCTATGGAGGGACCACCATCGTCGTTTGCAGAGAATGGGATTCTATTTATCAAGTATGAGTAAAGATGCTATGAGCTTACAAAAGAACTGTGCAAAATGTCATTTGATCCCTGATCCAAAGGAAGTTAATTTAGTGGAAGTTGTTACAGGTTGGCGGCAACCTTACATTACATACCTGAACGAGTGCATACTCCCTATGGATGCGGCATATCCTGCTACTATATGAATGAGAAGCTCGCGTTTCTTTCTCTTTAGGAAAAGTATCGATGGTCGTCCTCTAAAATGTTTAGGTTTAGATGATAAAAAGATCATAATGGAGGAAGTGCATAGAAGAGCCTGTGGAGAGCACCGAGGTGCCAAACATATGTATGGAGAATTACTATGGATTGGTTTTTTATTGGCCAACAATGGAGGTAGATACGTTAGAATTTACCCGAAAATGCCATGATTGTCAGACTTTAAGAAATGTCATTCATGCGCCATTAGTACCCTTACATCCGACTAAAGTCCCATGGCCTTTTCGTAATTGGTCATTGGATTTCATTGGTCTGATATCTCAATCTTCAAGAGAAAACATATGGATCTTAACTGTTACACCAAATGGGTAGAATCCATATGACTAAAGAAAGGTACAAGGGAACAATTGTACAATTTCATAAAGGAATACATAATTTTCCGCTTCGGTTTACCAAGACGTATTATCTCAGACAATGGCATTGCATTTACAAGCAGGGTTGCAGCCCACTTGTTCAAAGCATACGATATCTGCCATGACAGGTCCATTCCTTATCACCCGAAGGGAAATGGTCAAGATCAAGCTACTAATAAGTCTTTTTTCAGATACTTAGTCAAATGGTCCATGATGCATAAAATACTTGGCATGAGCTCTTACCGCTTGCATTATGTGCCTATCGAACTTCAAAGTGACCACCAACACAAGCGAACCCATTTGCATTAGTATACGAATGTGAGGCAGTTATCCTCATGATATGATTAGCTTTACCATTAGCAAGGTTATCATCTTTGGAAAGTGCTGAACACTTTACACGTCTTGTTGACTTGGAGGCGATGGATGAAAGAAGAGATAATGCAAGAGAAAATATTCGAATGTATGAGGAACGCATGGGTAAAACTTATGATAAAATAGTGAGACCTCGAACATTTTAGCGTAGGAGGCCTGGTATTAAAGGCGACTAATCATATCATGAGAGGGTGCATGCTCAGAAATTCACACTCAAATGGAAAAGGCCTTAAGAAATTGTCTCCATCACTGAGAGCGGGTATTGTGGCTTGGCCAATCCAAGGACTCATCAACCCTTGCCGTCACTTATAAACTTTAAGTTTATCAAGAAGTATCATTCCTGAGGAGAGAGTCGTTTATGAAGATTTTTTTTCTTTTTTTTCGTAAAAGCAGTTAAAGGAATCTCTAATTAGTTTATCTACTTGTAATAAATGAGTTCTGGACGACTGGAAGTTACAGTCGGAGTTCTTAGAAACACTCTTCTAATGAAATGATCAAATGGTTATTCAGAAATTTTATTCAGTTTATGAAAAATTTTGTTTACGACCAAGCAAGACTAAACATATCTATCATAGATTGTTTAGCATCGTGTTTGTCACTTCGCCAGGTATGCCTGTGGTAATAACAAATTATCATGAGGTGTATGTTGGGACTGAACGTTTCTCATATCTAAGTTACCTGTCACAGGTCACAGGTTACTTGAAATGAGTTTTTCACTTCACTAGGTACACCCGTGATTACGATAAATTATCATGTGGTATATGCTGGGACTAGATGTTTCTCATATCCAAGTTTCATGTCACATGTCACTTGGAATAAGTATTTCACTTCTCCAGGTACGCCAGTGGTAATGAAATATTATCACATGATGTAAGTTGGAACTGGACGTTACTCATCTCTAAGTGCGCTTACCACAGATCACTTGGAATGAGTGTTTTGCTTTGACGGGTATACCTGTGGTAATGACAAATTTTCACGAAGTATAGGTTGGGACTGGATGTTTCTCATATCTAAGTATGCCTGTTACAGGTCTTTTGAAGTGAGTGTTTCACTTTGCCACGTACACTTATAGTAATGACAAATATTACAATGTGTATCTTGAGATTGGATGTATTACATCTTTGAAATATACCTCGTCAGATACATTTATGTTAATAAAAATTGCCATAAGATGTAGACAGAGGCTGAATGTAAAACAATTACTAAGTGATGCATTATGGAAAATAACTCAGGATATCTTAATTGTGCTGATATGGTATTTGATATTATTGATGAATTTGATGTTATCACATATTGTTACATGATACAACTGCACTATATGCGCCTTGATCATAATATTACTATACTATATACGCCTTGATGTTGTCATATGTTATTGCATGATGCCATTACTTGATGTTATTGTTTAATGTTATCACTTTCTTTTATCTTAAAAAGAGGGTAAAAGGTGCATATAAAAAAAGGTAGTGTACTAATCGAATAGTTCATGAAAGCATAAAAGATGCCCAACTACACGGTAAAAAATGAACTCAAAGTAAATTGAAAACAAAACAAAAATGAATTAAAGTGCTGTGAATGGATCTCCGGCAATCTTATCAGATGGATTGTGATCAACAATAAGATTCTTTATTGCATCTATTTGATCCTTTCTTATTGCATTGTCAATAAATTGAATACGTTGAGAATAATCCTTTATAACTGCAACATGGCGTCGACATTCTCGTCGAAGAACATTAAGATTTTTTGTCCTTACAAGCTGTTTATGAAATCGTCTACAATCACGAACGAAAGGCCTTAACCAACCTAGCTCAAGTTTTTAGCTTTCAAACTTTTCACAAAGACAACATATAAGCTAATGGCTTTGCTTTAGCACTCTCGACGGTGAAGTGATATGCCATGTACAAGAGCTCGGCTAACATGGATGCACACCCTAACCAGACCCAATATGGGACACGCATGTGTTTCAATCCTGACAGAGGATATACCTCCTCCATTTTCACAAGGTATCTGTGAAGATCTTTGTCTGTAGGCATATCTCCAAATTTAAGCAGATTGCCAGAAAGCTATAGCTTAAACTCATCAGCATCATGCCAAAAATAATGATCATCGTCTATCTCAGAAGTGTCACCATCTGAGTCATCTTGCATGGGCATCAGGGATCAAGACATATCCTCTTAGAAAGAACTTTGAATGTCACAGTCAGAATCATAATCTACATCATCATGAACATCACTCGTGCTTAGGACCTGGATTCCTGTCAATACTTTGCCTTGACTACGATGAGGGGGCAATGGTACTCTAATAGTAGAATCAAAGATACCCACTATCATAGGTAATGAATCCAGAACATCATTAAAGTCGTCTTGATTATCCTGGGGAATCGAAAGTCCAATGGATGAATCATGGAGGACCGCCTGGAAAGTAGGTTCATCACTGGGTGAGCTTGTTCATTCAACATTCAAGCATTTGTAGGAGCAAGACCAGAAGCTTCAATATTGATTGACATTGTTGTTTCCATATGCATTGTCCCAGAAGAGTCCTATAGCAGATATAATTGAAATGTTCATAAATATGAATAGATTTAAAAAAAAACTTACACCACGACGAGCAGTCGACATCTTGTATATTGCTCCATCATATGTATCTTTCACATGTTCAACAATTTGATCTTGCCTAGGGTATGAAGGGGATATTAAGTATGAAGGCCCAAGAACCTTCTCTATGCTTTGATCCTAAAAAAAGGAATCATAAGCAGTTATTACACAAAATTAATACAAAATAATGTTGAATGACAATTGTTATTAAAATAATAACCTATGATACAATCCTCTTGGGACGAGGTGACACTGTAGTAGAAGTATCACCTACTCTAATAGAGTTTTGCTCAAGTCCTTATCCATGACGTTCGTTAGTACCACTGAATGACTTGAGGTCGTGGCAAAGTCTTGAGAAAATAGACATAATAAAACTGAAAATGTTATTGCAAAATGCGTAACTCAACATAACTACGTGATAATTAATTTAATTGACTTACATCAGAACCCTCAACCACTTCTTCAAATATTAGACTGATAGTACTTGAAAAATGCGTCTCACAAGTCTCAACAGGCACACTAAATGTTATGTCAGCAATCTTAGATTTAGACTTTACTTTGCTGAGGGGATGTGTAACATGAACCTTGGATATTCCTTTACCTTTGTCAATGGAAGATGCTCTGTTGATAAAACTTCAGTAGCTCCTCTTTTTTGTAACTTTTGTGCTTCTTTAGTGCGAGAATCAAATGTTAAATCATTCTTATAAATGACTAAATCTACTGGAGTCCTTGAGTCTAAGTCAATGAAAGACCACCACTTCCCTGCTAAGGTTCTCCAATAAATTTTCATGCTTTTGGAAAATGCAAAGCACAAGATGCTTGAGGTATAGAAATTAGATGAGAAACGTTGTTTAAACAATTTTTCCTTCCATCCAACATGCAAATGTTGCCAAAAAACCTAGTATGGCTTCCCTTGGTCGTGGAACTCCCTAATCAAAACTGAATTGATGAGCAACCATGTTGCATTAATAACATGTACTGTAGAAAAAGTTACCATCTTTCTCCTTTTCATGCTCAACTTGACAGGTAGTGTTGAAGGTGTAAGAATTGCTATCTTGAGTTGTTCCTCCCATTGAAGCGACAACACTTGCCCGTCAGTTCCAAGGTCAATGTCTTTATTAAACGCATGTCATAAATGTCTTTATTAAATGCATGTCATAAAGCTCTAATATGTATGAACGAGATTTGAAATATCCCAATCTATCAAGTGCTCATTGAGAAGTCAACTACTTTAGGCGTCATGACACGGCTCCATGACCATGCTATAGGTGGATGATCAATCTCTAGAAAAGTTGAGATCTTGACCCTTGCTAGTGCACACCAAGGGTAATGTTCCCACACAAACATCTACAAAAAATGTTCTGTCGACAAAGGTTACAATCTCATAACGTCCCAATGATTGCTCTAATTCATAGTGGATTCAGTCAAGGAGGTAGTACAAATTACCTAAGAATATTGGAGCTGAGGTGATTTTTTGACCTGACGCTAATCTGGTCGCCAATACAAATACACGAGTATTCATCATCTCGCAGGGAAGACCTAATGCAATAATTGTCATTTTATAATTGTGCAACAATCATTTGGCAATAACATATTATCATTGGGATAAAAAATGCATTGATATTACCTTGAAAAATGTGTCATAATAGCCATAATGCAATAAAAGCAGCTCATTCCACCTTCTTATCTTCAGAGTCTAGGACTTGCTTTGATCAATTTTGCTCTCCTTCTTCTTTGTTGGAAGCATTGACGTCTTTGAAGAAATAACATAACCACCCAAAAAATTTTACTTTTTTACTTATATCTTTTCCCATGGATGATTTCTTATGAGATCTGGATCGACCATCGTGTAAGATGTCCATTAAGAGTTTCACATATGGTTCGAGCTAAGTTGTTGTAACATTACGATCCCTGAAGAATGGAAGGCGTAACAAAAAGTATACATCCTCGAGAGTAGGTGTAAATTCACCCCAAGCAGTGAATAAAGTATGTGACTGTCTACTCCAACGCAATAACAAAGTTTGTATTGTTGAAGGATCATGAAGAATAGTAAATCGTCAACTGACCATCGCGCCACAAATATGCCCATTCACGCCATCCAGTTACTGCCTTAGTGTGACTGCAAATAACAATTGGAGATATGGGAAAATCACCTCGTGCATACCTAAAAAGGGGAATTGAGTATGCAAATATATATTCCACGTTTCTTGTTTCTTGCTCAAGCAATGAAAGAGAGTTTGCATAAGTTTGCTCCTCAATCGTATTTTCCATGTCATGAATTAATTGAAGAGCATCGTCTTTCATGGTATTCCAAGGTTTATTTAGACTGGTAGAGGCATGTCAGATTTTGGAGCAGTGAGAATGGTTTGCAAGTTTTCCATAAGAATCGGCCCTAGAAATGATGAGAAAATCAAATTCTAGTATTTAAAAAAGTTTGATAAATTAAATTGTTTAAAAATAAAAAAATAATATAAGACAACCTTTGCATGCCACTTGCAAAGGCGTCTGACACGCCTTTGCATGCCACATTCAAAGGTGTATGACATGTATTTTCATGCCACATGCAAAGGCGTCTAACGTCGTTGCATGTCCCATGTGATGGCATCCGACGTCGTTGCATGTCCCATGTGATGGCATCCGACGTCGTTGCATGTCCCATGTAATGGCAGCCGACGTCGTTGCATGTCCCATGTAATGGCATCCAACGTCGTTGCATGTCCCATGTAATGGCATCCGACATCATTGCATGTCCCATGTAATGGTGCCCGTCGTTCTTCCGATACTATTATACATTTCATGCATCCGGTGCTCCATCATGTTCTTAATATGTTATTCTTGTTGTACTATGATTAATGACTTGAACGGTTGATATGCAAGATTGATCCGCGACAAAGCTTCACTTTGTACACTGGTAATCTATGACGGTGACTATTTACAAAAAAATCAATATCATTGACGACACAAAACATTTGACAAGAAGACAATAGGATGATGAAAAATAAATTTTACCTTACTCAACAGTGGTGATTCTTCTGAATGATGTGACGTGAAAAACTCTACGCATCACATGTGTCTCTCTTATATAGGGGAGAATGACATGACAGTTTGGCAGGTTTCCCTAGAGGTGTAAAACATGATAGATACCAAACCGACCAAATCAAACCAAACCAAATTGATAATGGTCGGTTCAGTTTGTTATATAAGTAACCTTGATTCGGTTCAGTTTGGCTAAACTGAAGTATTTAAAAAAATCATATATATATATATACACACACACACACACACACACACACACACACACACACACACACTTCACTATTAACCCTAACCCTCTCTCACTTCTCTCAAATCGAAGGCTCCCCCCTCTCACTCGTCCCTTCCCCATCTCTTACAGAGTCACAGACTCACAGCAGCCTCCCTCCATCTCTTTTCAAACTTTCTAGTCGCTCATTCTCCCTCTCTTTTCTCTTTGAAGTTCGAACACTCTCCGTCCCCCTCAGATCTGCTCGAGTTGAGATGGTGGAGCACTAGAGCTCGAGGATGGTTTCAAACCCTCAGATATGCTCGAGAATGGCTTCAGACCCTTAGATCTGCTCAAGAATTCTCTTCCCTTCTTTCGAGAAGAGAGAATCTCTTTCTTCAGGTTCACCTTCACGCAACATCTCCTTCTTCAGGTTCGCCTGCACGAACTCAGTAGCAGTAGCAGTACACAACAGTTCACCTTATTCAGGTTTACCTTTGTAAACTCAATAAGAGTCCATAGATCTAGTGTATTCCTCTCTTATCCAGGTTCTCCTTTGCGAACGGCCTCTTCTTCGCTACCCCTTCTTCGTGAATTTGCTGCTCTATCTTAGTCTCTTAGTCCTTAGATCTGGTTTATTATAAAAACATCTTGAGTTTTATTTATGTTTAGATCTGCTGCTCTTTGATTTATTGAGTTCCGGATACTGCTCTGCTTTTTGTATATTGCTCTTCAGTTTAGATCTAAATCGAGTTTTCTACTCTATGTTCAGATCTGATTCTTGTTTTTGTTGCTATGTGGTTTAGTTACAATTCTTTGAGATACTATGTTATCTTTGTAATTCTTACAGATTTTCTGCATTGTATTGGTGATTAAATCACCTGTGTTTCTGGTTTCTTTTTTTTTCTTACTGATTTTCTGTGTTGTATTGGTGATTAAATCACATGTGTTTCATGATTTCCTGCAAAGTAGAAGTTCTACTTTAGAACTTCTAAAGACAAAACTATACAGGTGCCACCGAACCATCGAACTGAACCATAAGTCACAGTTTGATTCAGTTCGATTCATATGAATTTCACGGTTTGGTTCGGTTCGATATATGACAGAACCGATTGTTTTGGTTTGGTTGGTTTTACCTTTAAATAACCAACCTAACCGAACCGAACCATGAACATCCCTAGGTTTCCCAAAAGACTGAATTTATTAAAAATGGAAACGTTGTCAAAAGACTAGAGATTCTAAAAAAATAGGAATTGTTTAAATAAAGAATTGAAGATTTTTTTATGATGTCATATTCTGATATTCAGCACACTGTGAAATATAAATTTTTTTCCAAAAAAATGCAATTTTGGTGCTGAAGGCGTGGGGATAGACTACTAGATGTCAAGACCGCAACTCCACTAAAGGTTCGATAATATGGGTTTTCTATCCAAAGTTATGGATGAAACAATACTTTCCTAAAATGGAAAAAAACACATATTTGAAGGCCTAAATGACAGAATTTGGCCAAAAGGGGACTGATTCATAAGGAAAATCCTAATGAGTTTTGCTCTTTGGCTCATTCCCATGAAAATAGACCCATCTTACACATGAATTTGATGATGTAACAATCCTTGGAGACAGAAGGATTGTACCAATAATGAACTTACAATGTGCAATCTTATGTTGAGAAAACACACATCAGTTATATTGCATCCTTATAGTAATGGTGTTATATTCCTACTAAATTCAAGGAGTTTTACGATTACAACACACTACAAAATTGACGGTTTGAACAACGCAAGGAAATTTACAGCAAAATACAAATTGGGAGCTTAATTGCAACACACGATGGAGAACACAAAACATCATTCATTGCGAGAGAAATTACAAAGATATAAATAGATTGAAGTTCCGTTATTGAATTGCTACAGTCAAAGGTCGTATGACAAAATTTGTGTACAAGTTGCATGTTCTACATCAAACTTGTACATGGAGCTAAATGTATATAATGGTTGACCATTATGACTTCGACACATCACTATGACACACGTCGCTCCTATGAACTGCTACCACGTGTCTACTTTAACTTTTCAACGTGATTGCTTGATCCACGTCAACAATCAATGGACATAAAGTGTATTTTGCATTATTTGTTTTTTCTATGTATTTGTTCATATCTTTGTAACCACTAAGTTAAGTGACAAAGATTTAAGTGAGTCCCTTACTTAGGAACAATTCTTGGGGCTGTGGTCTGGTAGGATTTAGACGAGGTTCACTGTGCTGGAAAGGGTATCCCTTCACCAGTATGGTCTCTTTGAGGGTCGTGGATGTGTCATCTTCTCATTTGCGGGAAGGGACTTAGTTCTTAGGACACCCCTCGAAAGGGGTCCCGGACGAATACCGCCTATCTCGTCGATGTGGTGCGATCTCCGTGTTCTTCCTTCCAAGATTCATTGTCACTGCACGTGACACATGACGCAATGTGAAAGGAAGCGTATATAGAATCTTTCCAGTAGATACCCTAACTCATGCAGTTATGGTTATATCAAATGATGACTTGGAGAATTCTCTCTGAATTCCATCTCCCAATAGCATTTTGTCACCTTTCATAGGCTCGCTTAAAGTGCCCGTCTTTCACCCTTCAGCCAACCTCCATGTTCCTAGACTATATTTGTCATTTATTGTGATTAAATCACACCTATAATTGCACCCACGTGACGTCACGATCACACCCACTTAGCTCCTGAACAACCTTTAAACCAAATCAATTTATATGGAGCCACAAAGTTAATTAGTTGGATAAAAGCAAGCATAAACACTAGCCACAGAAAACACCCCATTGGCTGTCCCCGACCATATCCACCTATCATGGTCAGACTGGAGATGAGGTAACAGAGAACTTCAGCTTTAATTTCCTCCATAATATATCCCCTGGGAGAAGGAAAGACCACATGGAATCACAAATCACGCTACTCACCTTAGTTGTTAAATTCCAGCCCATGGACAAAGGAACATCATTCCCATTTTTGCTCAAGATCAGTCCTCCAGAAAGCCAAGGATCCATAATCAGCTTCATAGAATTATCATTTCAATATGAGCCATTCACCGACCCATCATAAGACTTATCAGTTTTAACACTCTTCTCCAAATCCAAGGGTTGAAAACTTTAGGGACCGTGAAAAAAAAGTGACATTTTAGGATGAATTGTTTATGCCAGCAACCCATAAAGATTCAATATCCAAAGTCACAAGGAACCAAATATGTTTAAATACAGCAGTTCTATTCCAGACTTCTAGGTTACTAATACCGAGACCCCAGCCATCAAAGGAGAACAAACCTCCTCCCAGACCACTTTAGCTCCTTTATGAGGGCTATCACATCCAGGCCATAAGAAGTCCCTTAAAGCGTTATTAATAGCTTTGGTATCACAACCCTGTTTTTTTCCTATATTATATCAATAATGTAAAAAAAAAAAGCACGATCGCTACCTCTCTACAGAGCAGTCACTCTACAAACATCATAATACTAAGCATCATTGCAATTTTCAAAAACTTCTAAGGATTTGATTAGAAAAACTTCAATCTAAATTGAGTTGGTTTTTTCATTTCTCCCTAAGAAGGTTTTTTATTTGGTGTGATCCTTGAGACCCTTTGAGCATCCTTTTGGAAGACCATTATCCAGAAATGCAATCTCAGTGGTGTTATCATTGGTTGGGATAGTCTTACTCTTTGGTTATTGCATCATACCAAGAAGAAAGACATTAGTTCTCTAAATTTGAAACTTGCCTTTATTGCCTTTATGTATTGTAGATATAAACAGAGAAACAGTAGAATTTTTTGGGGTAAATCTAGAGATAGATACGCTATTACTAGAAGTATAGTAAACATAATTAGAGATAGGCTTTAGAATCATAAGTTTATTTATTCCTCAGTTAACAATTTTCACCTTACTCAGTGAGACCTAAGTATCATTAACTGTCTCGGCTCGTCCGGACACGATTTTGACTAGTCAACGAGACAAATCTCGAGACAAGAAGATGGTGATAAAAATACATCCAAACTAAAGTATTGATTATTAAAATGACAGTGTGGTTTTAGAAATTACAATACAATAAATGAGAACTTTCTAGAACTGGGACGGGATTGATCCCACACATCCCTCCTCGTTTATTGTGCGATTCCCCTTGAGTCAGTTTCGTTTGGCCTTGATTCTTTTGTGACCCTTGGTCCCCTCACTTTTGCGTAGCTCGCTTTCTTTTGCAAACAGGGTTTATTTATATAAAAAAAATTATCTTTCGAGGAACGGTAGCTTTCCTGAGCTACTTCCAAAATGAATTATGACTACTGACTGATGAGAAAAGTTTTAATGGACATTTTTACTGAATCATAAACAACTGATTTTTTGCGATGTTGCATTTTACTATACTTAATAATGTACTTCTTTACAATTTCAAGATTCAACCTCTTACAGCTTTGATTCCACCATTGTTGACAGTTTTATGCAAGAATTTAGACAAGCACCCCACCATTATCACCATTATAGGAGATGGTGAGTCTAACGTACAAGTTACAGACTACAGTAGATAGAAAGATAAGGGAGGTTTTGACACTATTACCATACTTAAAAAAAATCCTGAAATAAGGTAGTTCTCGAAGAAAGTCCAAAACCATAGTACTTTTGATCACGGTGAAAACCTCTTTTGCAAAGACGATTTTCTTTGCAACTGAAATCAAACGATTTCAGTGTTAATTTCTGCCCCTTTGAACTTTTTTCATACTTCACCCAATTCAATCAAACTTTCATAACCATAAAATCAGCCTACAAAACATCTAATAACTTATATCCCAACAGAAATTAATAAGCAACTTGCATTTTTAACAAATTATAAACCATAATGAGTAAAATATGATTCAAAAGACCATTACAACTCCAGATGATAAAAAAGACCATTGTAACTCTAATTTGATTAAAAAAACATGACAAATCCAACATGATTATTTCAAAAATGTATGTTACACAATACTAAAACTAAGAAGTATCAAATAAGTTCATCATATTCCACACGTTGGTCATCTTCTAATTCTTCTGTGACGTCTTTCATATGTTTGTATTTGTATTATTTCTGACGGACCTTCTCCATTAGTGTGTTCCACAATAGACGCATCTTCCTCCAGAGTAGGCGTGTTTCCCTCCACAATAGGTGTGTTTTCCTCCATAATAGAAGCATCTTCCACAATAAGCGAGCTTCAGGCACGCGTTCTACCTCCTACTCTGGGAGCTACACTCAATCCACCGCTATGGCGTTGAGGTTAATAAAATGATTCAGAAGTGGAATCATAATGAGCCACTAACTCATCTCCAAATGTATAAAAAACTGACGGCGTGTATCACTTTTGTCGAGACATGTATCGTTCATGTCGAGGCATATATGGTTCTTGTTAACTTCTTTGAGATGAAGTGTGCATTGTATGCCCTCTCAACAAAGGAGCTTGATAAGCCTCATTCGCTTGTCTTATTGCATGTTTTGCTATCTCACACACATTACGTATCTGAGTCATTATCCAAGATGGCTTAACATCATCTAGTGTCAAGTTGTTAGCATTGTCCAATTTGTCCATTTGTGTAGATAAAAAAAGTGTTATATAAATTACTTTTAAGTAACCATAAACCTATTAATTGCATAAATTATTGAAAAAATACCATTAAGTCATATAATGCGCTCTCTTGAGTTATGTAACACTGTGTGATTCTATGATACCATAATATGTATGATTTGTCATATTTATCTTCATCCACATCCCCATTGGCAATGTGTTCTACGCTCAGTCCGTCTCTAAATGTATATCTAATATTGGAACCCCCCCCCCCCCAATGTAGTTCATGTCTCCCCCTTAAGTCGATGACATGCAACTATCTTTCGTGTTATCTGATCTGGAATTTGTTTGTTTAATGCAATCTATACACTTCAATAACATGTGTAGAGGTCTCTGCAAGACTAAAAACATCTCTCCATCCACGATACAAAATGCACAATTATATACATATAAATGATAACATACACATAATAATCAAATGAGTTGACTTATCGTATATCCAATGGAGGAGGTGGCAACGGAAGTCCATATTCTCTGAAATTATCGTCTCTCGCTCGTTTCAACCTCACTAGTGCCAAATAAGGAAATTGGTCCCATGCCCATAATATTAGTGGGTCAGTAATATTAGAAGTATCATTATGGCTTGCTCTGCTCATCCCCTTATACAATCACGCAAGGCATGCACTACCCCAACTGTATTGACCAGCCTCAGTAAAGTCTTCCAATAAAGGCAAGACATCAAGTGCACCTTAGTGTTTGACTTATCACAAAAAGTAGTGCCTCCAATAAGTTGCAAAATATAAGCATGTGCACAATGCTGCACATAAAGCGCCTCATCATCATTACCTAATGAGGGAAAATGTGCAGTCAAACATGACATATTTAAATGTGATCCTTGTAAATCAGGTGGGCTTGATCGAAAACCCAACAAATTGTCACATATTCTTAGTTATTCTAGATGTGCAGTACTTGTGACTGCTATCCCATCAACTGGAAGTCCTAATTGTATTTACACATATTGTAGAGTAATGGTGGATTCATCATGTGCCATATGAAATGTATATGTTTCAGGACGTCATCTCTCCACAAAAGATGTGATCAAATGGCAGTCGATGGCGATAAACCCAACACTCACAACTCCATAAAATCCAGCACTACCAAATGTGGAATAATACGTCTATGTAGTGTCATGGTCCGACGTGCAACTATAGTATGATGACGATAATGTAAAGGATGAGAATCATCATGGTTCCAAACATGTTGGGATATATGTTGATTGTGTAAATACATTACTGAGCTATCCAATGGTCTATGCTCCTTGATATTACCTCAATATCCTGAAAACGAGAGTCGGGGTCAAGTGCCTATGATTCAAATATTCAACTATTACATCAAAACTAAATCTAGACATTCAATTCAAATAGTGGATATAATTCAAACATTACATCATATTACCTCTAAAATAGTACATTATATTATATCAAGATGAAATACAATTTCTTAAATGAAATACGTCTATGAAATGTATTTTTTGGACTATAGGTACATTTCACTATCATAAAATGGGGAACTCGGTGCATTATCATGTATCTCAATTCCACACATATTGTCATCATGAAAGTTTGTGCTAGAAGCTCCTACATCTCTAGCATTTTTTCCTAAATATAATTCAATTGTGTTTGACAGAGGAAATTGAAGCACAATAGTAAACAGTACAAGTGTGTCGTCATTATTCTGTATTGGAAAGGCTATATAGCTGAATGACCTAGCACCAAGTGTAAGGGGAAATCGATAAACTATCTCTAAGTTCCAATTGAGGCGGCTAATTGAGAAGGTTTCATATAAGGTATGATAGAGTTCGTCAAATGTAATCTCCTTATAAAAAATATATTATTTTAATCATCTTTTAAAAAAGAATAGTAAAAATACAATTTAAATTTAAAAATATAAGTGCAGGGGTTAGTGAGTTTTATTAAGGGTAAAATGTAAAACACATATGTACTTTGACTAAAATATAAATTGTACATCTATATAAACTGTAAATGTATTTTGACTAAAATAAAAACTGTACCTCTATATTTCTTTTTAATATTTTTATACTCTTATACATTAACTAAACTATAAAATATACCATATTTTTTATAAAAAAAATAATCATAAAAACACGTGTAACATTTCGGTTAACCACGAAAGTTAAGTAAAATGAGTCATTTTATATTTCATTACTGTACTTTTACTTACCACCCTAGATGAATTTTGAAAACTGCAGGGGGAATCATCGCGACAGAGGGAACGAGACCATTGCGACAGAGGAAAGGGAGGGGGACTCATTTTGGCAGATGGAAGGGAGGGATAGGGTTTTAATTTTTGCCCAAATCTGAGATATGCTGTTCGATTTTTTGCCCAAAGGGAGGGCTAGGGTTTCGATTATGTGTTAGAAGGGATTGATTTTGTTTTCTGGGGTATGGGATTCTGTTCGATTTCATTTTCTGGGGTTATGGGGATTGATTTGGTTTTCTGGGTATGGGGCCATGTTCGATTTCATTTTCTGGCGGGTCAGGGAAGGAGGAGGAGGAGGGAGATTCTGCTTGGAAGGAAGGAAAGAGTAGAGGAAGATGGGGCGTCTGAAGATGAAGAAACGACGTCATTCAACAACATGGATCGAGAAAATTAACGCTAATTGATGACTCGTTGCTTTGATTTAGTTGGCTGTTCAGTTGGTTAAGTGGGAATTGTGGGATTTCAGCTTTACTCGTCTCTACCATACAAGAAAGTGGGGAGAGAAAATATAGAGAGAGAAAGAGAGAGGGAGGAGAAAAAGTTCTTGCTTTCTACAAACAACTTTCTTTAAGCTTATATGAATATTTTGTGAATTTATGGATGAATCTGAAAATTTTATGAATTTATGGATGAATCTGAAAAATTTGTGTGATGATGAATTTTACAGTAGCAGAAATTTGAATATGAATCTGGATTTTTTGGGTGAATTTCCCTTTTGTACACGTGTTGATGAAGTGAAGCAGGATTTTTTCGAAAACGATTTCTTTGGTGAATTTCCTTTCCTGAAAAGAAAAAGGCAAACCCATGAAAATTCATGAAAAGAAAAGCACACTCATGAAAAAAAAGTCATGCCCATGGAAATTCATCAAAAGAAATCATTTAACTTTCCTTAAAAACAGTTTGTAATCTAATTCTGAAAAATGGATTGAAAGTGAAAGTGAGAAAAAGCAGAGATTTATTTATAGAGGTAAAATAGTATATGTAAATAGAAAAAGATAATGAAAATAAATAAAAATGATTACAGGAAAAAATATAATAAAAAATAAAGTTAATTTTTTATTAGATTTAATAAAAAATAGTTATTGGAAAATGTTTTTCCTACTCGTTTATAGAGGGTTACTTTTTCAATGAACCCTACCCTATAATCTTGTCCATATCAAAGACTTGTTAATGTACTCATGATATGCACATTTTTTATTTCCACCTTATTTTTAATGAATAAAATAACTTGAATTATCTTACGTAAATATAAAATTTTAATTATGAATAAAAATTTATTGGCTACTAACTCATTGCAAATAACCACATATTGTTAACGGAACGTTACTTCATTTATCAATAAAATATTCAATAATACATTAGCGAAAAATAAATAAATAAAAAATTCACTCAGAATATACTAGAGAAATAAGTAAAAAAGAAAAGGCAACCAATGAACCATCAATTAGTTTACTGAATGTTTAAAAAAAAGTTCACTGAATGGGTGTTTTGGGAATTAAAAAATAAAAAGTGGATAAAATAGTTAAATCCTTTTTTTTCATATTACCAGTGGATTTCTTAATTATCAGTTCAAACTATTTAATGTTATATATTCTTTTCTTCTTTTCCTTTTTTTCGTCCCACTCTCATATTTATTTATTTTATTTTTTTAAAATTCAGGTAGATATCAAAATTATCTATAATGACTTCCAAAAATGTGCCAAAATAAGTCAAAGCGAATTCAAATAAAAGAAGATAAAATGAATGACTAACAACGTCGAGGGGTACTAAACGAAGAAATTGCAAAACATCGCCTGAAATGCAATGCATGCTTTATTGTTGCGAAGTGTGCTATATTAGCTACCTGAGCAACAACTCCCAGTAGATAGATACAGACAGGTCCATAATCTTCACTTGGCATAAAAAATAGCCGAGTCCTTGACTCCTGAGTCAATTTTACATCAAATTGGAGTCCATGCTACTGCTGCTGCTGCTGCAATGATTTACTGCAAGGCTGAAGTTTTCCGAGTTTACTTTATATACCAAACGGACCCCACACTTCTTCACTTCAACAGATGGACCGCTCTTCGCAAACGAGAACTCGACACGATTGCAAAGCTTCTGCCAACCTGTAAAGAAATATTCATGACGAGGCAAATAGCATAGCCAAATGTGATCCGACTTGACCAGTTTGGATTCTTCATCGAGAGTGATTCCGGGAGCAGGGTACAGTTCATCTTCTCCATTCACAATCAAAGAGCAGTGAAGTGTATAGCTCGCAGAAGGATCATGTCTAATGGATTCACGTAGATAATCATTGAGCGTGAAGACAACAGAGAAAGCAAATCCCACACACGTACTAGTAGAAAAGTTTGAAGGCAACTCCACAACTACAGAGTAGTCTTCACTTCTGTGGTTGAACCACTGTGGAATTTCACTCCCAGGAATTAAAATATCAAACCTTGATCTTAGATAAGATACTCCCTGCACATCAACTCCATTCATACTTCTGAGAGAGAGAGAGAGAGAGAGAGCGAGAGAGAGAGAGAGAGAGAGAGAGAGAGAGAATCAACCTGCAAGTATCTCTTTAACAATGTATATGCCATGCTATTATAGCCTTGACTGTCAGCCAATTGGAAGCAATTAATACAATAGAAAGATGGACCGTCTGAATTTCTCAGCTTTGAAGTGTCTGGCAACGATTCGAGTGAAATACAACCTTCTGCCCTTATAAATTCAATGTTTGAAGGAAGTTCTGGCAATAACAAGAGCTTCTTGCAATTTTCAACTCTCAACTCTTCCAACTTTGAAAGTTGAGAGATGCTCTCGGGAAGGAAAACAAAATTGTTCCCGCTAAGAACTAATTTTGTTAATGACGATAAAGTGTTGAGGCCATCTGGGATTGTTCCAAGGTTGCAATCACTGAGATCCAAATTTGTTAGAGAATGCAAACCTGATAAAGAGGATATTACAAGACCTCTTGAATCTGGCAGTTTCTGTGGCTTGAAAGTAAGGAAAGTATTTGTGGACTTTTGCAATGAACTTCTACTTCCACGAAATGATAATACTCGTAAATTTTTTAATAAAACAATAGAAGATGGTGGTTCAATAACTGCAGTTTCACTCACGTCAAGCTCCTCGAGACACACAATGTTTCCCAAGTCTTCCGGTAGATTGCCCAGCCTTGAGCATCCGGAAAGATTAAGGTATTGAAGAGACTTCAAATTGGATATTACACTTGGAAGGGAAGAAAGATTGTTGCAGTCACTTAAATTCAACAAAGTAAGGCCAATCAATCTTTCAATTGATAAGGGTAGTTTCCTTATAGAAGTCTCATCTAAATGAAGCTCCAATAAGTTTTCCATGTTTCCCCCAAATTCAGGAATCTTCTTGATTTTTGAGCAACTAGAAAGAATGAAAATTCTAAGAGCCTCCATTTCTATGCAGTGAGGAAGATTGCTGAGGTTTTTACAATATTTTAAATTCAAAACCACAAGCTTTTTGGCCAACCCAATGGATGGGTGAATCTCGACTAAGTTGGTACAACCTTCAAGATCTAGATTTTCAAGATTTGGAGCTCCTGTGAAGTCTGGAGTCTTCAACAAGTTTTGGGAATAGTTTAACTTGATGTACTTCAACTTGTCTAAGTGCTGTAAAACAAGAAAAACATGACTAAATAAATAAACTACTTTCTAGAAATCTAGGAAATCATCAAATTTATTGATGGAAGTTTCTTAGGCTACATTACCTTTATTCCCTTCCATAGATATTTCAGGTTACTGTGACACGTGTGAAGTTCGATGAGCTCATTTGATTGAGAACTCAATGGAAGAAACTCCAGAGGGCAATGACTCCATTTGAGAAAACGCAAGTCAGTTGGAAGATACTCCAAACCTTGGGGAAATTGCACGTTCTGAATATTGAGTAATCTCAAGTGATGCATCCTTGAAAATACTCCAGCACTGCAATTTATCAACTTCTCTCGAGGAAGCTTGGAAAATATGGTTTGGATCTCTTTTGTTCCCTGATAATACAGAACGATGAACTTCGTTATGCAAAAACACTTGTAAAACTATTTACCGTAATAGCTAATAAATGACAACTGCTTACCAAATTTTTTGTCAAGACTTGAATGACATCCTTTCGAAAACATAACCTGCTACGTTTACCAGGATTTTGACAGTCGTCTAGACGAACTATTTCTCGACCCATATCTTCTAGTAAATCATGCATCCATAACTTGTTGTCTGATACAGTAATTAAAGACTTTTCAATGAGAATCTCAATTCCAATCTTGGAGTGAAAATCACAGCTATCTAATATTTCCATCACACGTTCTCTATCTTTTCCTTTAAAGAAACATGCAATATCCAGAAAAATCTCCTTCTCCGTCCAATCTAGTCCGTCGTAACTTACTTTGAGTATTTCAAAAATGTTTCTGTCAGGAACTTGTTGAAGTTTATCTACTTCACTTTTCCAAGCATCTAAACCTCTACCGCATAGAAAGGACCCCAGAACTTTAAGTGCTAATGGAAGCCCTCCAGAAATCTTTGTAACACGTAGAGCAACATCCCAGTAATCATCTTCAGGATAGTTTTTCTTGAAGGCATTTAAGCAAAGAAGTCGCAGAGCTTCGTTATCATCTAATTTATTAACCATGTATCTCTGCTCTATTCCGTGGCTGATTAGCAAATTTACATTTCTGGTTGTAATGATAATTCTACTCCCAAAACCAAACCAATGTTGGTTTCCAACCAGTGCCTTCAACTGATCCATGTGATCCACATCATCCAAAACAAGAAGAACCTTTTTATTGCATAAAACTTTCTGTATCATTTTGGTCCCCTCATCAACATTCCATAGGTCATACTTTTTGGTGAAGATCTTTGAAAGAAGCTGCTTTTGCACATGAACCAAACCAATATCTGTCTGTGACACCTCTCTGATGTTAGCAATAAAGCACCTAACTTCGAATTTATGACCAATTTTGTCATAAACAGCTCTAGCAATAGTTGTCTTACCCATTCCCCCCATTCCCCATATCCCTAGAAATTGAACACAACTAGACCCCGTGTCTAAAAGCGACTCTAACTCCTGCATCTTGGAATCCATTCCAATTACTTCCTCCCCAACGCTAGTAATTAAGGTTGGACTAACTTTAGTCCATACAGCTTTAACAATATCATCAACTACTACTGATTCATACCTACAAAATAAGGAAGGGAACAAAAAACCATTATAAGAAGAGTTCGGTAACTGATAAGGCCCCTAAGCAGGGATACTTCTATGATTGCAAAACAAATTCTCATTCTTAATGAAGATAGAATCCTTGTTTTTTTAGACACAGACGTCATCCTTGTTTCCATTGATGAATATTCATATTTTTTTAGGAATGCCAAAGATAATAGTGTGCTTTTGTCAAAAGATCAATAGAAGGGGAAAACAACAACATAACAATCTCTATTTTTTTCATACTGTAAGAATTCATAGCAAAGGATTTATGTAAGATATTCCTTGCCCTAATTTTAATCACCAAAGTTAAAGGAGGGAGAATAAGAGAGAATAGAGTATTTATTACCGATCTTTAGAAGTCCAACCCTTGAGGTTTGCGACCTCTGTTAAAGTTTCTCTCCACCTATGAACCTTCTCCATGTCATCTCTAAAATTACATCCGTGCTTAGCAAAAGCTTCAGCAAAACGCCCCTTTTGTTTCCGTACATCAGAGGGATCAACATCATAAAAAATTGGTAGAACAATCTGTCCAATCTCCTTTTTACACTTAATAATCTGAACAAGCTCCTCTAAACACCAAGTTGACGAAGCGTAATTTCTGGAGAGAATGACAATCGCAATCTTTGATGACTCAATGGCACTCAAGAGTTCGGGCGAAATAGATTCTCCACTCTCAAGTTCTTCCTCATCACGAAAAGTTTCAAGTCCTACCCACTTCAATTTTTTATACAAATGATCAGAAAACCCTTTGCGAGTGTCTTCGCCTCTGAAACTTAAAAATACATCATATTTCCAGTGAGCGGATGAAGAAGAAGAAGAAGAAGAATCTCCTTGAGCGCGAGCGCTGACCGTCATTGCAAAGTTGGAGATGGTTTGAAGGACTTACAGAGTCGCTTCCACTATCAGACCCATTATGTGCGAGAAGAAAGTCAACCCTGAGAAAATAAGACTCCGTTGAAAATGTAAATGGCTAACCGGTCAACATGAAGAATGGGTCGTTCTACAGAACAGGAATTCAGGAGAAATCTTCTTGAAGTTGCCTTTTTTATTTTACTTGCAACCTTCACATGGTAATTAAAGAGAAAATTCAGAGCTTTTCAAAGGACCAGCTATTATATATATACACACAATTATTCTTAGGCCTTATTTGGTACAGTATACTGTTAAAGATTTAACAGGACTAAGCTTCATTTCTACCGCACGAAACCTCACGAAGCACCCACGAAGAAGTGTAGCAACCACGAGAAAGAGAGGCTTGCAGAGAAGAAAAGAATGGAGAGAATCCATTAACCTTCTGTGTAACAATTTCTTCAGCTTCTGTAACAATTTTTCATCCTTTACCCTCCCCCTCAAGACTTGATTATGTTTGAGGGCTGGAAATTCTGATTTTGATTTGTGTTTAATGTGAATGGTTTCCAGTTGTTTTAAATTTGGATTAGTAGTTTTTAATTTTTATTCTCTTACTTTTTATTGTTGTTTTGATATTTGTCTTCAGCTAATTTTTTTTTTATTATTGATTGAGATATACTTAATTAGGAATGAATAGAGCTTACAATCAAAATAATGAGTAAGTCATACCAAAAATCATTAAGCGTTTTTAGACCAAAATGGAGGAAGAGATATTATTAGACATACTTGATAATGTAGTCGCAGAAGGCATATGTTATGATAATGGTTCATTTCTGGTACTCTAAATCATATTGAGAAAATTCTGAATGAAAAGTCTCCCGACTATGGGTTAAAGGCTAGCCCACATATTGAGTTCAAGTTAAAAAAAATGAAAAAAAATGTATGGAACTGTTCTTCGTCAGAGATGAACATGGAAATGAGATAATATTATTGTTGTTTATTTTGTGATGTATTTGTGCATTATAAAATTTACAAACAAGAAAAATTAAATTTCCGGTACAAATGAAAAATTAAAATCAAATTAAAAAATAAAACACAATTTAGATTATTTAATTCTAACAACATAATTATATTTTGAGAGCACATTTCTACTGTATACTATTTCTTTTTCTAAAAACATAATTATACAACATGACTATTATTTATATGTGATATTCTACAACTTGGCTGAATAAACTATATATCAACAAATAATAATAATATAACATTTTCTTGATATTACTCACATGAATTAAAAATAAATAGGATGTTAAATATATTTTTTTAACTTACATAAACATAACATGATTATAAGTAATAATCATAATTAAAAATATAATAGATTTATTTACACATGCAATACACATATGTATTGNTGCCCTTACATTCTCTCTCTCATTTCTTATCTCCATTACTGTCCTGCTCACACCTGCACATACAAAACGTTGTTGTGCTCAGGAGCTCCAGTGCTCCCTAACCGTAAGTTTCTTTTACTCTCCATATTCTCTGTTCATGAGACCATATATGTACTAATGTAAACTGTATATAACCATGACTATAAGCTCTACTAATCATGATCATGTTGCTAACTCAAAGGCACACAATGTGTAACTGTTAAGGCTGAGGAAGTACTCACTGTAATACAGTAAGTTCAGGAAACAATCAATGAACACTGAGTGGGACGTCATCCAAGTCGCGTCTGGGCTAGGTCCGTTGAGCAGAGACTGCGTTAGGACCGTTGACCCCTGTAAAACGTTGACAGACGTGCTCAGTGTAAGTTATTTTGTTATCTGAACTGACTGGACCTACAGTGTTTCGCCTCCTCACTTGATGGGTGCGCGTTGGTTAGCCCCAAGTTGGTATCAGAGCCATGATTAGTCTTGGTTATAGTACTATTTATATCCTCTTTACATTAGGCATACATGGTCACACACACACACACATGTCTGACCTTAGCTCTGCATCTATACAATCCGTAGCTCATACAGTAACCTCCACATCTGAGATAACCGAACTAATTGCATATCAAGATGTAAAAGAAGCCTTAGATAAATGGACTATACCTAAGATAAAACCCGAAACAATATATAAAATTGGAACTTTTGATTTCACTAGCCGTAAAATCATTAAAACATTTGAATATGTCATCTCATTACAGCATAATGATGATGTTTTATATCTGTTACATTTGCATGATTTATATTCATTCATGCAAAACTATAAATATGTGCATATAGGCTTAGTGCAAATTACATTAAAACATTTAACTCTGCTAGGACAGAACACCAGCATACAATGCACCCTTCGAGATGGTAGGTGTCTGAACTGGAAAGCTTCCCTTATGGGAGCCATAGAGACTAGTTTATCTCATGGACCTGTTTATTTTAATATTTATTTGAATTTAAGTATTGCGCTATTTGACAACAATCTAGCCAAAGTACTTGAACTAAGAGTTCAATCACATGGCTATGATTATCTTCTAGGATCGTCTCCATTTGCTATCCTCTTTAGGATTTATCTTAAGATTTTGGCAACCTTGAATCCTTACACCAGAAAACAAAGTGAGCAAGGACATACCGTCCTTATTGATACTAATTTGGTTAACAGTCAAGTGGTTGTTCCTCGCATGATTCCCTGGTCTGACATCACCTTTCCTAACACCTGGCAAATTCCCCAGGCTGTCCCTACCAGACCTGTCATCCGACAATCCCTTGAAGATGTTATCCAAACTCAAGGTGGCAACGTCTATCTTCGTTTTCAGAAACCACATCTGCCTCTGACCAGAAGCCCTTCTAGTCTCAGCAGCCCTAGTCTTCCTCTCTATCAGGTGGACATCCCTGAATCTTCTCGGGCCTCTGTCGCTGAACCTCATGGATCAGAGGAATCTGATCTTTCTTTACCCCCGGAGGATCAGATTAGAGGAATTCACATCAGCAAAAATCAGATTCCTCATGGTGTTTATAAATCCACCATAAACAGAAGGCCAATGAGACCAACCGCAAGTGACATGCAATTCAACATTTAGATGGATTTTACACCCAAATAGTATGTTAAGACAAAGTTTTCACCAGAATTTTATGCAACCAAAATAGAAGGATTTTAGAGATTGGTATTTCGTCAACCATAATCCTCAACAGCTCTTAGATCTAAAGAACTTGTACTACTTCCAATTAGAACAGGATCAACGCCTTCAGTCTTTCCCTGAATGGTATTACCAGCTTACTCAAAGAGTCAAAATTAAAGATAACCAACAGTTACAAGTTCTGACCCATATATAGAAAATGTGAATAACCACAACTGGTAGAACCTACCAAGATATTCATCCACCACCCTTATCCTTAGAGCTTACTCCAGGACAAGGTAACAAAAAACCATTGGTCATTAACCCTTATACTGAGATTCCAGACAAGATCAACCATCAGGATATTGTTAAGGTAAAAGATATTCTACCCTTAACCAAACAGAACAACTACACCAACCTCTTCCTTCAAAATGTAGGAACACGGTTAACTAGGATTGAGGAACAGGTTTCTCAAATCCAGGAGATATAAGCTAAAACTCCTCCACCAGAAAAACCCAAAATCACTATTGAACCAGTAACTCTTAAGCCTCCTTTAGATGTTCAGAATTTTAAATTAAAATCCAGTGAGAAGGATGACGATTACATGGAAACCATTATGGATAAGATCAAGAATCTGAAGATCTCTACACCTGACAAGAACTCCACACCTGAATCATCTTCAGGACAGTTGAACATGATGAATCAAGATGAGCCACTTAATCCTGAAGAACCTGAAGCGTATTCCCTCTCTCAAATCTTAGATATTCAAAAGAATTTTGATCCATCAATAAACTCTCTTCTGTCTATTCTAAAAGGCATACTACTCGTATGGTTTTAACTGGACCAAGTAGGTATTATTATCCCATACCTACTCCCCAAGATATATTATATGAAGAAGACTTTCTTCATTCTCAGAAATCTTATTATGGCAAAACCATATATGAATGGAACATAGATGGCAAAACAGAATATCAGGTCTTCGATACCATTCATCAGATGATCATGTACTCTTCTGTGTGTAAGCAGAATGAGAATAGGGATCACTAGATCTGCAGGTTCCTGGTCAATGGCTTCACAGGAACGCTGAAAGGCTGGTGGGACAATTGTCTGACTGAAAGTCAACGCCAAGAAATCTTAAACTCTTTCAAAATTAATATTGACCCAATTACTGGTACCCATACTAGAACTGAAGATGCATGTTATACCCTGGCCAAATCCATTATTCACTGTTTCCTTGGCCCAGAAATTGTCAATACTGATAGACACAGAGAACTTCTCCAAAACCTGAGATGCCCTTCTCTGACTCACTTCAGATGGTATAAGGATGTCTTTCTAATGAAAGTCATGCAGAAAAGTGATGCAAACAGTGAACACTGGAAGGCAAAATTCATCGATGGCCTCCCAAGTCTTTTTGCTGAACGAGTAAGAAGAAAACTCCGTGATAAACACGATCAAATGAATATTCCTTATGATCAATATACTTATGGACATCTCATCGCCCTAGTCATAGAAGAAGGACTAGGATTATGCAATGATATGAAACTACAACATATGATAAAAAGTCAGAATCTTGACAACAGAAAAGAATTAGGCGAATTCTGTAATCAATTTGCCTACGATACTAAAATCCAATATCCAACCACTTCTTCATCATCCAAACCTCATAGGACTTTCTCAAAGCCTTCTAAACCGCATAAGAAATACTTTTCGAAAAAGAAATTCAGACATAAAGTGTCCAAACATAGATCTCAACCACACCAGAAATCTCATAACAGCAAAGTCAAAGCCATTTGCTATAAATGTGGCTTAACTGGACATTTTGCTAACAAATGCCGATCTAAATTCAAAAGAAAACTTCACGAGTTAGCTCTCGATGAAGAAACGTAACAAAAGATTCTGAACTGCCTCTCTGAAGACAGTTCTACTAGCAATTCAGATGATGACGTTACATATATTTCTGCATCTAAATCTGATTCATCTGCCACATCTGAACAACCTGATCAACCTTGCTGCAGCTTTAAGAACTGCAATACCATAACATAAACCAATTATTGGAAGGCAATGGTTGAGATGAACGGTTTAGATCTAAATGTATTAACTGACACTCAACCATCTCTTCTTGCCACAACTGATCAAATTACCGATCCAGAAATGAAACTCAAGTTCTTAGAAACGTGCTACAAGGAATATTCCACTCCTGAGATAAAACCTGTAGAAAATTACAGTATGAAGGAACTATTAAACCATATTCAACAGGATTATATACCTCACAAACCCATAACTATTTCTGATCTGAAAATGGAAATTAATATTATTAAATCTGAAATCCAGCAGTTAAAGACTGCAACTCAAATCCTTTCTCAAGATTTGAATCTTTTCAAACAGACTACAGCCAAAGGGAAATCCCCTGTAGTCCTCTCAGACCTGCCTTCACTAGATCAGCCAGGTCAAAGTCAAGGTCAACCTTTGACTTCATCAGATCAGCCATCTCCTAGTCAAAGTCAAAGTCAGACTTTGACCTCCCCAGATCAGCCTTGTCAGATGTCACCAGATCAGACAAAGGAAAATAATCCGTACCTATTCCTTCTAAACCATGTCACCTTCCAGAAATGGTATACAAAGATTACCTTAGTAATCAAACCTGATTTTCTCATTACTGACGCCATTGTCTTAGTAGATGGTGGTGCAGATATGAACTGTATTCATGAAGGATTAATCCATCTAAAAGATTTTTATAAAACCATTCAATCTCTTACAAGCGTCAGTGGGAATTCTATGAGAATTCAGTACAAAATACCAGAACCACTTATCTGCAAACAGGGAGTTTGCATACCTGCTTCATTTGTGCTCATTAAGAATATGACACAAAGTATTATCTTAGGCAATCCTTTCCTCAATTCAATTATGCCTATTACCAGAATCGATACATCTGGTATACATACAGTTGTTGATACTGTTGACATTACTTTTGAATTCATCACTAAACTGTATACTAAGGAAGTAGATATCATCAGACATCTGATTGATAATAAGGCAAATCAGATTAATTTATTACAAAAAGAAATATACTTCTTGACTATTGACCAATGTATTCAACAACCCGCAATACAAAAGAAAATTCACACTATTCTTCATGATATTTTTAATGCTTACACTGCATTTATTATCTGTTACATTGATGATGTCTTAATCTTCTCATCATCCATAGACCAACATTTTAGACATCTTAATATTTTTAAGAATGCTATTATCTGAAATGGTTTAGTATTATCTGCTACTAAAATGAAATTATTCCAAACAACAGTTAGATTCTTAGGCCATAACATTTCTAATTGCACTATTATTCCTATTAACTGTAGTATAGATTTTGCATCTCAATTTTCAGATGAAATAAAAGATAAAACACAATTACAAAGATTCTTAGGAAGTTTGAACTATATCCGTAATTATTATCCTCAACTAGCTCAGGATACTGCTATGTTAAATAAGAGACTTCAAAAGAAACCGAAACCTTGGACATCAGATCTTACATTAGCAGTTAAGAATATTAAAGCTAAAATTCAATAATTACACTGTTTAGCTTTACCACACCCGACATGGCATAAAATTGTAGAAACTGATACCTCTAACCTAGGTTATGGAGGTATTCTGAAACAGATAATTTCCTAAACTCATAAAGAAGAATTATTACGATTCACCTCTGGTACTTGGAAAGGACCAGTAAAAAATTATCCAACAATTAAACAAGAATGTTTAGCAATTGTGAAATATGTATTAAAATTTCAAGATGATATGTTAAATCAACGTTTTCTTATTCGTGTTGACTGCTCTGCTACAAAACAGATTTTCAAAAAAGATATTCAAAATCTTGCATCAAAACAAATATTTGCATTATGGTAAAGTATTTTATCTGTATTTGATTTGATATTGAATATATTAAAGGTGAACAGAATTCCCTTCCTGATTTTCTAACCCATGAGTATTTACAGGGAACAAAATCCAATGATGAATAACCGAGGAAGAAGCCGCAGTTCTCGTGGGCACGAACATGGCAGAACAAATCTGTAATATCCGAATGATGGGATTTTCTGGCCATCAAAATTTCTCAGTCTATAAGAGGCTACTTGCAAGAGTACGAAAGAAGTCCTCTTGACACCAGAACAGTACATTATTAACCGAATATCTGAGGAAATAATCCTCACCATTGAACTGAATGATGAAAAATGGATGGAAGATCCATGTGAGATAAAAATTTGTTACCTCTCCACACAACAGTATCCAACTAGATTTGAACACTATAGATACATTTATGAAGCTATAGTAGTTCAATCTGGGAGTATGGAAATCAAACATACATTTCATGACTCGAACCGAAATACCAGCCCAATTACTTTTAATAAGGCTGTGATCGGAAATTTCATCTCCATCAATCAATAGGGTTTACATCATCATACTACCAGAACTATGGAGATACATCAGAAAACTTTAAAATACAGTTATTGGGATTACATAGAATCCTTTACCAATACTTTCTATTATCAAAATCTGATACGAAACCATACATGGTTTATCCGTATATGCCCTGAAGTATTAGACGCAGGCTTACCAAATTGGTTCCTCCTTTGGTGGGATAAATTTGGTCTTACGTTTGTAACTATACCAGAAATACTACAAACTGAGTTTAAAGAATGGAATTCATAATATACCCTAATCAATAAAAATAGTACCATATCCAAAGCATTGGTACATTTTATCATCTGCTTCAATATCTCATGGATTTGAAAATGGGATCTTAAATGTGATTATCAAAATGGAATACCCGTATTAAAACGTATATTCTTTACTAAATGGTGCGATAAAGGAATGAACCCCCACTTGACTGAATTAATCAAACTGATTAAGACCCATGGACAAGCATGCTATGAATCAGTCCCAAAACCTGTACCCGTACCAACGAGCAATCCATTCTTAAATGCTCAAAATATGATTAAACAGCAGTTTCCCCAAATCAGTGAAAAAGAGTTAGCTGTAAAAACCATGAATTTTGTCAAACACCAGTTCCTACATGTGTTTGGATCTGACACAACCCCCATGGCTACATCCAGTACCAATCCGAGTCCACAAAGGCAATCACCAGTATCTCCTCCTACTGTGCCTACTACTGATCTCAGCCTTGACCCTACTCAGCACAATGCCTTCAGCATCCTTGCTGGTGAAAGTCAAGATCCAATGATGACTTACCAGATCTGTCATCAGAAGTGGACTCACCAGAACTAACCATTGCTGACTTTTAGGACTCATTAGCGTCCATCATCTCAGATCAGCTAGATAAAGATAAAGGAAAAGGAAAGTTAAGTTAATATGACCCGGCCAGCTGTACCACAGCAGTAACACCAGACCAGCTGTCAAACACCAAGCAGAAGCAACCAAAGTTTTTCATAGTAGCTTCGCCAAACAGCACAAGTGGTCATTACTCGTCACTCCACGCTATCCTACCTTATCATAAACTTTTGTAATCATGTAATAATTGTGTGTCGTTACTTTAGTTTACTCTAGTTACTTTTATTTGAATTAAGTCACTTTTATGTTCTATAAAAGGGTCTCTCACCCTTGTTGAGAGGCAGAAGTTTCCCTTTCATGTTCAATAGAATGCTCAAGTGTTGAGCCCTTATGTTTTCCCATACATTTTCTCTCTAAATTCTCTCTCTCATTTCTTATCTCCATTACTGTCATGCTGACACCTGCATATACAAAACGTTGTTGTGCTCAGGAGCTCTAGTGCTCCCTAACCGTAAGTTTCTTTTACTCTTCATATTCTCTATTCATGAGACCATGTATGTACTAATTTAAACTGTATATAACCATGATTATAAGTTCTACTAGTCATGATTCTGTTCCCAACTCAAAGGCACTCAATGTGTAACTGTTAAGGCTGAGGAAGTAATCATTGTAATACAGTAAGTTCAGGAAACAATCAATGAACACTGAGTGGGACGTCATCCAAGTCGCGTCTAGGCAAGGTCTGTTGAGCAGAGATTGTGTTAGGACCGTTGACCCCTATAAAACGTTGACAGACGTGCTCAGTGTGAGTTATTTTATTATCTGAACTGACTGGACCTACATTGTTTCACCTCCTCACTTGATGGGTGCGTGTTGGTTAGCCCCAATTTGGTATCAGAGCCATGATTAGTCTTGGTTATAGTACTTTTTATATCCTCTTTACATTAGGCATACACGGTCACACACACACACATGTATGACCTTAGCTCTACATCTATACAATCTGTAGCTCATACAGTAACCTCCACATCTGAGGTAACCGAACTAATTACATATCAAGATGTAAAAGAAGCCTTAGATAAATGGACTATACCTAAGGTAAAACCTGGAACAATATATAAAATTGGAACCTTTGATTTCACTAGCCGTAAAATCATTAAAACATTTGAATATGCCATCCCATTATTGCATAATGATGATGTTTTATATCTGTTACATTTGCATGATTTATATCCATTCATGCAAAAATATAAATATGTGCATATAGACTTAGTGCAAATTGCATTAAAACTTTTAATTCTGCTAGGACAGAACACCAGCATACAATGCACCCTTCAAGATGGTAGGTGTCTGAACTGGAAAGCTTCCCTTATGGGAGCCATAGAGACTAGTTTATCTCATGCACCTGTTTACTTTAATATTTATCTGAATTTAAGTATTGCGCTATCTGACAGCAATCTAGCCAAAGTACTTGAACTAAGAGTTCAATCACATGGCTACGATTATCTTCCAGGATCGTCTCTCTTTGTTATCCTCTTTAGGATTCATCTTAAAGTTTTGACAACCTTGAATCCTTACACCCGAAAACAAAGTGAGCAAGGACATATCGTCCTTATTGATACTAATCTGTTTAACAGCCAAGTGGCTGTTCCTCGCATGATTCCCTGGTCTGACATCACCTTTACTGACACCTAGTAAATTCCCCAGGCTGTCCCTACCAGATCTGCCATCCGACAATCCCTTGAAGATGTTATCCAAACTCAATATGGCAACGCCTATCTTTATTTTCAGAAATCACCTCTGCCTTTAACCAGAAGCCCTTCTAGTCTCAGCAGCCCTAGTCTTCCTCTCTATTAGGTGGACATCCCCGAATCTTCTCGGGCCTCTGTCGTTAAACCTCATGGATAAGAGGAATCTTATCATTCTTTACCCCTAAAGGATTAGAATAGAGGAATTTACATCAGCAAAAAACAGATTTCTCATGGTATTTATGAATCCACCATAAACAAAAGGCCAATGAGCCCAACCGCAAATGACATGCAATTCAACATTTAGATGGATTTTACACCCAATAGTATGTTAAGACAAAGTTTTCACCAGGATTTTATGCAACCAAAATATAAGGATTTTAGAGATTGGTATTTCACCAACTATTGCCTTTGTAATTGTGTTTTATCTTTTATTTCATCTGAAAATTTAGATGCAAAATCTATACTACGGTTAATAGGAATAATAGTGTCATTAGAAATGTTATGGCCCAAGAATCTAACTGTTATTTGGAATAATTTCATTTTAGTAGCAGATAATACTAAACCATTTCGGATAATAACATTCTTAAAAATATTAAGATGTTTAAAATGCTGGTCTATGGATGATGAGAAGATTAAGACATCATCAATGTAACAGATAATAAATACAGTGTAAGCATTTAAAATATCATTCATGATATGCTGGAATTCAGATGGACCATTTTTTACACCAAATGGTAAAACATTCCATTCAAAATGGCCAAAAGGTACTGTAAAGGCAGTTTTATACCTGTCTGCTTCAGCTATTTGGATTTGCCAAAAGATTTCAGATCAAATTTTGAAAAGATTATAGAATCATAAAATCTATCAAGTAAATCTTTTTTATTTGGGATTGGATATCTAATCCATTGTAATGCATCATTCGATGGTTTATAATTGATCACTAATCTATGTGATCCTCTTTCTATCTCATCATTTTTGTTTACATAGAAACCAGTACAACTCCAAGGAGATTTACTGGGTCTAATTAATTTCTTTGCTAACAGAGATTCAATGTCAGTTTTACAGAGTTCTAAATATTCCTTTTTCATTTGGCTGGGTCTCGATTTGGTAGGAATATTCTTCTCACTGAAGTTTGGCTGATAAGACAAGGATATAATGTGCTTCTTTCTATACCAAAAGGCATTAGGGATATCACTAGAAGTTTCAGATTGGAATTCATGAATAATAGCGTGAATTTTCTTTTGTATTGCGGTTTGTTGAATACGTTGGTCAATAGTCAAGAAGTGTATTTCTTTTTGTAATAAATTAATCTGATATGTTTTATTATCAATCAGATGTCTGATGATATCTACTTCCTTAGTATACGGTTTGGTGATGAATTCAAAAGTAATGTCAATAGTATCAACAACTGTATGGATACCAGAGGTATCAATTCTAGTAATAGGCATAATTGAATTGAGAAAAGGATTGCCTAAGATAATACTTTGTGTCATATTCTTAATGAGCACAAACGAAGCATGTATGCAAACTCCCTGTTTGCAGATAAGTGCTTCTGGTATTTTGTACTAAATTCTCATAGAATTCCCACTGGCGCTTGTGAGAGATTGAATGGTTTTATAAAAATATTTTAGAGGGATTAATCCTTCATGAATGCAATTCATATCTGCACCACCATCTACTAAGACAATGGCGTCAGTAATGAGAAAATCAGGTTTGATTACTAAGGTAATCTTTATATACCAATTCTGGAAGGTGACATGGTTTAGAAGGAATAGGTACAGATTATTTTCTTTTGTCTGATCCGGTAAGATCTGACAAGGCTGATCTGGGGAGGTCAAAGTCTGACTTTGACTAGGAGATGGTTGATTTGGTGAAGTCAAAGGTTGACCTTGGCTTTGACCTGGCTGATCTGGTGAAGGCAGGTCTGGGAGGACTACAGGGGTTTTCTCTTTGGCTGTAGACTGTTTGAAGAGATTCAGATCTTGAGAAAGGATTTGAGTTGCAGTCTTTAATTGCTGGATTTCAGATTTAATAATATTAATTTCCATTTTCAGATCAGAAATAGTTACGGGTTTGTGAGGTATATAATCCTGTTGAATACGGTTTAATAGTTCTTTCATACTGTAATTTTTTACTGGTTTTATCTCAGGAGTGGAATATTCCTTGTAGCACGTTTCTAAGAACTTGAGTTTCATTTCTGGATCAGTAATTTGATCAGCTGTGGCAAGAAGAGATCGTTGAGTGTCAGTTAATACATTTAGATCTAAACCGTTCATCTCAACTATTGCCTTCCAATAATTGGTTTATGTTATGGTATTGTAGTTCTTAGAGCTGCAGCAAGGTTGATCAGGTTGTTCAGATGTGGCAGATGAATCAGATTCAGATGCAGAAATATATGCAACGTCATCATCTGAATTGGTAGTAGAATTGTCTTCAGAGAGGCAGTTCAGAATCTTTTGTTGCGTTTCTTCATCGAGAGCTAACTCATGAAGTTTTCTTTTGAATTTAGATCGGCATTTGTTAGCAAAATGTCCAGTTAAGCCACACTTATAGCAAATGGCTTTGACTTTGCTGTTATGAGATTTCTGGTGTGGTTGAGATCTATGCTTGGACACTTTATGTCTGAATTTCTTTTTCGAAAAGTATTTCTTATGCGGTTTATAAGGCTTTGAGAAAGTCCTATGAGGTTTGGATGATTAAGAAGTGGTTGGATATTGGGCCAGGGTATAACATGCATCTTCAGTTCTGGTATGGGTACCGGTAATCGGGTCAATATTAATTTTGAAAGAGTTTAAGATTTCTTGGCGTTGACTTTCAGTCAGACAATTGTCCCACCAGCCTTCCAGCGTTCATGTGAAGCCATTGACCAGGAACCTTCAGATCTGGTGATCCGTATTCTCATTCTGCTTACACACAGAAGAGTACATGATCATCTGATGAATGGTCTCGAAGACCTGATATTCTATTTTTTCATCTATGTTCCATTCATAGATGGTTTTGCCATGGTAAGATTTCTGAGAATGAAGAAAGTCTTCTTCATATAATATATCTTAGAGAGTAGGTCTGGGATAATAATACCTACTTGGTCCAGTTAAAGCCATACGAGTAGTAAGCCTTTTAGAATAGACAGAAGAAAGTTTATTGATGGATCAAAATTCTTTTGAATATATAAGATTTGAGAGAAGGAATATGCTTCAGGTTCTTCAGGATTAAGTGGCTCATCCTGATTCATCATGTTCAACTATCCTGAAGATGATTCAGGTGTGGAGTTCTTGTCAGGTGTAGAGATCTTCAGATTCTTGATCTTATCCATAATGGTTTCCATGAAATCTTCCTCCTTCTTACCGGATTTTAATTTAAAATTTTGAACATCTAAAGGAGGTTTAAGAGTTACTGGTTCAATAGTGATTTTGGATTTTTCTAGTGGAGGAGTTTTAGCTTGTATCTCCTGGATTTGAAAAACATGTTCCTCAATCCTAGTTAACTGTGTTCCTACAATTTGAAGGAAGAGGTTGGTGTAGTTGTTCTGTTTGGTTAAGGGTAGAATATCTTTTACCATCACAATATCCTGATGGTTGGTCTTGTCTGAAACCTCAGTGTAAGGGTTAAATGACCAATGGTTTTTGGTTACCTTGTCCTGGAGAAAGCTCTAAGGATAAGGGTGGTGAATGAATAGCTTGATAGGTTCTACCAGTTGTGGTTATTCACATTTTCTGTATATGGGTCAGAACTTGTAACTGTTGGTCATCTTTAATTTTGACTTTTTGAGTGAGCTGGTAATACCATTCAGGGAAAGACTGAAGGCATTGATCATGTTCTAATTGGAAGTAGTACATGTTATTTAGATCTAAGAGCTGTTGAGGATTATGGTTGGCGAAATATCAATCTCTAAAATCCTTATATTTTGATTACATAAAATCCTAGTGAAGACTTTGTCTTAACATACTATTGAGTGTAAAATCCATCTAAATGTTGAATTGCATGTCACTTGTGGTTAGGCTTATTGGCCTTCTGTTTATATATATATGTATGAGAGAACTACACAGATGGCCCATTTTGGCCCAAATAACATTTTAACTATTTGTGTTTATATATATATAAATGAACTCAATCTTTGCACCAGGCTGTGGAAACTCAATCTTTCGCACGCGAATTTGCAGGTAGCCAAGGTAAGTATCACTATTTGATTATGAGAATTTACAGGAAGTGGAACTCTCTCTCGTTAGTTTGTGGTGGTGAAAAAATTATCCCTCCTTTGTCGGTCTAGGGTTTTACGGTTTGAAATCCGATTGAGTTTGAAAAAACTCTCTCGCTCTCGCTCTCTCTCTGTTTTTCAACTCTTGACATTCTCTTTTGCTTTTGCTGAAGAGCAAATGACACATTCTTCGCCTTTGGAGAATTCATTCTTGAAAGTTGGTCAGAATAAAAATCACATCTATACTTGAAATCCAAATTCACATATGGATTTAGAAGATCTCTTCTTCAATTCAACCAACTTCAAGCAATAGGGGCATTAATTAAGTAGTGTTTTGTTGAGTGGTGATGAAACAAATTGAAAATTATTCATCTTGATTTCCTTGAAATAATATTCATCTTGATTTCCTTTATATCATCTCAGTTTGAAGAATAGTTAAGAGATAAAGAGACTCATAGGTGTTTTTTTTTTTTGCCTTCGACTTGGTTTCTTTTATATTATTGATACGATTGTCATTTTGTAAATAATACTGTATGAGTTGCAAGTCATTAAGCCAGCGACTTTAGCCAGAACCTCTTTCAAAATAGAGGTTCTTAATGACACCATCAGTGCATTTACTATATGTAAATAATTTTATGACACTATTTTGTTAATGTATTAGCTCCAACTAAAGTTTGAACTCTATGTATGGACTGATCAACCTAAAAAGGGTGACAACAATATATGTAACTAATTTTATGACACTATTTTGTTAATGTATTAGCTCCAACTAATGTTTGAACTCTATGTATGGACTGATCAACCTAAAAAGGGTGACAACATTCCAACTGAAAAATTGTGAGATTGGATTTGTAATTATTTTGTCCGTAGGGTGTGCGCTTAGGTAGCTTATGGCTGGCTTGGTGGTGTGTGTGAGTTTGATCCTATTTTCAGTTTCCATGTTCTTAGAAGTGATTATACTCTATCAGAAGCTAAGTAACTGATTTAGATAGGCCACACAAATGCATCTAATTGGACATAATTAATTTAAGTAACTAATTTAGTTACATCATGTAATTAATTAAATTACACCATGTAATTAATTTACTTACACCATGTAATCATACGAAAGTGTTCGGAAAATTTGAGATGAAAAAACATTTGAACTTCTTGCTTATATAAAAATGAGTCCTCAAATATGTCATTTTCTATTATATGAAATATTTTATCAAATGTAAACAAGTATTTACAGGTCACTAATTTATATACATTAATTGCGTCTAAAAACTATTTACATTCAATATACAACCTAAGGAAAATTTTGGAACTGATGCTGGGCCATTGTTGCCCTTACTCTTAGAGCAATCTGGACCACACAAAGCCCAGCATATAACAAGTTTTTTTTATTCACAAATATGTATTGGGATTCACCAAATATATACTAGGATTCACCAAATACATACAAAATAATAATTCTTGAAGAGGCTCACCAATTACATGTTTGGATTCTCCAATTACGTATTGGGGTTCACCAAATACGTACAAAAGAATAATTCTTGGAGGGTTCACCAATTATGTACAAAAGAATAATTTTTGGAGGGGTTCACCAATTACGTAGTGGGGTTCACTAATTACGTAGTAGGGTTCACCAATTACATAGTGCGGTTCACCAAATACGTACAAAATAATAATTCTTGGAGTGGTTCATTAATTATGTATTGAAGTTAACCAATTACGTATTGGAGTTCACTAATTACGTACTAGAGTTCACCAATTACATAGTGGGGTTCACCAAATATGTACAAAAGAATAATTCTTGAAGTGGTTCACCAATTACGTAGTAGGATTCACCAAATATGTACAAAAGAATAATTCTTGGAGGGGTTCACCAATTACGTATCGGGGTTCACCAATTACGTACTGTGGTTTACCAATTACGTAGTGGGGTTCACCAACGTAATAGAGTTCACCAAATATGTACAAAAGAATAATTTTTGGAAGGGTTCACCAGTTACGTAGTGGGGTTCACCAAATACGTATAAAAGAATAATTCTTGGAGGGGTTCACCAACTATGTAGTGGGGTTCACCAATTACGTAGTGGGTTCACCAATTACGTAGTGGGATTAACCAAATACGTACAAAAGAATAATTCTTGAAGGATTTCACCAATTACGTACTGGGGTTCACCAATTATGTACTGGGAATTCACCAATTCAGTACTGAGATTCACCAATTACGTAGTGGGGTTCACCAAATACGTACAAATTAATGATTCTTGAAATAGTTCACCAAATACGTACTAGGGTTCACCAATTACACCAATTACGTAGTAGGGTTCACCAATTACATACTGGGTTCACAAATTACGTAGTGGGGTTCACCAATTACATACAAAAGAATAATTCTTAGAGGCGTTCATAAAGTACGTAATGGGGTTCACCAATTACGTAATGAGGTTCACCCAAATACATACAAATGAATAATTTTTGGAGGGGTTCACCAAATACATACTGAGGTTCGCCAATTACGTACTAGGGTTCACCAATTACGTACTGAGGTTCACCAATCTATCCCGGCGGTTTCTCTAACCAATACGAGTAGTTTTTCATCCAATATCAGTAGTTTTTCACTCAATACCAGCGGTTCCTGATTTTTTTTCATTTTTGGTGATTTTGTTGCTTTTTCGGCGGTTTTGCATCAATCCAATGGTTTCAGGCCATTTTTATGAAGATCTTTCAAAAAATTTGATATTTTAAAATTGGTCAGGGTATAATAGATGAATCGCAAACAAAGTTATCAAAATTTTAGAAGACCACCTCGAAGAATGATTAATTTTGTGTGTGGAATATTTTAGTGAACCCTTCCGAGAATGATTAATTTTGTACGTGAAATATTTTAGTGAACCCATCCAAGAATGATTAATTTTACACGTGAAATATTTTGGTGAACCCCTCCAAGAATGATTAATTTTGTACTTCAAATATTTTGGTGAATCCCTCGACGAATGATTAATTTTGTACGTGAAATATTTTGATGAACCCCACGAAGAATGATTAAATTTGTACTTGAAATATTTTGGCGAACCCCTCGAAAAATGATTAATTTTGTGCGTGAAATAGTTTGGTGAACCACTCCATGAATGATTAATTTTTTACCTGAAATATTTTGGTGAACTCCTCGAAAAATGATTAATTTTGTACGTGAAATAGTTTGGTAAACCACTCTAAGAATGATTAATTTTGTACCTGAAATATTTTGGTGAACTCCTCCAAGAATGATTAATTTTGTATGCACTGGGGTTCACCAAATAGAACCTAATCGCCATACCTAATAGGCGAATCACCTATTTTTAGCCCTTAAACGTCATCGTGAAGGTGCTAATCGCATCTTCAAAGCCAAGAGCTAGTTTTATGCCTTCAATCGTCTGCTTCATCACCAAATGCCATGTTTAAATAGGCGATCGCTAGGCTCACTCCCAATCGCCAGTTTTTGGGGCCTGATCACCATTTATATGGCTCTAATTGTCATTCTTCACAATCAACCATAAAATTGATATTTTTGTAATTATCTACCGTACATCGGGAAAATCATCGATAACAATGGACTAAACTCATTATTTAAATACAAATATTCATGATACTCACTTATTATGTGAAATTAGATTGGATTAATTAAGGATTCTAGACAAAATTAAACACTTATTCATAAACTCGTTAAAAGTTGCCATTGATAATGTTGTTGTGCTTTTGTAACAAGTATCGAGCGAGACGGATTTTCACCATATATAATTATAGGTCGTGATGATCGTCGATAAATCCTATTTATCAATTTGACGAACATGTATAACCCTCAAAGTCAGATTCTATCTATAAATCGAATATGTCCGCTAAAAAATTGAAATTGAATATTGAATATTTAAATTTAAAATTTTAACCTTTTATTTTATAAATTATAATCCCATAAAATTTGAAAAATAACCTATTTACGTTTTAATTTATAACTATATAAAAAATCCTAAAAATTAAAAGAGATGAGAATTATAAAAAAAACCCAAAATTAAGACCAAAACAGCTTACGGACCTCTAAAAGTACTTAAAATAGTGTTTTTTGGACCCAAAATTAGGTTGTAATGGGTAAATATGGTCACTCATGTAGATTTCTAAATAAGCTTTAATTCGATATCTTACGGCTCACGTGGTTCCACCCGAGTCAAAAATCACGCTCACTAGAAGTTGACATACGCGTGCCACGATCCAATAATGAGTATTGGGATCAAACGTCTGTGTCTCTGAATAAGCTATAAATGGACTATACCTAAGGTAAAACCCGAAACAATATATAAAATTGGAACTTTTGATTTCACTAGCCGTAAAATCATTAAAATATTTGAATATGCCATCCCATTACAGCATAATGATGATGTTTTATATCTGTTACATTTGCATGATTTATATTCATTCACGCAAAACTATAAATATGTGCATATAGGCTTAGTGCAAATTACATTAAAACATTTAACTCTGCTAGGACAGAACACCAGCATACAATGCACCCTTCGAGATGGTAGGTGTCTGAACTGGAAAGCTTCCCTTATGGGAGCCATAGAGACTAGTTTATCTCATGGACCTGTTTATTTTAATATTTATCCGAATTTAAGTATTGCGCTATTTGACAGCAATCTAGCCAAAGTACTTGAACTAAGAGTTCAATCACATGGCTATGATTATCTTCTAGGATCGTCTCTCTTTGCTATCCTCTTTAGGATTTATCTTAAGGTTTTGACAACCTTGAATCCTTACACCAGAAAACAAAGTGAGCAAGGACATACCATCCTTATTGATACTAATTTGGTTAACAGTCAAGTGGTTGTTCCTCGCATGATTCCCTGGTCTGACATCACCTTTCCTAACACCTGGCAAATTCCCCAGGCTGTCCCTACCAGACCTGTCATCCGACAATCCCTTGAAGATGTTATCCAAACTCAAGGTGGCAACGTCTATCTTCGTTTTCAGAAACCACATCTGCCTCTGACCAGAAGCCCTTCTAGTCTCAGCAGCCCTAGTCTTCCTCTCTATCAGGTGGACATCCCTGAATCTTCTCGGGCCTCTGTCGCTGAACCTCATGGATCAGAGGAATCTGATCTTTCTTTACCCCCGGAGGATCAGATTAGAGGAATTCACATCAGCAAAAATCAGATTCCTCATGGTGTTTATAAATCCACCATAAACAGAAGGCCAATGAGACCAACCGCAAGTGACATGCAATTCAACATTTAGACGGATTTTACACCCAAATAGTATGTTAAGACAAAGTTTTCACCAGAATTTTATGCAACCAAAATAGAAGGATTTTAGATATTGGTATTTCGTCAACCATAATCCTCAACAGCTCTTAGATCTAAAGAACTTGTACTACTTCCAATTAGAACAGGATCAACGCCTTCAGTCTTTCCCTGAATGGTATTACCAGCTTACTCAAAGAGTCAAAATTAAAGATAACCAACAGTTACAAGTTATGACCCATATATAGAAAATGTGAATAACCACAACTGGTAGAACCTACCAAGATATTCATCCACCACCCTTATCCTTAGAGCTTACTCCAGGACAAGGTAACAAAAAACCATTGGTCATTAACCCTTATACTGAGATTCCAGACAAGATCAACCATCAGGATATTGTTAAGGTAAAAGATATTCTACCCTTAACCAAACAGAACAACTACACCAACCTCTTCCTTCAAAATGTAGGAACACGGTTAACTAGGATTGAGGAACAGGTTTCTCAAATCCAGGAGATATAAGCTAAAACTCCTCCACCAGAAAAACCCAAAATCACTATTGAACCAGTAACTCTTAAGCCTCCTTTAGATGTTCAGAATTTTAAATTAAAATCCAGTGAGAAGGATGACGATTACATGGAAACCATTATGGATAAGATCAAGAATCTGAAGATCTCTACACCTGACAAGAACTCCACACCTGAATCATCTTCAGGACAGTTGAACATGATGAATCAAGATGAGCCACTTAATCCTGAAGAACCTGAAGCGTATTCCCTCTCTCAAATCTTAGATATTCAAAAGAATTTTGATCCATCAATAAACTCTCTTCTGTCTATTCTAAAAGGCATACTACTCGTATGGTTTTAACTGGACCAAGTAGGTATTATTATCCCATACCTACTCCCCAAGATATATTATATGAAGAAGACTTTCTTCATTCTCAGAAATCTTATTATGGCAAAACCATATATGAATGGAACATAGATGGCAAAACAGAATATCAGGTCTTCGATACCATTCATCAGATGATCATGTACTCTTCTGTGTGTAAGCAGAATGAGAATAGGGATCACTAGATCTGCAGGTTCCTGGTCAATGGCTTCACAGGAACGCTGAAAGGCTGGTGGGACAATTGTCTGACTGAAAGTCAACGCCAAGAAATCTTAAACTCTTTCAAAATTAATATTGACCCAATTACTGGTACCCATACTAGAACTGAAGATGCATGTTATACCCTGGCCAAATCCATTATTCACTGTTTCCTTGGCCCAGAAATTGTCAATACTGATAGACACAGAGAACTTCTCCAAAACCTGAGATGCCCTTCTCTGACTCACTTCAGATGGTATAAGGATGTCTTTCTAATGAAAGTCATGCAGAAAAGTGATGCAAACAGTGAACACTGGAAGGCAAAATTCATCGATGGCCTCCCAAGTCTTTTTGCTGAACGAGTAAGAAGAAAACTCCGTGATAAACACGATCAAATGAATATTCCTTATGATCAATATACTTATGGACATCTCATCGCCCTAGTCATAGAAGAAGGACTAGGATTATGCAATGATATGAAACTACAACATATGATAAAAAGTCAGAATCTTGACAACAGAAAAGAATTAGGCGAATTCTGTAATCAATTTGCCTACGATACTAAAATCCAATATCCAACCACTTCTTCATCATCCAAACCTCATAGGACTTTCTCAAAGCCTTCTAAACCGCATAAGAAATACTTTTCGAAAAAGAAATTCAGACATAAAGTGTCCAAACATAGATCTCAACCACACCAGAAATCTCATAACAGCAAAGTCAAAGCCATTTGCTATAAATGTGGCTTAACTGGACATTTTGCTAACAAATGCCGATCTAAATTCAAAAGAAAACTTCACGAGTTAGCTCTCGATGAAGAAACGTAACAAAAGATTCTGAACTGCCTCTCTGAAGACAGTTCTACTAGCAATTCAGATGATGACGTTACATATATTTCTGCATCTAAATCTGATTCATCTGCCACATCTGAACAACCTGATCAACCTTGCTGCAGCTTTAAGAACTGCAATACCATAACATAAACCAATTATTGGAAGGCAATGGTTGAGATGAACGGTTTAGATCTAAATGTATTAACTGACACTCAACCATCTCTTCTTGCCACAACTGATCAAATTACCGATCCAGAAATGAAACTCAAGTTCTTAGAAACGTGCTACAAGGAATATTCCACTCCTGAGATAAAACCTGTAGAAAATTACAGTATGAAGGAACTATTAAACCATATTCAACAGGATTATATACCTCACAAACCCATAACTATTTCTGATCTGAAAATGGAAATTAATATTATTAAATCTGAAATCCAGCAGTTAAAGACTGCAACTCAAATCCTTTCTCAAGATTTGAATCTTTTCAAACAGACTACAGCCAAAGGGAAATCCCCTGTAGTCCTCTCAGACCTGCCTTCACTAGATCAGCCAGGTCAAAGTCAAGGTCAACCTTTGACTTCATCAGATCAGCCATCTCCTAGTCAAAGTCAAAGTCAGACTTTGACCTCCCCAGATCAGCCTTGTCAGATGTCACCAGATCAGACAAAGGAAAATAATCCGTACCTATTCCTTCTAAACCATGTCACCTTCCAGAAATGGTATACAAAGATTACCTTAGTAATCAAACCTGATTTTCTCATTACTGACGCCATTGTCTTAGTAGATGGTGGTGCAGATATGAACTGTATTCATGAAGGATTAATCCATCTAAAAGATTTTTATAAAACCATTCAATCTCTTACAAGCGTCAGTGGGAATTCTATGAGAATTCAGTACAAAATACCAGAACCACTTATCTGCAAACAGGGAGTTTGCATACCTGCTTCATTTGTGCTCATTAAGAATATGACACAAAGTATTATCTTAGGCAATCCTTTCCTCAATTCAATTATGCCTATTACCAGAATCGATACATCTGGTATACATACAGTTGTTGATACTGTTGACATTACTTTTGAATTCATCACTAAACTGTATACTAAGGAAGTAGATATCATCAGACATCTGATTGATAATAAGGCAAATCAGATTAATTTATTACAAAAAGAAATATACTTCTTGACTATTGACCAATGTATTCAACAACCCGCAATACAAAAGAAAATTCACACTATTCTTCATGATATTTTTAATGCTTACACTGCATTTATTATCTGTTACATTGATGATGTCTTAATCTTCTCATCATCCATAGACCAACATTTTAGACATCTTAATATTTTTAAGAATGCTATTATCTGAAATGGTTTAGTATTATCTGCTACTAAAATGAAATTATTCCAAACAACAGTTAGATTCTTAGGCCATAACATTTCTAATTGCACTATTATTCCTATTAACTGTAGTATAGATTTTGCATCTCAATTTTCAGATGAAATAAAAGATAAAACACAATTACAAAGATTCTTAGGAAGTTTGAACTATATCCGTAATTATTATCCTCAACTAGCTCAGGATACTGCTATGTTAAATAAGAGACTTCAAAAGAAACCGAAACCTTGGACATCAGATCTTACATTAGCAGTTAAGAATATTAAAGCTAAAATTCAATAATTACACTGTTTAGCTTTACCACACCCGACATGGCATAAAATTGTAGAAACTGATACCTCTAACCTAGGTTATGGAGGTATTCTGAAACAGATAATTTCCTAAACTCATAAAGAAGAATTATTACGATTCACCTCTGGTACTTGGAAAGGACCAGTAAAAAATTATCCAACAATTAAACAAGAATGTTTAGCAATTGTGAAATATGTATTAAAATTTCAAGATGATATGTTAAATCAACGTTTTCTTATTCGTGTTGACTGCTCTGCTACAAAACAGATTTTCAAAAAAGATATTCAAAATCTTGCATCAAAACAAATATTTGCATTATGGTAAAGTATTTTATCTGTATTTGATTTGATATTGAATATATTAAAGGTCAGCAGCCTAGTCTTCCTCTCTATCAGGTGGACATCCCTGAATCTTCTCGGGCCTCTGCGCTGAACCTCAAGGATCAGAGGAATCTTATCTTTCTTTACCCCTGGAGGATCAGATTAGAGGAATTCACATCAGCGAAAATCAGATTCCTCATGGTGTTTATGAATCCACCATAAACAGAAGGCCAATGAGACCAACCGCAAGTGACATGCAATTCAACATTTAGACGGATTTTACACCCAAATAATATGTTAATACAAAGTTTTCACCAGGATTTTATGCAACCAAAATATAAGGATTTTAGAGATTGGTATTTCGCCAACCATAATCCTCAACAGCTCTTAGATCTAAAGAACTTGTACTACTTCCAATGAGAACAGGATCAACGCCTTCAGTCTTTCCCTTAATGGTATTACCAGCTTACTCAAAGAGTCAAAATTAAAGATGACCAACAGTTACAAGTTCTGACCCATATATAGAAAATGTGAATAACCACAACTGGTAGAACCTACCAAGTTATTCATCCACCACCCTTATCCTTAGAGCTTGCTCCAGGACAAGGTAACCAAAAACCATTGGTCATTAACCCTTATACTGAGATTCCAGACAAGATCAACCATCAGGATATTGTTAAGGTAAAAGATATTCTACCCTTAACCAAACAGAAAAACTACACCAACCTCTTCCTTCAAAATGTAGGAACACAGTTAACTAGGATTGAGGAACAGGTTTCTCAAATCCAGGAGATATAAGCTAAAACTCCTCCACCAGAAAAACCCAAAATCACTATTGAACCAGTAACTCTTAAGCCTCCTTTAGATGTTCAGAATTTTAAATTAAAATCCAGTAAGAAGGATGACGATTTCATGGAAACCATTATGGATAAGATCAAGAATCTGAAGATCTCTACACCTGACAAGAACTCCACACCTGAATAATCTTCAGGACAGTTGAACATGATGAATCAGGATGAGCCACCTAATCCTGAAGAACCTGAAGCGTATTCCCTCTCTCAAATCTTAGATATTCAAAAGAATTTTGATGTTTCCATCAATAAACTCTCTTCTGTCTATTCTAAAAGGCCTACTACTCGTATGGCTTTAACTAGACCAAGTAGGTATTATTATCCCAGACCTACTCCTCAAGATATATTATATGAAGAAGACTTTCTTCATTCTCAGAAATCTTATTATGGCAAAACCATCTATGAATGGAACATAGATGGAAAAACAGAATATCAGGTCTTCGAGACCATTCATCAGATGATCATGTACTCTTATGTGTGTAAGCAGAATGAGAATACGGATCACCAGATCATGTACTCTCATTGTGACGTTTGACCTTACTTGTTTTGATACACTTATTTATTATTATGCACTTAGCTATATTTTCACACTTAGGCATACATATTAATTTCACACAATTATGCTTTTCATTCACGTATCTTGTAAATTCTAGATCTCTCCCTCCCTCTCATATGCGTTGCATTTATCTTTTACACATACTTAGTCATTTTTACAACTTATCATTGATCATTTCACAACTTAACCTTTTTTATAAATACACTTAGCAATATTTTCATCATTTTCTCACCCTTTATCATTTTTATACACTTATTTTGTCACTTAATCATATTTTCATGCACTTAGGCATTTTTATAACTTAGCTACATACACTTAGCAATTTTCATTCACTTAACAATTTTCATTCACTTAACAATTTTCATTCATTTAACAATTTTCATGGACTCAACTATATTCACCCACTTAAGCATTTTCACACATTTTCATATATTTGTGATTTTAATGTAGTTGGTTTGATCAACTTAGTCATTTTTACACACCTAGCCATTCATATGCAAATAGTCATTTCTATGACTTGATCATATCATAACTTAGCTATTTTTATACATTGTCTTATTTTCATTCTCCACTTTTCCGTTTTCACGTACTTGTTTTGATGAAATTTAACTATTTTCACATACTTAATCATTTTCACAAGATAGCATTTTCTACACAAGTGTTTTGAAGCACTTTGCTATTTTATACACTTGATCGTTTTTACACTCGATCATTTTTCACCCCTTAATCTCATTATAAATTTTTATAACTTGATCATTTTCACGTATTAATCTCATTGTAAATCTTTATGAAATAACAACTCTTTACAAAAAAAAAGTATATCATTCATTGGTATCACTACATATGCATATTTTCCTTCGTCACAAATCACTTCTATTCTAAACTCAATCAACTTCTTTAACATTAAGTCGCTGATGAATGGATCGAGAATTGCTTCCTTTGATAAATTATATTTGTCTAAATGCTTCTTCAATGACCATTAATCCTATTATTTTTTTAATGTTTTCTTTAGATGCATCGTTTGTGCTCTCAGGATCATGTTGCAATGCATTTCCCATATCTAATCTGTAATCTCCTTAAAAGATAAATAATAAGATCCCCAATCAGAATCCAAGTAGACCACAATAATGCAAATTTAAGCATGTCGACAATGACAAATCAAGTGTATAGCATATGGATAATAAGCATATCGGCAATGACAAATCATGTAAGGATTAGATAATGCAAAACCAATATACATGTAAGGATTAGATAATGCAAAACCAATATACAAACCTCTGAAGTCTTTCTATGATCTCTCCTTTTGTAATATGTATCTTTGTTGATTGATGTTATTTGGCAATTTGAAAATTTATGCTATAAACTAAACTAGGATTAGTTTATAGCATAAATTAAACTAATCTTAATTTAGTTTAGTTTAATTAGATATGCATATATAACCTCATTGCATCATGTTGTAAAAGATGGAGAGATAAGTTCAAGATTGACAGCAGATTAAAGGAAGATAACTTGGAAATGCTCTCCGCTTAGTATTAATAATCTGAAAATCAATACAACTTGATCTAAATAAGAATAATAAAACAGAAGAATAACATGAGAAATTTAAAATTTGATACTATGACTTACTGTTCATCCAAAAGAAGAACAACACGTTCACATTAAGTCCAACACCACTGCAAAAAAATTGCATCAATGTTGCATCAACGTTAAGGAAAAATACAAACCAAACCGCCTCTAAGAATTGTTGTCCAGAATGCAAAAAATTGCATCAATGTTACTTCAACGCGAAGGAAAAATACAAACCAAACTACCTCTAACAACTATTGTCCAGAATCATATTCCTTGAACACTTGTCATCTATATTTGATAGAAAATTATCTGTCATACCATTGATCAATAGCTAACAACAGTTAGGCTAGTTAAAATTGTTATTCGTAACTAATAAATAGCTAAACTTAAACTGTTATTAGTTACTTTGTGAATCAAAGTCTATTTAAGGCATTGTACATTAGCGTAATATTTAATAATGAATTCTAATGAGAATAAATTTAGCTTCTCATCATTCTATCTGATTCTCTTCTTCATGCATTCATCTACCCATTCTTCAACTACAAACTCAGGTATAAAGTTTTCTACCAATATATGACATACTATAAACTTATTCTAGCAGATAGATCATTCATATCTTGAAACAAGTAACATTCATACCATTGCTGAGAAGCTTTTTAATCATGGAGACATATCGAGAAGCATGACCATAAATAATCACTCTCTGAGATTACTTTTACGAATACCAAGCACAATACATAATCAATCTAGCAGATAGATCATAAACAAAGAAAAGAAACAACTCTAGATTACTCCCAACGAATAAAGAGTACTTATCCCCAAATAACTCAGAAAAGGGAAATGGTGAGTACTCCTACCTTTGTTCTACTTTAGCAAAACTCACATAATCCTCACTTTTGAGTTTGCATGCATTCTCTTTAGAAGACTAGAGAGAGGAAGGGAGTAATTGATGAGACGACACGTCCCTTTGTCTGGTCTTGTCTAAATCACACAGCAGATTTGACGACTGAAGAAATTCGTAGCATAAGATCGAAAGTGGTGGAGCCGTTCTCGTCTGAGGCATGTGCGTCGTCGTCTCGTCTCCGAAGGCGGATCCTTCAACTTTGCAAGCCGAGAGATAGAGAGAGATAGAGAGAGGGAGGTAGATGAAATAATTAAAACTGAGAATAAAAAGGTAATTTCAACACAAAATCTCATGCTCACCACATGTTATCAAATCCAAATCGGACATATTTGCATAAAAAATATTAGGGGTCATTCATTATAAACACGTATCTAAAAGTGTTGAAATTTATATATATATATATATATATATATATATAATTTTGATCAGATACAGACGTCTATAAGATAACTTTTGTCCGGACCTGCTTGTTGGACCAATTGTCTAAACAGTTTTATGAATCAAAACCAAAATTTACAAGTAAAAAATACGAGCCCATAACATAGTTAATTAATTTGGAGACCGTAAAAATACGGAATATTATTCGACATGTGTAATTCAAAAATAAAACGATCAAACATTCGGTTAAAATTCAATCATAATACGCGATACGTAAAAATTCAGATATAAGTTTGAATGAGCATTATACATTTTCGTTTAAAAAATTCGGCACCAAAAATACAGTTGTAAAATTTACAAATATACATTAACATGCCAATATATTATGAATATGACAATAAAAAGTCATTCTACAAATTTCTCAAACATATTCATAATGAATATTCAGTTCATAATCCACTTCTAAAACTATCATAGTTACTCCTAAACCAAAATATATTGATCAATTAATAGTATTGTATTCATCCAAAACATATTCATCAATCTAAAATATTGGTTTCATCCAAAATGCATTTATCAATCCATAATGCTGATCAAGCCATAATATAGTAATCCACAAAAACTAATGAAATTAAAAAACCTATCAAATAATGAGATTATCTGGTGATAAAGTATCATCAAAATAGACCTAAGATTCATCTAGAGTTTGAAGAAGCTCAGATCCAAACCCATGTCATATAAAGTCTCTCCAAAGAATTTTATTTTTACATAATTAAAACATAACTTTATGCTTTCGGAAATGTATTGTGCCATAACTTTACTCTAAAACATACGATAGAAAAGGGAAAAAATTGTCCGCGTTTAAAAAGAGTATTCTTCTCTCTTTTTTCTTTTTGCCAAAACAGTGTTCTATATTCTCACATAAAATTAAGGATATAACTTTATGCTTTGAGAATCTCTACAGATGAAAGAGAGAAGAATGCCAAAACAGAGTTTCTATATTCTAAAATAACCAAAACAGAGTGTTCTATACTGGAATTAACAATACCCAAAACATAGTGTTCTATATTCTATCTACGATACCCGAAACAGAGTTTTCTATACTGGAAATTAACAATACCCAAAACAGTGTGTTCTTACATTCTACAATTCCTTATCATCTAAAGGAATTTAACAATCTAAGACTAAAACAATCAACTAAAGGAATTTAACAATACCCAAAAAATCAACAGACTCTATTGTGAAGAAGAAGACCATAGAGAGCGAGAGAGACGAGGGTTTCAATTCCAATTTTTCAGAAAACAATCAAAATTCAAAGTTTAATCTTCAGAGTTAAACCCGAGAGACAGAGGAGAGGGTTTCAATTCCAAGCTTTGATTTTGAGATTCGAAGACCCGAGAGAGAGAGAAAACTGAGAGAAAGAAGTCCATACCAGATTACTCTATCTGCAGAATCTGGTCACCTTGCTTCTGAAATCTGATGAAGAGGCGAGAGAGAGGAGTGCGAAGCTGTCTTCTACGAGAGAGAGTGATGAATTAGGCGTATTATATGTGAATTAAACGTTTTTGCCTAAAAATCGCACATTTTACCCTTTTTTAGGGGAAATTCGGGAACGGACCGAAATAATGAAATTGAAATATAATACACTTTTTTACCAACGTTGGGCCATAATGATGAGTAAACAGTGAGTCACGTCGTTACGAGTAACGTATTAAAATGAACATGTGACGTCTAAAGATAAGTTCATGTGACGCTGTAATACACTCACATGGTGCTTATGTGGTGTAACGATAGGCTGCACACGATTTATGACTTAACAAACTTATGTATGAAATTATGTAATAAAAGTGTAGTGTATGTCTTCAGACTTAGAAACAAAAGTTTCAAGACCCTTCCTTGCCTGAGAACAATTTGGGGGTTGTGGTTCGGTAGGATTAGGACAAGGTTACGCTGCACAAAAAGAGTAAGAACTACTCGAAGGGTGTGGCCTCCTTAGGCACATTGGATGTGCCCCCTTCTGATCGAGAAGGGTAAAAAGAGACGCAATACACGATCAGTTGGTGTAGGGATGCGTATGTCCATCCGCCATCTGGAATGGCCGACGGCAAGTTGAGGAATGCGCCCGTCACCGAGGGGTCACCCCCGGCGACTCATAGAGATAGTTTGACTCGTCGTGGCGGGTGCCCACGACGGGAAGAAGGGCTTGACCCGCCGTGGGGGGTGCCCACGGCTGATGGGGGCTTGACCCGCCGTGGGGGGTGCCCACGACTGATGGGGGCTTGCCCCGCCGTGGGGTGTGCCCACGGCTGATGGGGGCTTGACCCGTCGTGGGGGGTGCCCACGGGTGATAGGGGCTTGACCAGCCGTGGGGGGTGCCCACTACGGGTAAGAGGGGACTTTACCCACCATGGGGGTGCCCACGACGGGTGGAGAGGATTTTACCCATCGTGGAAGGTGCCCACGACGGGTCGAGAGGATTTTATTTGCTGTGGCGGGTGCCCACGATGGGTAGAGAGGATTTTACCTGCCGTGGGGGTGCCCACGATGGGTAGAGAGGATTTTACCCGCCGTGGGGGTGCCCACGACGAGTAGAGAAGATTTTACCCGTCGTGGGGGTGCCCACAGCGGGTAGAGAGGATTTTACCCGTCGTGGGGGTGCCCACAGTGGGTAGAGAGGATTTCCCCGTCGTGGGGGTGCTCACGGTGGGTGGATGGGGGTTAACCAGCCATGGGGAGGTGCCCCACGGCAGGAAGCGATCTGACATACCTTCGGGGAGGGTGCCCCACGATGAGTGGCCCGTGTCGCGTTGCCCGTAATCTCCGTGCATCCTCTCGGGGAGGCCATGCGACAAGTGGTGTCCTGCGGGGTCCTCAGCGCAGTATGAGCCCAACACCTGCAAGTTTGTTATCCAGCCTCGATGCACAAAGACACGACTAGTTGCCTCGTTTTGAGGATGTGGCACAGTGTCACATTTTTAGCCTGTGACCACGTTTTGGGTGTGATCACGTGATTGACATGCGGTTGTATATGACATGTATATGGTCCTCACTCGACCTCATCTATAAAAAGGGGTACCTAGCACCGTTATGGGGACATCAATTCTCACTTATCCCGAGACGAAAGAACATTAAGAATATTCCTTGTTCGAAGTTCTCACCTACCTTAGACTTTCAAAGGCATTTGTCACCTTCCATCGGTTGTCTAATGTTATTTGTCCTTCACCCTATGACCACCAACTCCTACGTTCCCAAGCATACTTAACATAGAATAGATCACCCATACACCCATCACCCTAAACCCTTCAATATTTTGGCGATTCCACTGGGCAGTAATCTGTCTACCATCCTCTTCTTTCTTTGAGTATGGCTGGACGTAGTCGAATCACGAGAGCTTATTTTCATTTGGAATGAGAGAATGTTAACCCAACTATTGAGAATCATGACATGGAAGATGCTACTTCCAGGGAGAGAATCAGCATCCCCGTTGTTGCTACTCTTACAATGACGGCGAATGGGCAGACCAACGCCATTAGAGAGCTCGAGTCCACCAATGCTGAGATTCGGACCCTTTTGAGTATGCTGACCGCTCTTCTTAGGGGTGCACAAAACCCTTTTCCACCACCGCCTGTTGTTCATGTTATCTTTCCTCACACGACGAACTAGATTGAAGCCGATAGACATATTCCACCAATAAATTCTGGAGGCTCATCCGGGTCAGGGATAGCAAACAGTGATCAAGACGTGGTCACTCGAGTGACCAGGTAAATGTTATCATTCTGCTAGCAGCCTTCACACGTCATGCACTGGGACATGATGTCTCGGTCAATGGCACTGACACATGCCCTTTTGTTACCAATGAGACACTACAAAAGATGTTAGAGATGGAGAGCATCAAAGCCTCCCTGAGCGAGATGATAGTGGACTTTCATCCCCTTACCCATTCGAGCTGGCCATGAAGCCGTATTTGTCTGACTATGTGCCCCCAAAGTTTCGCAAGTACAGTGTGAAGGAAGGATGTGCTAGAGAGCACCCCGTACGTTTCATTAATGACTTGGGCCCACACTAATGTGATGAGTCCATGAGGTTGAGGGAGTTTTCAAAATCGTTGACTGAGCGAGCATACACATGGTATATCAACCTGGCATCGGGAACAGTTTTAACATGGTCGCATATGGTTTCTACCTTCATGACAAAGTTTTTTGTGTCTGAGAAAAAGATGAGAATTCTCGAGTTGGGACATGAGCGTCAAAAGAAAGATGAGGACCTGATGACTTACATAAGACGGTTTAATGACAAAACGCTGGGTTTCTAAGAAGAGTGAAAGGAGGAAGACTTGGTGAAGATGTGCATCTACGGAATGATGAATGAGTATAGAGCACATTTGGAGGATCTCAACATTGCCACTTTCTCACACCTCCATGTAGCTGCTCAATGTACCAACACTTAAGTGTCTAGGCCAAAGGTTGCGGAGCAGAGTTACTGCGGGGGGGTTTGCATGGAAGGCCGCAAGATACACGCTGCAAGTAGTAATGGCACAACCACAAGGACGAGGTGTAAAACGGGACAGAAGTGAAAGGGATGATCCATCACCCTTCCCCTACTCCATGGATAAGGTAGAAGCGTTGTCGGTACCTGGGTCAAGGATAAGGTCGTGCGGAGACCTTGGGTGGAAAACTTGCCCACCAGAGAAGAAATAGAATTAACTCAGTATTACTGCTTTCACCGAGACACCACTCATGCGATCAAAAATTGTGAAAACTTTAAGATGGATTTTCCATGACAAGCTCCAAAAAGGAGAGATAATTAACGCGGACACAGAAATTGCTAGGAACCAACCTTTTTTGCCACACGCTACATGACCATCGTGACATGAAGTGGCTGATATGCTACAAAATCCGAGGATGGGTATCTTAAGTACAAAGGCAATCATGTGTTGTAGGGTTGAAAGATCATGTACTCGAGGTCACAATACGCATGTTTTATTTATGAAATTCCTATTCTGAAAATTACAATTATTTGTCTATGTGCATACTTGTACGAATATGAAGGGCCACATGAGACCACCTCTATGGTTGGTAGTAGATGGGATGAACCTCAAACGCTTCAAGTCATATCGATGACGTTCAACCTTAAGTGCATAAAAAATATCACTTTTGGCATTGTAACTTTTACTTCAACTTTTGCGATTATCAAAATAGCCCGAAAAATTATAACAAATCCATCAACCTGAAATGAAATTAAGATATGACAGTAAAGCTTGTTCCTGAAATGTGTGTAAGACATTTCAGCAGAGATAGCTCCTGAAACGTATTTAAGGCGTTTCAATAAAGGCTACTCCTGAAATGCGTCTAAGACGTTTTGACAAATGTTGTTCTTGAAACGCATTTAAGATGTTTTGGAAAAGTTTGTTCCTAGAATTCATTTAAGACATTTCTGTAATGATTTTTCCTGAAATTCGTTTAACGAAAATTGTTCCCGGAATGCCCTCAAGACGTTTCAACAGAGTTTATTCCTAAAATGCACTTAAGCCATTTTTAGTAGAGCCTATTCTTGGAATGCATTTGAGACGTTTCAGCAGAGTATGTCCCTCGGATGCATTTAAGAAGTTCCAGTAAAGTTTATCCATGTAATGCAACAAAGACATTTCAACAAAGGTAGTTGGGTGGAACTTGGCTACCATAACGTGTTTGAAATACAAAAGTTGTTTTAACTGCTTACTTCACTCATTATCACAAAATAGGACCATGGTCGAGTAGATAAAATCTAACTTAGAGATTTATTATGAATATACTCATGTTAAAGGCATATGTAAGAGCAGCGTATGTGAGAAGTAGGGATGCATGATAACGGTTCGAAGTAGGAACGAATGAGCATGTCTGATGAAAATTCAAAGTATGAACTGATACATGATAAAATCTGAAGTAGGGATGGGTATATAACCATTTAAGCATGACCATTACAGATAGTCCAATATGCACTTGCCTCTTTAGACAAATTGATTATATTTTTGTGTATGCGCGCGCCTTCTTAGGTAGTATACGCAGGTTCCTTAGTGTATGCGCTTTCACAAGTCAAATCATCTACAAACGGCACTCTAGCATGTGCACCTACTGCCAGGCCATTTCTTGATGAACTTCACCTTGATAGTTATCTCAATATCAGAAAGTCGCAGTACGTTTGTCCACGATACTAATGAATTACCTCTAATAATGATTATGAACACATCATTGAGCTACATCTGTCATATACGAGCATGATATAGGTATAAATAAATATTGACGGACTATATTCACTTGTCATGGAACTTTGTTATTTGGCCACACAGTATGAACATGCAAATGATGCATATATTACCATGTATATTCACTCGTCATGATACTTTAGTATGTGTGCTAACTTTAAAATTGAGGTTATGCATCGCCAGCGAGTGTGTGTTTTCAGACTATTTGTTTATTTGGAAACACCTAAAGGTTCCAGTGGACACTTTGATGGGGTGGTATTTTTTTTGGAAAATGTAAGTATTTCTCTAGAGGCCATTTGCTTCAAACTGAAATCCAAAAAAATGCTCAAAGGAAAAAAATTGAGAAAAATAACCCTGGTCGACTGACTTTATAGAGGAGAGCTCCCCCATGCCCCATCTGACGTCTCATCCAAAAGAGGATGGGACGCAACTAGGGATGTTCAACGATCAGTCTGGTCAGATTTTTGGAGGAAAAAGAGACCAGACCATGGAGGACCGAACCGACCAAAACACTGCAAAAAATCTGAACCGACCAGACCGAACTTCAACGGTTGGTTCGGACGGATTTTACGGTCTAAGTATGCATTTTATACGCTTAATAAATACACATAATTTTCAGATTAAAAATTTAATACACGGTTAATACATTGAGCATATTATACGCGTGATAAATACACATTATTTCAAGGCATGCTAATAGCACACACCTCTTTATTTCCTTTCCGATGTGGGAATGGAGAAAAGTCACTTTTTACTTGAAAAAGTATTTTATATATATTATATGGTTAGTCTGGTCGGTCCGGTCCAGAATTGGTTGAAATTCTGGACCAAACTAAAAGTTCAGTCCTCTCTAAAAGGAGGACCGAACCGACCAAATATGAGAAAAAAAAAACGTCCAGACCGATCAGCTTCGGCCCGGTCCGGATCGGATTATACGGTCTGGACGGTTTTTGAACACCTCTAGACGCAACGCCTCATTCAAGGAGAGATGCAAAGCCTCGTTCGAGGCACTGTCACGCCTCATTATAGGTGTTGTCACACACCTCGCCTCAAACGAGATACCAACAAGCACCTCGAATGAGGCAATTTCACTTCATTCGACGTACGATGAAACCGTGGGGTCTTTCCCCCAAAACGTTCCTCAGAAATTATCGGAGACAAGAAAAACTTCTGTCCCACAAACAAGTGCAAAAGACGCAGGCAACACTAAAATCAGAAAAATATGTTCAAGCTTTATTGTTGTGCCCTTAACCTTGAACAAGGGGCTAATGTAAATAGTGAACCACGTTGCTAAGAGTAACGTATCAAAGGAAACACGTGACGTCTAAAAACAAATTCATGTGACGCCTAAATACACCAACGTGGTGCCTATGTGGTGTAACGATAGGCTTCACAGGATTTATGACTGAACATACTTGCAAGGGATGACCCTAAACTTATAAAGGCGGTGATCCCCATTATATGAAATTATGTATTAAAAGTGTAGTGTATGTCTTCAGACTTAGTGACACAAGTTTGAGGACCTTTCTTTGTCTGGGAACAATCTGGGGGCTGTGATCTGGTAGGATTATGATAAGGTTACGCTGCACAAAAAGAGTAAGAGCTACTCGAAGGATGTGGCATCCTTAGGCACTTTGGATGTGCCCCCTTCTGATAGAGAATGGTAAAAAGAGACGCAATACGTGATCAGTTGGAATAGGGACGCGTATGTCCATCCGCCATCTGGAATGGCCGACGACAAGTTGAGGAATGAAAGGTAATCACGTGAATCGAATCCTACGTCATTTTAAGGATGTGGCACGGTGTCACATTTTTAGCGTGTGACCACATTTTAGACGTGGTCACGTAATTGACATGTGATTATAGATGACATGTATGTGGTCCCCACTCGACCCCATTTATAAAATGAGATCCCTTACACCATCCACTGACTCTACAGTGCGATGTCAACCCGGACACGGTCCAGGTTACTTCCAATGACCCGTGCACGGTATGAGTTATTTCCAATAACACGGACCAAGTTACATATTATAAATCAAACATGATATGGGTTAAGCTGAATCATATTTGGCTGTAGTAATGATTAATAAATAATTAATTTTTAAGAAAATTATAAAAAATAATCATAAGTATAAAAAATAAAAAAATAATCTAAGACATGATTTTCCAAAAAAAAAAAGGACTCCGCACGGAATGAAGTTTATGACCATTATCTTCTACCGAGCATATGATAAATAGACAAAGCATCGTCTAAATAGACAAAGCATCGTCTAAATAGACAAAGCATCGTCTAAGTAATCGATTACATTATCTTCTAGCATGGAAAATGAGGCCTTGAGTTAAGGAAACGGACTAGATGTTGAAAGACGGGTAGCCATAGACATCTCATTTTGGTTATGACCATTTTTTGGAAGCATTAGTACTCAATTAAAGCTGTGTCAAGTTTCTAAAATATAAATATTTTGTCTATTTTTCCAAATTTCTAGATGCTCTAAACGTAATATACTACAAATACGCTTTGTTATATTAGTTACAAAATAATATTTTTTAATGAAGAATTTATTAATAACCAATCAGATCAAGAAAATAAATTTAAATCTTATTAAATACAAATTTCAAACCAAATCTTTCTCGCACATAAATTGAAAGATATATACAAATACACTTCCCCAAAATCCTCTCTACATCTCTCAAAATTAAAATTTAGAAAACAATTTTTTCTCTCCAACACACGACAAATTGTATCCAAACGAAAAAACATCGTCGAATAAAAATCAACATTTATTAACAACACCTAAATATGATTTGTGTTACTTTACTCAATTTAAATTTGTTATGTATCAGTATGTATTAACTTGAATGAATCTCTTGGTTAAAGTGTATAATTCATGTTAATACAAATTGATAGATATTGGTTCATGTTTACTCTTTGTGTTATTACGTGTTAATATGAATTCATCTCTGTCGATTTATATTAACATGAATTCAATGTAAATTTTTAATCTTCGCATCATTATGTGTTAACATGAAATATACGTAAAACAAAGTGTAATCTTGATATGGTTAAACTATACTAATGCATATGTGTTGTGAAGTAATAAAAAATGAATCAAGGAAAGAGTCAACTGTAGCAATTCAACAGCAAAGAATGCATGTGACAAAGATGTACAAATATTATATTTTATAAAACAATTTGATTCAGTTATTGTAATCACAACTTTATAAACCGATTAAAATTCTAATTTTATTATATGTGAGTCAACATTGCCATACATTAGTATGAACTTACATCCTCACACATTTCATAATACATATTTGTTATGCACTGAGCCAAAGAGAAACAAGGTAAAAGCTAAAAGATGTATATTGATAACATAAGCAAACAAGGCACTTTACATGGATGTGATAGAGACAAGAACACTAAAAAAGGAAAAATGACTTGTCAATCAATACATAATTGATGAAAAAAACTACTCATATAATAATAAAGACAGAAACTATAGGTATATATTCTAAATTTTATTATGAGAATAAATATGTATATACGTCCATCGTTAGTTTTGTATCTTGATTATGCGAAATAGTTGACATAAACCTATACTAATATAATGAAAACTATATTGATGTAGCCTTTAAACATAAGAAATTTTCAGCGTTACAAAATGATTATATCTAATATATTGACAATATTCCTAAAATAATAGAATTAGGCCAAAGTTTAATTCATTTTCCACACCAAGCTAACCATCCATTTCAGATTCTAGCTAAAAACTTAATTATTTGTAAATATATATTATAAAGAGTGAATATATATTTATCTCAGAAATAAAAGAAGACAGCAAAGGCTTAATCCTATTCACAATAATTTTGGAGAAAACCTTATAACTGAAATTACAAAGAGTAATAGGCCTGAAATCACTAGGATTTTCAGGCCGATCAACTTTTGGAATAAGAGAAATGAAGGTCTAATTGACAGAATTAGGCAAATAGTTCCTGTCAAAAAAATCTAAGGCTGTTTTCCAAAGATCATTGCCAATCAAGTTCCAATTTTTATGGTAGAATTGGCCAGACATTCCATCTGGACCAGGGGCTTTGTCCCCACCTAAGAGAAAACAACGTTCTTAACTTCATCAATGGAAATAGGCAAAATAAGAGAGTCATTGATATTATCATCTATTACAAAGTCAATATGGCTAAGGACCCAGTCTTCATTAGAGGTAGGTTCTTTGGAATAGATATTCTTAAAGTGATCAAGCATAGTATTAGCTAAACTAGCATCATCTAAAGCCAATTGCCCAAGCTATTTCTAAGTCCTCTAATTATGTTTCTAGCTCTTCTTTTAAGAACATAAGTATAAAAAAGCAATATTTTTATCTCCAAATTTAAGCCAATGATTTTTTGCCTAATGCCCCAATAGATCTCCTCTTTTCCCATAAATTGCCTAAGTTCTCCTAAATAACAGATTCTTTAGCTCTCTGATTATCAACAACATCATTGAGATTCAAAAGTTCATCCTTGAGAAGATCAATCTCCTTCCTAGAGTTACTGTTCTTGTTCTTTATCGATATCATGATTGTAGGTTTTAATATTAGCTATAAAGTTAGCCATGCAACCAGATTCATTAGTAAGGTTCTGACCCTTAGAGATAATATCAAAAAAATCATCCTCATAATGCCACTTACGTTCATACTTAAAAGACCTTTTGGAGACGAACTTATGCTCATCAAAATTAAGAATCAACATGTTATTCTTAGAGCCAATATCAGGAGGGATGATAACTTCAATATTAGGAAATTTATGAAGCATAGCATCATTAATAAGAATTCTATTAAGTCTTTTTTGTATAAAATTGCCATTATCCCTATTATTTCTCCAAGTAAAGAAGCAACCCTTAACATGTGATCCATGACATTACATCTATTAAAAAAATCTCTAAACCTACTAGCCTTATAATAGTTTACAGGCCTGCCTCCAGGCTTCTCAGCAGAGGAAGCAAGTTCATTAAAATCCTCAGCTATGGTCTAGGGATAACTAGGGCCAGGATTAGAGCTAGCAATATGATGTAAGTCTTTCCATCTATCAATTTTATTTCTACTGCCATAGACAAAAGAACATCTACCTAAATAAGAGATAGTAATATCTTTAGTATTTCTAGAGCCAGAAATATAAACAACCTTTAAATCAGAAGTCCAGAACACAAGAAGTCCACCAGACATACCAACAAGATTAATAATATAAGAGAAATCAAATGTGAGCTTTCTAGAGAGTACCTCAGCTTTTTTCCTATGCATCACGGTCTCTATCAGAAAGATAAGATGGGATTTGTGTTGATGCACAACATCCTTAAGGGCTTGGATTGTCAAGGGATTCCCCAACCCTTGACAGTTCCATATTATGAAGCTCATTGATCACTTGGTGACTTGTCAGGGCAAGTCGTCATTGCACTTAAACTGATGTTGTGATATGAATTCATTAGGATCTCTTGCAGGCTCTCGTGACTCTAATCATTTTCTTTAGTTTTGGCTCTCTTAGATCCAGGAGAGTCTAAACTTTTGGTCTTGATGTCTTTTTTGGCTTGTCTTCCTTTAGATTGTCTTCTTTAATTAAATTTTTTTTACTTCTTTCAGCAAAAATACAAAAATCAGAGGAGCCACTTTCTTTGTTAACAACACCCAGATCAAGGTTAGATGCCTTTTGAGGAGATTTCCTGTGAGCTTCATTATTCTGAGGCTTTTTCCATGTTGTTTTCAGTACTAGAAGGAGAATTGAAGTTGCAGCTTTTATCATCTTGACCTTTAGAGCCTTGGGCCTCAGAGTTTCTTAAGAACTTATCTTTAATTCTCACTGGGGTCTTTAAATTTGCTTCAGCCTTCATCCAGTCACCAAAAGTTAGGTCATTGATGTCCAGAATATATTTATCCTCACAATTCCTCAGATCATGGCAAAGCATCCCACACTTGTAGCAAAATTAGGACAGACATTCATACTTGCCTTCAATCGAGATAACTTCCCTTTCTTGCCTCTTGACTCAAAAGCCAGGGATGAGTCTTTTGTTAATCTTTATCTCTACTCTTACCCGAACTGAACCGGCTAGTGGACCTTTGAGAGTATAATCATCAATTTCAGTAAGGTTACTAACAGAGGAAGCAATCTTCTTAATAATAGCAGGGACTACCCAATTCGGAGGCATGTCGTGTATCTGTACGCACATCAAGCAGCAATCAAAGTCGATTTCAAGGATGGGTTCCTGCTTCAAAATCTTTCAGTACTAAAAGGCATCCGTTGAAAGACCACAATCCTTAAGACTTAGTTCTTTCCATTTCTTTGAGACTGAGAAACTGGAAAAGAGATAAATGTTTGTCAAGAACATTCAATTCGAGGCCATCCTCAATGCCCCAATTCTTCCGTAGAACAGAGATCATAACAGAAGGATTATGCTTCTTTCAGAGAACAGCTTCCCAACCAGCCAGCCACTGTAATTGGTTCTCTGATCCTTTAAAATTTTCCCAAGATCAGGAACACACTCGAGATCTCCCACCAAACTATCCATCTTGAAGAAAAACAGGAGGAAAGAAGCGAACACAAACAATTTAGAGAAATTCAAAGGAATTTAGAGAAAGAACACAGAGAAGACTGAAAAAGAAAGGAGAAAAGCAGAGAAAATATTGTAGACGAAAGGAGAAATAACACTGAGAAATTCATAGAAAGAACATAGAGAAATGAAGGAGAAGAAAAGGTAAGGAGAAGCAAAGAAAGGAAAATGGGTCGCTATCGTAGTAACAGCTAGTTCTCACAAAGAGGAGAACTAGAGGACGGAAAGCTAATCAGGCTTTCAAATATGAGGGCTAAGCCCTTCAGGGCTTGTTTGTTTGGTAACTGAGACCGGACAGTATTAGGAGACTGGACAGTTTTAAAGTAAGATTGTCCAATATTCGACCCAAAAACTCTTTCGTATACGCTAATACGGTGGCCGGATTATTTTGTCCTCTCATCAGAGAGGGGACTAAGCACGACAAATGAAGACCGAGACAGACGAGACCCACACGACAAGCACGAGCAAAGACCCAATGATCCTGAAGCCTCTCTCTCGCTGGACCTGGTAGCTTCGTCGTCGCAGGCGAGACATTCTTCCTGTTTCTTCTTCTCCTATTCGTCTCCTCTTCTCTTTCTTCTTCTCTTATTCTCCTTCTCCGTAGATATAGGTTTTTGTTTCTCTGAATTTCTGACAAAAACGTTTTGGGTTTCTAAATCTTTGGACGTTTGAATCTATAAGGTTTCTTCTTCTTTTTCTGAATCTATGCATCTCTGAAATTAGGGATTATTTATGTGAAATTATTAGATGAACTGATTTTTTTAGGTTTTTTATTTTGGGTTTTCTGATTTTGGTGTTTGAACAGTTGATCTTCAGAATCTCGTTTGAATGGCTGAAAATCTATTGTAGTTAAGAAATGTTTGAATTTGTTTTGTTTATGAAACTTTGATAGTAGCAGTTTCGATGATTTTTTTCTTACGGACACAGAAACAAAATGCAAGTACTCTTTTGGAAGTCATAGAACTTATTCGTCCAGTAATCTCTATTGTGGGCCTTTCGAGCATAATCATCTGATTTAAATCCAGTTTAACCTATCTTCCAGCAGCCACTACTTCAGCACTATATTTTAGCTAATCAATATTGTCTTCAGATTTTTTTGTGTATTTGTTTCCGAGAAAGAGAGGCTTGCAGAGGTAATTATCGATTATCATCATTTTTTGGATGATAACTTTGTTTTGTTTTCCATGATAATAAGAAGCGATATCGGAAAGCTAGTTTTCCATATTCCTAGAATCAATAAAGGATACGCAGAAATTAAGATGTGGAAACTTTTCCTTTGAGTGAAAAAAACTGAGATTGTTTTGAATTGAAGAACTACCCTTACCTCATGTTTAACCTTTATTTTGTGTGGGTATCTTGGATGCTTTTGAAAGTTGAAACCAAATGGGTGAGACGGTAATGATTTGATAACAAAATGGGAATTCTCTGGACCTGTCATGTCATAGATGAACATGAAAATTGAGAAAATATTATGAAATAGTTTTTGTATAGATATTATCGTAAACCATGTTGTTTTTGAATATTTTTTAGTGTATTAATTATTATTATTTGGATAAGTTTAAATTTATATATTATGTTTTTTAATAGCATCAATGAGATAATTTATTTTATAATTGAAAATATAAAATAACATACTAATGAGTTTCAAATAGATTTTTTCGGATCAAATCATGACAAACAGTTTTACAATACAATATTATGGTATGCCAACATTGTATAAATAATATGGTTTTTTAACTAATACAGCACCAAACATTGGACAATATTATTTAATCCAGTACAATATAGTACAGTCTAATAGATTTAGTACAGTACTATCCTGACTGCTAAACGAGGCCTAAGAGTTTCTTAGAGCGAGTCCTGGGATTTTTGGAGCAAAACAATGAGTGAATATTTCACGAGGTCCATTTTGAGCAATTTTTGTGAAGAATATTGATTTTGTTTTATCAGAAGCCAAAGAGATATATGAACAAAGAATTACACATTTTCAAATGGCATAATGAAAAAAATAATAATAAATAAAACTAATCACAGACTCACATTTCTAGAAAATTGACATCAAAGTTATATCATCTCACTTAGTTAAGGAACAATAACATGTCTCCCGTAATAGTGGAACTAAGCAATTTACCACATAATACTCTCATGTTTCTCTCCAACCATATACAATAAATATATGAAGTGAAGAGAATTCTAGAACAAACAAACTCATACATAGTATTATTTTTTGTCGCGAAGTCAACAAAGAATAGTATCTAAACTCATACCATCTCTTATATAGTTACACCGATTAATCAAAAGCTTAAGAATTTGAGAGGTGGTAGGACAATAAAAAAAAGATGCTGAATAGATTCAACATCATCAACACATAATACACAAAGCAAGACTGGTGTCAGGTTTCCAAGAAATAATTATGTCCTTAGCTCCTAACTTATTCAAAATAGCAAGCCAGGAAATAAAAAAACATTTTAGAATACAACCAGAATACCAAATAATATCATTCCAAGCAATTTAGCTCCCTAAACAGTTAAAGCATCATAAGTAGTATTGATCGAAAGAGACCCATTAGGAGAAGCAATCCATACCCACTTATCTTCATCACAACGAGAATCGATGTTAAGGTTGAAGCCCCAGTGAGAAAAATAATCAGCAACATGATGGGAAGGCCAAGTCCAAACACCATTCCTTATACAAGAACTGAGAGGAGTAGAAAGAGATAAGCCAGTATTTTCAACAAAAGCTTCACACCTACATTGAAAGGGATAACACTCGAATGCCAAGGATATGTGAAAAGGAAAAGGAATCTCCCCTCCCAATTTGTAAAAAGCGAAAACCTACAATTTTATCTCTCATACGAACCAGTTTCCTCTATGACCAAGAAGGATCAACATGCAATTTCGCAGTAAAGATAGAGTGACATTTGAGGAGGTTAAGATAATACCAATCCACCCAAAGTGAATCTTTAGTCTTACAAATAATCTTCCAGCATTGTTTAGCCACCGAACTACATTTTCAGATAACAATGTCTTTAATGTTGAGACCGCCCTCAGTGTAAGAAAAGCAAATAGAATTCCAAGCTACTTTAGCACCTCAACTCATATCAACTTTACCCATCCAAATAAAATTTTTGAGTGTCACATTAATGAGCTTCATAACTTTCTTCGGAAGGATCAACAAGCAAGCCCAATGGCTCTGAATGGCAATGAGGATGGGCTTGATGAGCTGCAATCTTCCAACAAAAGTGAGGTGCCTATTCTCCTAGGCTTTGGCTCTAGAAACAATTTTATCAACCAGGATATCACAAATAGTTTTATTAAGCTTTGTAGAAATAAGAGGAATACCCAAATATCTTATGGTAAGGGTCCCTTTTGCAAAACCTTTAGCTTCCAAAATAGAGTTATGAATCTCTGGACTAACCCCTGAGAAAAAAATGCGACTCTTAGCCTTATTAGGATTAAGACCCGAGAGAAGACTAAAGAGATCGATGACTTCCTTAACAATCTGGGCAGTAGAAGGGTTTCTTTGAAGAAGACTAACAGATCATCAGCAAAACACAAATTAACCAGCTTATTTTTCTTACATCTCCAATGAAACTGAAAGCCAAGAAGAGAAGAAGCATAATTCATGATACCTGTGAGAACCTCCATAGCCACGGAGAAATAGGGTCCTCCTGCCTGAACCCTCTACCTCCCAAAAAATGATCATGTATGCCTTCATTCATGTTAATAGAGTAGGATGGAGTGGTAATACACTCCATGATCTAATTCACAAATTTATTAGGAAGATCAACAACGTGAAGAACCTTACTCATAAAATGCCAACTAATATTGTCATAGGCTTTTAGAAGGTCAATCTGTGTTTTTGGAACAAAAGTTGCCTGATTGAGACTAGTAAGCTTTGGGAGAACAACCTTCAACATGTTAGCAATCATAGAATTAATACATTTACAAACCCACTTGCAACGGGAGATAGGTCTATACTCAGTAATTGTACTAGGATTTTGGTTCTTAGGAAATAGGGTGATCAATGTTGTTGAAATTATGATTTCAAGCTGAATAAGGTCACATTTTTATAGGAAAAAAACTAAAATAAAAATTAAAAAAAAATATTTTAATTTAAGGGTAAATACATATACCGATAAAATTGTACAACTTCTAAAAATGAAACTGATATGAATCTAAACAATTGAAAACCATGACAATAATCTAATGGGATATGCAAATATTGTCAATTAGTAGAAAATTTACAGATCTAGACAAGTTTAAAGACATTTTGATAAACGTCAAGTTTTAAGAGTTTCACATAAATAACAAGTTGCTATAATTATCAATAATTATTGATCAATATGTCCGTAATTTATTTAAGGGGAGTTTCAAATTAATTGAAATTTAAAGTTAGTCAATAAGTATAAGAATATATACAGGCAATAGATTTAAAATAAATATACAATTAATTCAAACAATTATCTAAATAAGAATACGAATATATAGTCAACCAATGGAAAGTTTTTACTTTTTATTTCAAAAAAATTCGAGTGAGATATAATATTAATGATTGACTACATATCACATTTACTAAAAATAGAAAGATAATTAATGCTGGAAAGCTAAAAAAATTTGACTTTTGAATTATTGGAAGCCGCTAAAATACATTTCAAATCCGAAAATCTAAAAAACAAATGAAAAATACAATTCAAAAAACGGTTATGATTATCATTAAAATTAGTATTACAATAACAAACTCGGGTATGTCATCTTTTAATATTTCAATGATTGACCATTGAAATTATTTTTTAATATTATTGGACTTAATTTTAATTATTGACCAAAATTTTCATAATCTATTTAAGGGTTTTTTCAAATTAAGAGTATTTAAAATTATTCATTATTCAATAAGTATACGAATACATAGTCAATAGGTTTAAAACGTATATACAATTCATTCAAGCAATGAGCTAAATAACGATAAGAATATATAGTCAACTAATTAAAAGTTCTCTCTTTTCATTTCAAAAAATTTCAGGCTAAATATAATAATAATGATTGACTACATATCATATTCCTTAAAAATAAATAGATAATTAATGTTAAAAAATAAAAAAAATTTAAATTTAAATTTTTCGACAGAAATCCGCTGACACACATTTCAAATTTGAAAATTTTAAAAAGAATTTACTTCCCATAAAACACATTTCAAACTTGAAAATTTTAAAAAGAATTGACTTTCCATAAAACACACATCCCTAAAATGGTGATGATTACTATTAAAAATAATATTACAATAACAAACTCGGGTATATCATTTTTTAATATTTCAATGATTAAAAATTGAAGTTATTTTTTATATTGTTGGACTAGAAAAATAGTATATAGAAGATAACGATTTAATAAAGTATAAATCAATTATAATCTGTTTCATTAACAAAATTAAAAAATATGATGATTATATTAAATCATCTTAACTGATTTTTAGGACACCATTAAATTCTTTAAAATTAAAGATATTAAATTTAAACAATAACTATAAATAAAAACAAACCAAAATTCTGTAAAACCAAAATTATTAATATCTATTCATTTTTTATTAGTAAATGATTGATGATGTGACATTAAAAGTTGTTTATTTTTTTAATGTAAAAATCATGCTATATTTAAAATTGAGATTAAAAAATTAAATTTTTAGTGCAATTACTTTATAATTTAATGGAAATTACAAATTCATCAATTTTAGTAGGTCATTCTATATAAAATGTCCATTTCTTTCTTTATTTACATATATTGTCGTTTTTAATATTTAATTTAATTATCTTCAATTTTTTTTCTCTTTTTTCATCTTTTGCCCATGGAGAGATCTCTCATTTTTTCTTTATTCCTCGCATCTTTGTCTTCGTCTCTGTAACCATCGGAGTTTTGCAGCTTCTCTTGTGGTGTACATTGTTTCAAAAAATGGTTGTTATGTAGCGTAACATCTGCTTCGTAACAATATCGGAGACCTCCGATACCGTTACCGTTCGATATAACGGTCCTAGTTAGATTCACCGTCGGCGGCGGCCGTTATCGAGACGTCACAGCCACTACAGTCCGCTACCGGCCGCGACGCGCCCTGATGAACAGCGAGGTGGTCGACAACCTATAAAAATGAAAAGAAAGAGAAACACGATTCTTGTTGCATAAATCCTCGAGGGAAAAGAGAAACACGATTCTTTATGCAACGTGCCATGATACGAATAGATGTGTATTGAGTGGAGTCCAGTTATTTGTAAGGGGTCGGTTACCGTACATATCATGTCCAAACAGAGTGTTAAATTACCCTTTTGATTACACTTCTGGGCTCCACGAGATATGATCCAAAGATGAAAGTGCATTTCTGTATGGTGCATACAATGTATATATTAGCTTTTCCCATATTTTCAAGTTGGAAGACAACTGTGTTAGAGTTATCTTATGGTAAACTACACACTTTTTTCTGGATCTTGTTCTACGCCATGGTATTAAAATTAGATACTAAACTTATCTAATTTATATACATTACTCATAACCAATGTAAGGTTGTACAATGTTTTCGATTATTCTTATGTTCATACACAAAAATAAATCAGTAATTAAATTATATATCATACATATTTTATTAATATACATTACATTTAGTCACTTTTCTTCATTCCATTAAACTCACTGTTTCATTACCATTAACTATCAGGCTACTCGGTTATTTTTATAATTTAAAAGTTGGGCGGTCATTTTACTACATAGATGACCCAAATGGGCCATCTGTGTAGTTCTGCCTGTAATTTATGTATATTAATGGGACAAAGGTTGGTCTTAAGAGACTTTGTAACTCCATGGAGGGACTTGGAGGCCCAAAGCTGAGCCTACACAAGCCCAAACTGAATTCACTTAGTTGATTTTTTGCTACTACTTCTCGTATATAATTTTGTACGAGAAAGATATACTTTCTTTATTATATAAACATAAAATATACCTTTTTTGTTATTTCCAGAATACATTTTTTTTGTTTTATGATAATCTACTTTTTTTTAGAATATCTTCCCTTATAATTTATAAATTAAGGTGGAGAAGACAAATATATTTGTACAATATTCATTTTAATTTTTTAATTTCTAATTTTTTATAGCAATAATTAATTTTCTTCAAATGTATTCTTATCATGTATGTGGCGGCTATGAACAAAGCCAGATTGATTCTCACTTACTAAAAGAGGTATAACCCCTTTAAAATCATTCGTAGAAAATTATGTGCTTCGTGTTAAAATAATTTAAGATAATATATATTTTTAAAATTATATTAAACGTTGAAACATATATTTTTTTAAATAGTTAGAAATTTAAATTAAAAGTAAAATAATAATCATAATAATGATAAATACGTTCTCCTGTATATAATAATGTTAAATTGCACAATACATCATTACTATTTGAATAATATATAAAATGACTATTTGACCATTTTTAAGATTTTATTATATTAAAAGATAATTTATTTTATTCGAAAATATTTTTCTCAATTTATTTATATCATCTTTCATGTTTCGATAACATAATATTATATTATATTATATTTATAAACGACTAATGAATAAATTATTGTTGACTAAAAATAATCTCAAAATTCATTTAATTTCACCTTTATGGATATTTACATTTCTAATTGTAAAATATTATAACAAATATTTAATCTAACAAACTATTCAAAAGTAAATTACTATTGAATAGGAAATAATATTTTATTATAGCTCATTATATTAAATTAAAATGTAATCCAAAAGTTAGTACTATATTTTAAGAAAATTCAAAACTTTCTTCTCTTTAAACCTCTTTTAATATATTAAGATTATATAAAACTTTGAACACTACTTTATATAAGGATGAAAATTTAGTATCATATATTTAATGCTTAATTAAAGTGATGGTGAGTTCCCCTAAATTTTTTTATTTAGTCGGACTCATCACAACTTAAATTAAATATAAAAAATAGTGCATAACTTTTTTATTGAGCCAACTCAGCGATCAGGAGAGAAGTATCACTGACCGAATCGAACCGAAAAATGACCGGTTCAGTCGGTTCTTTATATACGTTCGGTTCACTAAAATTAAAGATCCAAAGTGTCGGTTTAGTTCAAAATTTTGACAGTTTTCGAACAAAATCAAAACTTTAATTTTCTATTTTTATATATAATTTCATATCAAACCGAACAGAACCCAACCGAACCAAAACTTTAATTCTATATTTATTTCTTCAATAATATCTTTTAAAAATATTTTAAAAGTTTTATTTTTTATTATTAATGCCCAACGAAAGAATCGAAACGAACCAAATCAAAACTTTCAGTTCGGTTTGATTTTTTTTCATGAACGGTTCGGTTTGTTTCGACAATATCACCGAACCAAACAATGAAAACTCCTAACTTCGTTGTAGGGCGAAACTCCTTCGTTGTTTTTAGAGCCTGACATTTGGGTATAAGAATGATATGAGTGTGAGTGATACCTGTAGGGAGTTTCTCTGATGAATAGGAAAATTGGCAGCATATTGAACAAGTAGGACTTAATTGACTTGACTTATTTGCTATAAACAAAAAGTTAAATGGGCAGCTTGCTCCTGAGAAAGACATTTGCCAAGTGACTTTAATGCGTTTGCCACAGACGAAGGGTTTTGTGTTTGAAAGAACTCTGAAAAATATCTATGCACTATATTTTTGATACCCAGGTACCATTTAAGTCTTCTATTCCGAGCATACGTAGACATCGACTTAGAAATTTGGCATAATAATAGGCCGTACTACTATCCCCAATTTCAGCCACTCTCGCTTAAGTTCTCCAATATAGCTCATCCTCAATCTTAGCACGTTCAAGTTCTTTTTCAGTAGTGTTAAAAATCAAACTTAAAATTAATTGGTATTAAATGTAGAGACTTAACAGACATATAAATACAGATAGTCTCCATCTATAGTTGATGTAGGATAACATCTTTTAACACCCTTCTCACGTGGAGCGTGTCATGAGTTGAGCAGGTACAAATGGAGACAGAGACACACAAAGATCGGGGACTGGGACATGATAGAATCAAACTCTGATATCATATTAGATTTCAATCCAAAACCAATTAATATTAGATGGAGAAACCCAACATTTCATTCCAAATTTGAGCGATAAACATTCAACTCAATTATCTTCTTCATTTCTCAATTTCAATTCCAATAACATAAAAATTTTCACAACAGCCATTAAATTATATTCTTTCACATTGCCGTTTGAGATTTCTTTCATCACTTGTTTCTCACATGGGTTGCACTAATTCCACAAAAAGCCAATGACATTTTGTTAATCATTTTAGGCAAAAAAAATTCGATCAGTATTTATTTTTCCTTTGAAAATTGATATTTAACTACTTACTAATTATAAGAAAAATAATAATTTCTATATCAAATAATAATCTGATTCGTATACAAAACTGCTATATCAAATAATAATTTTTCTAGTTAAATATGAAATTCACGACATCATTGCTTATTTGCTATAAACAAAAGGAAACCAAAAGACACTTCTTGAAAATTTTCCACATGAAATTGAAAAGTCTATCATGTCTTAATTATACTCTTCCATATAATTAGATTGTATTATTTTAAATATTTCATTATATTTTAATTAAATTGAATTTATATTTTAGTGAAAATAATTTAATAATATCTATTGACTCACATGTTAAAAAGTTAGATAACACATCTAATAAAATGAGAGGTGTACATATCTAACTTTATATATATGTGTACTATGTATCCCTACTTATCATATGATCATAGAAGAAGTTTTTAACTTCAAGATCAATCAAACTCCGTGCTGACTTCCCCTCCTTATTGACCAAAAACACATTTATTTAGTATATCCATTTTTTAAAGTAAATTTTCTACGCTTGGAATCATTTACTAAGCTTATCTTAAATGTTAAGACTTTCAAGTATAAAGAAATATGCTTTAAAGAATAGTAAAGTGCTTTAAATTTAAATGATGTATCTATGATTATTAACTAAATGATGTTTTTATATCCTAAAAAGTTATGTGCACTATCGTAAGGTATTATTTAAAAATAATCAAATCATGAGGATGATAATACACCAAAAGGATCATATTCCCTACCATTTTCTCTTTCTTTTCTTTCTATCCCTTTGAGATCTCTATGTCTCTCGTTCTCTCTCTTTCTCCTTGCTTCTGCTATCACCGGTGATAGAAATCTACTTCCCTTCCCTATTCTTTCTTTCTTTCTCTCTATTTTTCGTTCTACAACTGGGTCTTGCGACCCAGTTGGTTCTGATCTGACTTGACCCGATATTCATCCCGACCTGAACTGGTTCACTCGACTCGAACCGATTTAGTTAAATCAGACGAGTCTGAACCGGTTTAGTTAAATCAGACGGGCCTAAACTGGATCCCTCAAACTGATCTGATTCATTTGATCAAACATGTCAAACCCAACTAGATTGAACCATTCCAGCTGAACCGAACTGGTCTGGTCTAAACCTTCCTGGCCAAACCGCTTGACCCAAGTTTAATCATTTGACTTCTGACCCAAAACTGCATTTTTTCAGCATTGCTCTACTCCTCTGTGTTGTTTTTTTTAAATCTATATTTATATATATGATTTTAAAATGTGTTTATTAATATTGAGTTATATAGAACAATCTTGTGATTAAAGATATTTGGATTCAAGTTATTAATTGGTTAGTTCATCCCTTCAATTCAGGTGAGTAGACTTATATAATGATATGACTCTGATGTTATAATTGTATTATGTCTTTACGTTCAATTCAGGTGAGTATGCTTACATAATGATGTGACTCTTTTGTTGAATTATTTTTTTCATAATGTTTATATTCGTGGGCACATTGATAATTATTTATTGTTCAATTATTAGTTTGACTATCATGAGACATTTAATTAGAAATGACTTATTATACGTTAGTATGATACCATGTTTTATTTTGTTATGTGAACTAATATGCATTATATGTGAGCCATATGATCAATTAAGCATTGGATTTTGTGAATTATGAAACTAAATAAATTTAAGTGGTAATTATGCAAGATATGAATTTAAGCACGACCATAAGTTAACAAGAAATCAGACCGTTCACGTTTTGTTTTTTATACAAATCGGATGTCATATGTTCATGTTTTAGCCACATGAAGTGTCACCTGTTCATGTTTTAGCCACACATGGGGTGTCAACTGTATATGCTTTCTATCACTTATGAGGTGCCATCTGTTCATATTTTCCTTCACCAATGAGTGCCATCAATTTTGTCACCAATTGTGTGCCATCGGTTTATGTCACCCAATGTGTGTCATATGTTTCGTCACTCAATTTGTCATGGTACATTTCAGTTCACATGTGAACAGTTTTAGTTAGGTTGTTAACTAGGGAATATGTTAAGAAAAGATATGATTAAGAATGTTATATGATTATGTATGAGACACGTGTAAACTACTTGCTACGTCTTTATCTACTCTCTCTCTCTCTCTGCTCTATCTCTTTTTTTTTCTCTCTCTGCTCTCTCTCCCTTTCTCTCCTCTCTCTCCTTCTCTCTCTAACACTCTCTCTCCCTTTCTCTCCATGTCTCACACTCTCCTTCTTCCTCTCGCTTTGCTCTCTCTATCTTTATTTTCCCTCTCTTTGTTTTTTTTTTCTCTCTGCTCTCTCTCTGTTTTTCTTTGAACTCTCGCTCTCTCTCTACCTCTCTCACTGTCTCCATCTCTCTCCCTCTCTCATTCTCTCTCCCTCTTCATTTTTTTCTCACTACTCTCGCTCTTTCCATTTGTCTCTCTCCTATCTCTCTAACTCTAACTCTCTCCTAGGTTCCCTCTCTCTCACTCTCTTTGCTTCTCTCTCTATCTTCATCTCTCTATATTCTATCACTAGATTGGACTCTCTTCTATATCTCTCTCTCGATCCTTCTCTCTATCTCACCCTCTAGATTTGACTCTCTCCCTCTCCCAATGATCTCTTAGATAATTTAATAATAGCCTTATGATTGATTGTGTAAAAACATATGTTATAGGCCTAGTCCCCATCCAGCTATGAAGGAAATTATTTAGAGAAGATTTCGAATACGATGAACAGAAGTGGTCTAATCATTTAAGATTATAATTCACTCTACATATTTTAAATCTGAACTTAGAGATGTTCAAAATTATTTCGAACCGAAAATAACTTATTCAATCAGTTCTTTATATGTATTCAGTTTGATTTGAGAAAATGAGAGAATCGAAATTTCAGTTTAGCTTAAAATTTTAATAATTTTTAATAGAATCAAATCGAAACATTAAATTTATATTATTTTTTACAAAATCAAACCGAAACAAAATTTTAATTTTATATTTTTTTCAATAATATCATTTAAAATTTTATTTTTAATTAATAATACAGAAACAAATAATTAAACCGAACTAAAACTCACAATTTGATTCAATTCATTTAACATGGACAATTTGATTTGATTTAATCGTCAAACCAATCCATCCTATCTGAGCTACACATTTTCCCCTACTATAATATAAAATAATAAAAATCAACTTTACGATTGTTCGGGAATGATGTTGACTAGAATAATTATTGTGCATTAGAAATTTCAAATAACGCTATTCTATTAAACAATGATTTTATGACATATATTTAAAGTACATTTCTTCATATTTTGGAAACAATTTAGAAAACACTTGAGTAAGTGTTTTTTTTAAGTATTAAATAAAATTTGAATAAAAAGCATTGATCAAATCGAGGTGAGCTAAATTAATCACAAACTCAATATTACTCCATGAGCTCCCATGGATTGGGGCTCTCATGTTTATGTCTAACATGAGATTAAGTTTATAGTCCAAATTCATCAAAGAAAAATAATTTCTTAAACGAAAACTTAGAATATTTTATGACAACCTGGACCATTGAATTATTTAAAACTCGCAAGAGTGCACAAACATGGCAACATGAGGGATCAAAATCCCCCATTTATAGCAGCTAATCCAATAATAGATGGTATGAATAATATAAGGAACTAAGTAGCAAACAGCATCTGATGTTGAGTGCTTGTGTTGTGGGTAACCTATACTACTTAACAGGGCATTGACCTTAGAAATTCTTTACTTCCTAAATAAGAACAATGTCATGCCGCCGTCCCACATCTCATCCACATCTACTTCATACAAAAGAAAACTAAATTAAACTGTTTTAATAATCAAGGCTCAAACTCAGATTGGGGAAACTTGCCATATATAGATTAGGTTCTAACACTTGCATGCATAGCGGAGTAGAGACAAATCTCATAGCTCTGTGTCTCTTCTCCCACTCTCTATAATACTTTTTCTCTCTACCTAATGGCAATTCCAGTAATCGATTTCTCAAAGCTTAATGGAGAAGCGAGGGCCAATACATTGGCTCAAATAGCCAATGGGTGTGAAGAATGGGGATTTTTCCAGGCACTTTATCCTTTACTAATGAACCTACTGTTGACATCAACTAACCGGGTCTTCGAAGCGAAGAGAAATGAAAAAGAAAATTTACTTGGTCCCTATATTAGTGTGGATTTCATTTTTCAATTACAGTAATGATAACGAAATAACGTTAATGATTAATGCGAACGTTAATGATTAATGCGATAGATAGAACTACAAATAAGCGACTTGATTCTGTTATTCTTTCACTGAGTGTTACAAGTTGGAAAGAGAAGCAAATTTCAAGAACTCAGCGCCAGCAAAATTGATGAGTGATATAGTGGAAAAGAAGAGTGGTGAAAAACTTGACAATGTGGACTGGGAAGATGTGTTTACGCTCATAAACGATAACAAGTGGCCATCTGATACTCCAGGATTCAAGTAAGCAAATCAGTAACGATTCTCTTCCCTTTTTACTGTTAAGTCAACCACAATACTAAGGCTATGTTTGGATCTTAGAAATTAGGAGGGAAAGGAAAAGAAAATATGGAGAACTTCATTTTAGTTGTTTGGGGTTTTGGAATAGGTAGATGAAAATAGTGATCATAGCGATTTTTAAATATTTTAAGAGTTTCGTCGCTTTTCTTCCAATGCCTCCTACTTTTCCTCTCACTTCTCTTTCCTTGATGTTTTCCAAGGTCCAAGGATTGACATAATTGAATTGCTCAGAAAAAATTATTCAAATAATAGATTTGAGTATATGTACACTGACCTCTAGCATCATTGGCAGGAAAACCATGACAGAGTACAGATCAGAGTTGAAAAACTTGGCCGAGAAGATCATGGAAGTGATGGACGAGAACTTGGGGTTACCAAACGGATATATCAAGAATACGTTCAATGGTGGTGAAGGAGACAATGCTTTCTTTGGCACAAAAGTGAGCCACTACCCACCATGTCCTTATCCCGAGCTAGTAAACGGTCTCTGAGCACACACTGATGCAGGGGGTGTCATCTTACTCTTCCAAGACGACAAGGTCGGAGGCCTTCAAATCCTCAAAGATGGCCAGTGGATTGACGTTCAGCCATTACCCACTTCCATTGTCATAAACACTGGAGATCAGATTGAGGTCCTAAGCAATGGCAGATACAAGAGTGTTTGGCATAGGGTTTTGGTCACCACAGATGGAACAGGAGATCAATAGCTTCCTTCTATAATCCTCACTAAAAGCCACCATAGCTCCTGCACCACAGTTAGTTGAGAAAGCTAACAAAGAAACGCAAACTTACCCAAAGTTGGTGTTTGGTGACTATATGTCAGTTTATGCTGAGCAGAAGTTCCTCCCTAAGGAACCAAGGTTCCAAGCTGCAAGGGCCGTGTAAGAAAATAGTATTACGAACCCCGCACTTTTAGTACCAGTTCTCTTTTGAGGGGTCTTGATGTCTTGGTTTGCTTGATGGAACACGCAATCAGAATCTCAAAACAAAAAAAACAAAAAAAAAAGATAACAGAGAATTTTCCCTTCTCTTGTCAAATTTGTGAGTAAATAGAAGTGAATGCTTCTAGTGTGTTTTGCTTGGTGTATTTTCCTCTCTCGTATAATGATTGAGATACAACCAATACACCTGGATTTTGCTTCATCCTGTAGGGTGTTTAATGTAGAAAAATACTTCTCAATTCAACATCATTAGCTCGAAATATACTGGCTAAAAACTGTCTATAATCACTGTTTACACATGGAGTTACCATTAACAGTCTTCTTTAAAAGATATGAAAAATGAAGATATTAGTTGAAGATTACATGAAGCAATGTGTTTGTCATTTTATTACTAGACAACAACTATATCGATAGTGCTACTCCTAAAAACAACCCATTTCATACGAATGCCCATTTCATATGAATGATAACGTTCACAATGAGATATTAAGTTACCTGGGAAATTGTTACTTACTGAACGCTCACAGATGGAATTTACAAGATGCAAACTCGCCATATTCAAATCGGAATTTACAAGTTTACAAGATGCAAAGTAGTAACACTTTTCAGTTACCGATTAAAGAAAGTAATGTTCATATTGGAAATAAATAATCTTCAGCCTATTGTTGATTCAAAAATTACCTTCAGCCTATTCAACGGCACGCTGCTCTGAGAAGGGGAACTACATTCAAAAAAAGCGTAGGTGCAACTATTCAAGCACTTCCAAGCCATCTGAAATTGCTTCTACTTCCAGAATTAATCAAATATAGAACACTTCCCTAATGCAAAAGTGATGCCTTTGAATCTTTGATCAACATTACCTCAAAAAATTGAGCGATTCCCATCAAATCTTTGAATTAACAATGGCGCGTATAGTAACATCCTCAAAATATTTATTACTTTACGTGTGGCTGCTCTCCCAACAGTTCAAGTCATGCTACTCCGGGTTCGAACTCTATCTATAAGCATTTGTCTTCCTGACAAATCTTCCTCATAACCAACAACCTGCGAAGTTGAGAACTCATCAGGATAGAAAACCAAACATAGGAATGGCCATTCCCCAATATTAGTTCTAAATATAATGCCACAAGTCCGGCCTGTTAAAGCTCATTAACACAAATAAATTCTTCTGGAAGCCAATACCCCAATAATAGAAACTAGATTTTTACCCATGCATCAGGAAAACAGTCGACGTTTAGTGCTATACTCGAACTTAGAATTAACGAAAGAAAAATTATAAAAACAAAGGAGAGCTTTGTTGCTATTATTTTGTTTCGATATAAGAAAACAGGGGAAAGGAAATGTTGAAAATGAAACATTGTAATTTACTGTTTTTCCCTTCCCTTTACTATTTCTCCTTGTAATTTACAGTTTTTTTTCTTTTTGCTGGGGGTGGGTCGGTAGGGGTATTAGAGATGATGGGTAGAAGAAACCTGAGAATCCGTTTGTGTCTCGCTAAAACCATCATATAGACCTGCACTTCCATCTCCAGACGGATTGCTGATGTTGTCTTTTCTCTCTGTCCTGAAAAACATAGTAGGCCCAACAACTGAGTTCAAAGCACATATCAAAGCGCACATATTCTGTAATGACTTCAAACACATACAAGTCAGTGAAACCAAAAGTTTCAATGAAATGTATGGTTTCAATTTGAAAATATCAAATAAATTTCTGAGAAATGTATTGTTACAATTTGGAAATATCAACAATATGGAGGACATTATAGAAAAACTGTTAGCTTTATCTGAAGGCAGACTTTTGCATGAAAGCTTGCCGATTCCACGAGGGGGACGATAAAGAACTGAAATAGAACCCTCCGGTACACCACAAGTAATCTGAAATCTGAATTGTGGTTTTCAAAATGACGAAGCCCACTGGGATTGACCTAAAGGAATATGAAAAACATCCTCTTGTGACAAATTCAATTTCTTTATGACAATCATTTGGCACAAATGACTCGGCTCAAGAAAATAATACCAAACACTCCCGAACAAAGGAAAGATCAGATTGTTAAAGAAACAATATTAATAAATAAACAATAGATTTTCCCTTTTATTCCACATGGTGGATTTCTTATACTCCTTTTTAGTAATTTTCTTTTTTATTAATAAATAATTGAGTGTTTCTTATCAAAAAAATTGTTATAGAAACAATATCTCCACCTGTTCCAGTACAAGGGTAGAAGGCGAGATGAAGGAAACAAGGTACTTAAGATATGGATTCATACACAATCGTCTTCAGCACTATCTTAACATACTTCACTCGGAGATTTTGGTATCCTCTTTCAGAATTTAAACGACTCCAACTTGGACTATGAGCGAAATCAAAGGAGAGAGCTCTTAATTTGGTTCGGAACAACTCGGGCTGTAGATTGAAGTTTCCAGGGCGAGGCTCATCAGGAACAGGACCAAAGCCATCAGTGTCCTTGTGCATGCATATTAACTATGTCATGCTACAATATCCAATTGGAACCTAAATCTAGCTGACATGCTCCTTAAATCACGAACTAACATAACTCTCACGGCAGGTAGAGCCACCATCCTTAACAATTTTATCATATTGGGTCCTAAACATTCATGACCCACTCACTCTATAACATTTCACTGCCCTCACATGCTAAAGAGACAAACATCTTTTATGCTATATCGGACGACCTCCTATAAGTATCTCCATTCTCTATCCTCAAAGGGTGTTCGAACACACAGGCCAAAATCACAGAAGACACAACCCTGCAGGCTGCATCTATCTATATTATATCATCTATTCTGACTCGACCACAGACAGTTGTACATGCACTTGAGCTCCACACTGCCATACGAATGGGGTTTATAGACTTGTCATCCTTTCCCTTCTCAGTTCTCACCATCATACCCAATCTCCCCTTGATCTTGTACAACTTTCCCCTCACAAACACTCAACAACGTCCCATCACACCCATAGACAATATGTCAAGAAAGTACTAGATATTTATCATCTAAAATGCTATCGAGGGTTCTATAAGCAGGCCTGACGAAATTTATTTGCTTCATTCTAATAATCAAAGGATAGAGATTCCAAGAGAAGCAGCAAAAAGCCTTACCGGTTCAACCAATGCTTAGATAACCCAATGACAGAGTGAGCATCTGAATTGTCTTGGCCAAGTATTGAACAGTCAGCCGAGAAAATCTGTTATCGTTAAGGATTATAACTACTGCAACTTAATAAGTTCCTACCATAAAAAGCATGAACGCAACAAAAGGATACACTTTTATCACAGCCAGTTCTTCCTGGTGACATCTGGTCATGAATCTTAAAGAGAAAACAAATAAATGTGAGTCTAGAAATGAACAAGAATAGTGGTATTGCAATAGAAAAAAAAAGATCCATATTTTACCTTACTTGTCTGCTCTAACAAGTCTTCAATTGCCGCAGCTACATCAGGACCAATAACTTCACTACAACTTTTTGATGTAAGATCTCTCGAAGAATTCAACGCGCAGACAGGATTGACAAGAGTCTGTCCAGAAGGCGCACGTTTTATGCCATCTTCAAAAAGCCTTGCCCTTTTTGTGGGAAAACCTGATTGTTCGTCATCTCCCATAAAGCTTTTTATTTCAGTCAATCGGTCTCTCAGGTCTTGTGATTGACTAGGAAACTGGGATGGACTGTCTCCAGATATCATTCTAACAGCCTGCGTAGGAAACTGACTCACAGTGCATAATCCTGCCTCCTGGTCTTGAGCTGTCACTTCTTTAGGACAATATGAATCCAGAGCAACAACTTTATTCTACCAAAAGATACAATTTCATTAACAGTAAGTCTTTCATGATAAAAGGATCATGGGAATGTGCTACTATTTTGATATGCTCAAGCGTGTAAAGACCTATGGTTAGACTGTAGAGAGTGGAAAAGGAAGTTACCTGGCTCACACACTCATATATCCATTCAGGTGTAATGGGCTTTATCCCCCATTTACAAGCAGCCTCGTATTTTGGTCCATTGGTGAACTTGCATATTAAATGTGTGACCTTCTTGGTCAACTTCTCTACAAATTTGGCTCCAAGAACAAAACACAAGTTTCTTAATAGTATTCTGTCTTTATCTTCATATTGTGAGATGCAAAATCGGAACTTTTCAAAGCCTGGCAGAGGAATACGGCAAGGAAGTGGGGAATAGAGAATGTTTCTATTGACATCAAGCAAACGACAATCCTTCAAAACAAAGTTCCATTAGAATTTGTTACTAAAGCATACTTGGGAGTTAAACAAAATACTATTCCATTTTGGTTATAAAATCTTTATAAATCCTAAAGCTAACCAACAGCATTGACAGAATAGACACTGCCAGCATGAGGAAGGGGCATAAAATATGGCAAGCAAATGAATTTCTTTCAAGTTTAGCAGTAAACTCAAAATTATCTTTTCAATTGTTGAGTATGTAGGTAATTTGTGAATATCATAAATATAAACAGGGTTGAGACAACAATACTTCCTTTAGAAACAGACTATCCACTATGGATCAGTAAAACAATTATTTGTTCATGTGGCAAACCAACACTCAAATTTTTCATACATCATCTCATAAGTAGAGAATTTTAAGCGGTCCTTTCTTTTCTCTACTCCTCAAACTCCCCCCCCNCCCCCCCCCCCCCCCCCCCCAACAACAAAAAAAGCACTTCCTCCCAACAGCACTACCATCCAAACCAAAAGATATTTCAAACTTCAAACTGAGAAATGCTGAAATCAATTCAGCTTACAATCCTATATCCAATCAGTCTTCTTATAGCTTAATAATAAAATTATGGAAGAAAATAGGAAATAGTAGAACATTGCAGTGGAAGATATGCATATATCAATGAATCAAATATACCTCTAAACAAGATCGAATCCAGTGACTGGAAACATATGTAGTTTGCGGGACTTTGGCGTTTCTAAGTAGCACACCATGACACTCAATAGTGAAGTGCACATTTGAGTTCACATTTTCATGAACTACTTCTCCTCCACCTTGACTCACCCATTGAACAATTTCAGCTCTCTAGCAAGGAAAAACTACAAATATTAGAGTCACAAATATATTTGTATTATTACAACAATCTTCCTTGTATAGAAACTCAACAAAGAGGTTCGAGAGAGATTAGCTTGAGTCATATACAGGAATAAAGAGTACCGAGTGATTAAAACTCTGCCAGAGTTATATCAACAGATACTCGGAACTGAAGTTTCTCCATTAATGATAATACCATGACATTTTTCATCTCTGTTACCAATGAATATGGGAAAAAATAAAGTCTATAGCTCATGGCAAGTTTAATAGACTAAGATATTTGTAGATGTATCAAGCAACATTCCAATGACAAGGGACAGACTAAAATATCTAAGAACTGAGAACACAACAAAAGTTCCTCAGATTAGAACCAGAGAAATTTCGTGTCAATCCAAAACAACAATTGTGTTATGTCTCCCTCTCAGCAGCACAGACATAAGATGTTCACTACCTTCCAGCACATTGTCACCTTCCAGTGGCATGGAATTCTTAAGCATATGTCAAATTTAACGAAAATTGATTGCCATCTGAAACAAAATTACTTAATAATTGTTTTTTACAACTGGGAACCTAAGTATGGCAAATCTACTTTGGGCCTACAAGTAACTATGCAAATCAAAATGACAAGATTCAAACCTAGGACGTGCGCCTACCACACATCTCAAGCTAACTCTTACCACTGAGCCACTCCCTGACAAGCTACACTACTTTTTTCTTTTATAAACCACTCCATGTTAAAAAAAGAAAAATTGCTAAGGTAGGCCAGGTTCATGCAAGTTAGAAGGAGAGGAAGAAACGCACCGTACAAAAAGTTCACTTCCTTGACATGGTATATAAGTGGACATATCAGACCTTATCCTGCCATGAATTCTAGTCTGGTAGCTGCTTAGTTATCTTATCTTAATTCTTTCAAACATTAGGTCCACACCAAACTATTAATTTACTATTTCTCAAATCTTGTCTTCATGTCCGAGAACCTTTAATAGGTGGATCATGATGCAAACGTGCAGGAAACTTTTCCACTTACCGTTCCTAACGATGTTTGTTTGGCTGCTGTATAATAATTAGTATTCATCTTCATTTTAAAAAACCATCGCTAGACTTTAACCCCACTCATCCGTCAACTATGCAGGTGCAGATTCTATTACTTGCATAACTTAACAACCCGGTCCTTTTATATCAGGGTTATATGAACTTACATTTCCAATTATAAACATGACTCAGCAGAAATTTTGTTCGACGTTATTTAGGTTAACTAAACACGGCCTTAAAATAATTCAGTATAGCAGTTTAAAATCTAAGGTCTTTATCAAGCTTCTAGATCATCAGAGTTGTCGAAGAAAAACATAAATCTCTATAACTTACCCTATCTTCTGGAAAGGAATCTGAAAAGCGAAAGGTTTTCCCCTTAAATACACGTGATGACTTCTCATTTGGAACAACGGAATCATGTGGCATCTTTAGTCGACCCTGTTTTTTACCATTGATAACATGAGATTGACTTTGTTCTGATAATATTGTAGCATCCAGGATGCCATTTCCATTCACATTGACTTCCAGTTTCTCTTCCACTTTTTTCTCCAATGATGGCATCCCAACAGAAACTGTACCTTGATTCACATTCATTATGCCTCCCACTGCCTTGTTGGAGCCTATAAAAAATTGCAATGTGATATTAGAACTAGAACATAGTATGATGGTCCAATAACAACTTCTGACAGCACCAACACAACTCAATAAAATGCACTATGACCAACATAAAACATAACATAATGGAGATTAACAAACTACATCAAAACACAGAATTCATGCATAGAAGTTATCAGACCTTTCGGAATAAGAACATCAAAAGCCATATGTCTCCTAAGAACGGGGATCTCTTTTTTCGCATGATCACAATCTTCAAGCCAGGTTGTTCTAACCACATGAATGACACCTAAAGCTGCAACATCCCTAACCTCTTTTTTTTCCCTGGGGATTAGCAGACATGTAAATGCAATATTAATAATAAATAAACCACAAATTAAGATCAGTAACCATGTGTCATGGATGCATGTACTGCACTGCACTCAAAGCTCATTATTTAAATGAAATAACAAGAGACCAAATATGTTGCACATCACATATTTTACATTAAAATAAAAACAGGAAACAGGACTTACGGTTCTGAGGGAGTTCCTACTATTATGTGCGTCAATCTATCATTGAACAACATATAACGAGAGCCTCCGCCTTTACGAACCATATTGACTAGTTTACGCATCTCAGAAACTTCGAAACCAACAAGCAGTATCTTACATGCTGACAAGTATAGCTCACTGTCCTCAGATTGGGAGTCATTTGCGACACAACCATCAACATTTAATTCACTCTTCGACAGTGTAATTGGCAGTTCGTCAGACCCCTCAACAAAAGGAGGAACATCTGATTTTGTACATGTGTTCTGTGAGAGAGTAGCTTCTAAATCTGAGTCTGCAATCCCAGGACATGAAACTGCAGAAAAATTTGAATCTGCAACAAAGGAGGACGGTGCAGAATGAAAGTTCCCAATGACCTTCTCTAGGCTATGTTGAGTTCCCAAGGAACCCCTTGCAACTTTATTTGATGATAAAGAACCAAGAACAGGGAATGACTCCTCATTGAGACATGCTAAGGGAAATATTGGGAAAAAAAACAAGTTAATAAATGCATTATATGATTGACAAGAGAAGATAAGGAATTTGCTGCAAAGCACAAACACCAGATTCCATATATCAAATATCATAAATTGTACCTCTTCTAGCAATAGATTGATCAAACCATCTCCGAGTTACAATGTTAATGTGGCCCCATGTCCGTGCAACCTTGTATTTGTCACCTTCAGGAGCTTACTAACAGTCAAGAACACAAACGTCCATGCACTTAAGTAATATCTAACTCATAAAATTAAGTGGCACAATGGTACACAAATGTGTTATTTAAGGATGAAGAGGCATGCAAATATATTCAATAAGAAAGTTGCAAGAAAATAAAAATTTCTCCAGGCTACATATCCCATATCATCCGGGAGAAAAGATATATTGATGTGGAAGTTAGTTGGTTAAAGGGTAATGAAAAGAATAGAATTTAAGAGAGGAAAATCTGAATAGTTAATAATTCTACAATTCAAATAAGAGTAACAACACACGTGATTATAGGTTGATGACAAACGAAAATGTAAGTTGCAGATAGATAACTGAAACATTACATTGGAGCAAATTTGCAAAAGAAACAGATTTATTTTATTTACCAATTAGTTATGAACATTTACACTTCTTTGAAAGCATGAGATGAGATTCATATGGAAAGATTATTTCGCACCAAAAAGAAAGGGGACCAGGTGATTTAGTAATTACACTGTCCTTTGAACCTTAAAAAGGATATATTACATATCAAATGCGTGCACTTCTTAGTAAGGTCAGCTGAGTATTTCCCACCATTTTGCATGATAAGCTTTTCAATCTCCTTACGCTCATCTGAGAGCAACAAGCGTATTAGAAAAAGAGGAAAAATATAGTTCCCTTTAAGTAGCAACAGTAGATGCTAAACATCACAACCTGCTGGGATTCTAGAAACAGAAATCATCAATCCAGAAAAAGGAAGAACTTTGTATGACTCATGAGGGACAACACGATGCTCATTCCAGCATTGATATAACCAACCGACAGTAACAATTGGTTTCTTCAAAACATTTAAAGCCCACTGCAAGCATGGGGGAGAAGATAGTCAACCATGGTGTTTCGTCAAGGCATCCACAATATCCACATTACTTATTAAACTAATGAAAACAGTCAGTAAACTCGAACATGCAAAAGCACCAGACTGTAACCACAGCACAAGAGGCATTTGGAAATGACAAGATCACCCAATTATAAGGTGTTGTCAATAATTGCAAAATGAGACTTTCTATTTACTAGTAACCACACTTGCCAATTAATGTGAATGCATTAATGTTGACGAATCTGTTTGATAAGGGTGGCGAGAAGAGAAAGAAGGTTTTGTGGAGAGCTTCACTTTTCCCAGTGCTTTGGTGTATTTGGATTGAAAGAAATATGAGAAATTTTGAAGGGAATGTTAAAGTAAAAGGACTCAATATTTTGTGGGACAATGGGAAATCTACGCTTCTAAATGTATTTATTCTTCCAAACTTTTTAAGGAATTTCCATTATTTTTTGTCCTCTCAAATTGGAAGGGCATTGTAAATTGAGTAGGTACGTGAGGATGTCTTATCCTCTTTTGTAAGTTTTCCACACACTAACGAAAAGTTAAAGTTTTGGTGCAGATTGTTAAATTTGGTTGGCTGTGTGGCTGTTTCATGAGAATTTGGAGTCCTTGTTTCTTGGAGACTTCTTTCAGTGGAACTGCAATTAAAAGAAAAGGATTCTTTGGTCTTGTGCCTTGGTGGCTTCCCTTTTGAGCATTTGGTTGGACCGGAACAAGGGTATCTTTGAAGATAAGGAGGATGACTTTGAGACTTTATGGCAAACACTTCTCCTTTTAGCGTCTTTGTGGGGCTTCTAAATCTTCTTTGTTGAAGTCTTGTTCTTAAATTTCCATTTTGTTCTCCTGGCCATGTATTTGGTCTTAGTTTTTTTTCCTTTTCTTTCCCCTTTCCCTTTTGTTTCTTTTGGTGGATTTCTTATCCTCCTTTCTGTAATTTTCTTTTTTACTTAAAAAAGAAAAGTTAAGTTTCATATCAAAATAACACACACGCATACTAGTAAACCACACAGAAGCTTAGATGCATTTTCCTTTGTATTTGATTATGACTTGTTTGAGAAGTATGTGATTTTAGTAATGAGTTTTGTTTTGTTTAGAGCACTTGTTCTTGTTTGATTGTAACTAGTATTATTCTTTACAGAAATAATATTAATAATAAACCGTACAAAAGTAATAGAATTTTTCATCCTAACCGATTTTGTACCTTCTTTCTTTTGTGCATTTACTGATTAAAAAATAAAAAGTTGTTTAGAATCTTATCTGAGTTGAAGTAAGTGAACAAGTAAGCCAAAACTACTTCCTAAAAATGAAGGGAAAGAAAAAGAGACAACCTCAAGGATTTTAGAGAGCCACTATAGTACTTCATACAGTTGACTCCGGCATAAAGTGCTGAAGATAATACAATTAAGTTAGGACATGGTTATTTTGTGAGTCTTCCACATATTTCGTTTTTATCTTAATGGTAGCATGTGTGTACACTTGGGTTCAATTATGGAACGAATGCCACAAAGCTAATAACGTTGGAAAAACTAATGGCTTAGCAACCTTTTGTACAAAGTTAGGATTAAGAAAATTATACTAATGATGGAATTTATGCAAAAGAGTAAAACATGTACTCGGTGTAACTTAATATACAACTCCCCTAAGATTTGAGAGGACAAAAAGGAATGGTGTATCCCTCAGCAACTAGGAACTAAAGAGCGTTGTTGAGTTCACTTAAGTCTTCAAAATTCTACCATAGGTCAGAAGTTTGTTAACTGATTGAACATACAGTTACATAGTTATTCCCTGCCCTTGGCAGTAAAAAAAAAAAAAGCAAGCCTAACTAGGAAGCACCAAATACTTAAGCAGACTAGTATAGCAAGTGAGCTGGAACCAAAATAAAGATTCTCTAAGGCTTCCTGTTAAGTTGTCAACTAAGCCACAAGTGTAAGCTTTTTAGATAATGGCAACTTAACAGGGTATCAGAGCGGGAGGCCCCAAGTTCAAAACCTTGCATCATCACTATTCCTCCCCATTTAAAATTAATTGTCAATGTGTTGGGCCCATTAGAAAAATTCCAGGCCAACACGTGAGGGGGAGTGTTAAAGAATTAATTCAAATATATAAGTTCATCTTAACCCAACAACATAAGCTTTTCGGATAATTGGCAACCTAACACTTCCAATGAGAGAATAAGATGTACTCAGTTCAACAAGGTTTCATCCTTATACCTATATTGAATTCACACCGTTCGTTCTTGATAAGCCTTGTAATGTCCCCTGGTTTCCTACAATTGCAGAACCATCCTCTAACCTGATATCACGTTGCAAACCCCAGCCTTGCCCCATATATTAAAGCAAGGGATCCAAGCCAATGGCTAAATACTAGGTCTAAGACTCTTCTATAACAACACTACACTATCAGCGTGACAAGGGAACAACCAGAAATGTAGGGATGACTTGGAAAAAAAGGCCCAAAGATGTATTCGAACAACCATCAGTTCTAGCTATTTATCAACAGAGTTAAGAGTCTCACCAAAAACGATTGACAATACCAACTCCCTCCATTTAAAACATAGCTTGTAATCGTTCCCATCTCCCTCCGTACCAGCTCCATATTAGTATAAATCTAAAAGTACTAATACTAAACTAAACAGAGGTTCAAGGAGTAAACCTTATATTTTGCAGCCAAAACATTGTTCACAATGACAAAGCTAACATCCAGGGATGTTTTAGTGTGCAACACTCCTCCCATCGCAGTCACTAACTCCCCTATCTTGACCTGCAATTCAAATCGAATGTCATTTGAAAGATGGAAAGAGTGGATGGAAATGTTAATTTATCAAAAATGATTGTAAAATACAAACAAAAGCAAAAATGTAACAATGACAAACTAGAAGATATAGAAGATAGAACTATGAAATAGTTTCCATAAAATCCAAGCAATAATTAACAAATTGTAAAATATGAACTATGACATTTGTAAAACACTTACTACAATACTTTGTTTGCATTACAAATGAAAGGTAATCCAATTTTAGACTATGCTATGCCAAAGTATCTTTTTCTTTTTCTTTACGGTAGAAAGAAGATATTAGGCTAAAATCAAAAGCATTTTTATATCTTAAATGTTTGTAATCATGCCTCCTCTAATATTTGTTCACCAATTTAGTTCATGAACTTTCAAGATGGTACAACTAATATTTTCCCACACAGAAGTAGTATTCAGATTGACATTTTTATGTACACCACCTATGTTTCCATATCCAACCTAAATTAAGTATTGAATTAGCGAATATTTACTCGCCAAGCAGTTTTATTTTCTTTTAATTGATACAAAATTAAAAAAAAAACTTCTTTTCTTATCAGTAAAAGTAATTATACTAACAAAAGAAACCCTTAGGGCTATACAACTATGAAATCAAAAGGAGTCCAGCTGTTAAAGAAGCCGGCCTCGAGAGTCGGGTCTAGAGCAAAGAGCCACTCTTTACAAGAAAGAAAAAAAGAATTGAAAACGGAAACAAAAGGATCATGAGCGTCATCAAATAAGCGTTTGTTTCTCTCATGCCAAATGGTCCATAATAGACAAATAGGAATCATCTTCCATGAACGAATATCTATCGGCCCATTTCCCAAAAAATTCCAGCCAAGGAGAAGCCCCTTGGTGTTAGCCGGAGTAGCTCACGATAAATTCAGCCTACCGAGAACACTGCCCCACATCTAATGAGCAAAGGGGCAATGTAAAAACAAGGGATTATTATCCTCCTCTACCTTCTTGCACATAATTGAAGTTGAAATGATTTTTATAACTTTTTAGCCAATACTTTAGGTTTTAACCTTCAGAAATTATTTAAAAAAAAAAAACAGAACAAAAACAAACATACATACACACATTGATAATCAACTCTAATAAATGTGGGGACAACTTAGCAACTCACGCCCAAATCTATCCAAGAAACAGAAACCATGACTGGTTGCAGAGGAGCCACTCACACTATCATGCACCACTAATTTGCAAAGCTGTCTCTCTATTGGCATAGAGCATAGCTAAAACAATAAAATGCAATCTATGATAAACCCTGGAGACCAAAGCCCATTATCATCAACACCTTTTTCAAAAAAGAAACCCCGAGAAAGGGTAGATACAACCTACTCACTGATCTCTAGTTACAAGGGTAGCAATGCTGTAAAGTCATGATTTTACAGATGTATTGCACATCTTTTGTTAAGCTGGTGTTTAATATCAGAGTAGCTAACTAAAATAACTCTAACTTTCATGACCTAAACGTATATAACAGAATGGAAGCAAACATTAAGGAGAACTTCATGAGTAGCAATAAGCAACAGCAAATTGATGTAAATAAATGGCAGATGCGCTTAGCCATTTTTATCCATCCGATTTATGCAATACTAGCTATTTAAGGAAATAATCGATAAAAGAGAAAATGAACATGAACACCAAAGGTCCAACAAGCAAGATACCTTTTCGTCCCCCTGAAAACCAGATGCAAGTACTTTAACACCATCCATTGCAAGGCAACATGTAAAACCTTGTGAAGGCAGAGGCCTGTGCTCTTTTGAACAGGAAAGAACGCACTGAGGACCTGCCGAATGCAAGAACCACCAACGTCAGCATTTTTCCTCAGTAGATATGACCACCAGAAAATCATCAATATCAACACTTTTAAGCCAGTAACTTATATGAATTGGCATAGAACCCTTGGCGGGGAATGTCAAATTATTCCAAAGACACCAAGTACATATCAGGGAAGCAAGCAGGATAGGAAAATAAGACTTTCACCAAGTCAACTAGGTCATTATGGATCTCTTACAGTTACGGAATAAACCAAAACAGTGTTTCATACACAGGAAAACGTCAACTAAACCAGAAAATTGCGGAATCGTACCAAGCAAGTTGCAACCCTTAGCTCTCAAATCCTTAAACTTCTCCTGAAATCAGAATTTAAATCCTTAGGTTCGAAATTATAGTCAAATAGGAGTATAAACGGAATTGAAAACTGAGGCGAAAGTCATACGTGATCAGGAGAGGAGATGACATGGTAATCCTTGGGACCGTTGCGAGAAGGGTCACAACAAAGAAAGACCTCGGCACCGTTATGCTTGAGAGCGTCATGAAGCGCGTCGAAGATCTCGGGCGGCACTAAGTTCCGCGAGATGAAGACCTTAGCTCCCTTGAAGGTCTTTGTATTCATCGTCTTCTACCCTAATCTCTGATACAGAGAGACATAGAAGGTATGTCAGTGTTTGAATTTCGAGCTCTGAGCTCTTTTAAATTAGGGTGTGAGAATCGGTGGAAATGGCAAAAGGCGGGAAGCGTTTACGCTTGCGGCATACCTGATGCGACCGTCATCGTTATTTTTTTTCTTTAATTTCACCAAGGCCCCTCAACTTTGACTATTTAATTTTGACTTCTTAATTAGAGACTTTTAAACTTTCATATGCAATCAAAAATACCTTCCCTCAAAAGTTTCGTTTTCTCTCTGTTAAATTGGTCGTGTGTGTTGTGTTGTACGTGGCTTTGAGTGACAGTAAAACGAACAATTTTACCCTTCAAAAAGTCATTTTAGCAAATTGTCATCTTCGGACACACAACATTCAAGCATCATGGAGGAGAGATTTTTTGTCGCCGTTGAATAATCATTGTTGTCGAGTTGCTAACTCAACCAATATAATGCCCAAACAAAATAATACCCAACTCAGCTAATATAATGTCTAAACAACCCGAAACGACTTTAGCATATGCTCAACGAAGCATACAACATAATACCCAACTAGCCATGAAATAAGCAACAAAATGGCTAGTATCAATGGTTTCACGACATAGACAAAAGAGTCGGAATGAATTTTGGCACGAACAGCCGTTAGGGGTGCTAGTTTTATTGAATGCAGAATTACTGTAATGATGTAATTTACTTAATTGTAATATTATTGCAGAAATGTAACATTATTATAAGGTTACTGTGTTCATTTTGTAAATAAAATTATCATGTAATTTTTAAGAATGTTGACAAGAAAATTTTAATCTTTCAAAACTACCCCTTAACTTGTCATTAGTATTCTAAAAAGCTCAACCAAAACAATGTTGGAAACAGTGTCTATTTTAAATTTTCTTTATTTTTTTTAGTAAGGATTATAAATATTCATTATTCATATAAATAAAGGGAAATAGAGAAAAGGAGTTGCTTGTAGATCTGAGAAAAAGCAACAGCTGAAACTGAAGCAATGAGGAGGAATTAGAAGAGCTGTTCAAAGGGTTATCTGTTCTTGGTTTTAGGAACTTCCCCAAATGTAAAATCCGAGAAAATGGGAGAAGATAAATGGGTTGTTTCTTAGGAGAAGAATTTGAAACCCCAGCAACGAGAGGTCCTATCTGAAAGAGAAAGAGAGAAAGGGTTAGAGATAGTATGTGGACATTAAACCCCTCTGAATGTCTCTGCTTTCTCAATATCACAGAGAGAGAGAGAGAGAGAGAGAGAGAGAGAGAGCTTCTAAATTACAGATACCTCAGATCATGGCAGCGGCAACAGCTTGCTGGGGTGAGGATGAAGCTAGGGTGTTTTTCCATCAGTTATAAGTGACGTCCAAATTGGAAAGACGACACATTACCTAATTACAAAACAAAGGAAAGAACATTACCGCGTATTTTTATGGGAGATAGTTATTCCTGCATTTGGGAGGAATGTTATTACCGTCACAATGGGGTTTTTGACACGAGTGATATCATTTTTAAAACATATTCTTTCAAAACTACCATAATTGTGGTTACGTTGAAAATCATATTTTCTAGTTGGATAAAATTATCTTTGCGAAAGATGATTTTATCAAGACAAAACTCCCCTCATTAAAGCCAGTGAGATCGTCTTTATGAAAGACAATTTCAATTTGACCTATATTCGCCTTTTACAAAGACGGCTTCTCTGCACACTGAAATCCTCCTTTGTAAAATATGATTTTAGTTTCTTCACTACAACATTGAAATCATCTTTTATAAAGATGATTTCAGTCTTTTTACCTCCCCCACTCAACCCTTCTGAAACTTCACCCAATTCTAAATCTGTACAATAATAAAATCGAAAACCTACACACGAAAATCATCCAGCAGAGCAGAACATTCAATACGTTCAATAAACAGTCTTATATCATAACGCATTCAATAAGCAGTCTACATTTTTAACAAATCATAAAACATATAAAGCAAATATATGATCTCAAAAGATCATTACAACTCCAATATTATCAATAATACCATTACTATCCAATATGATTATTCTAAAAAAATTGTTACATAATACAAATAAGTTCACCATGCTCCACATGGTGGTCGCATTCTTATTCGTATGGGATGTCTTCCATATGTTTGTAATTGAGTTACTTGTGACGGACCTTCCTCCACAATAGGTGCATTTTCCTCTACAATAGGCAGGTCTTCCTCCTAAATAGGTGTGTCTTCCTCCACAATAGGTGCGTCTTCCTCAATAGATGAGTTTCGGGCACGCCTTCTACCTCGTCCTCCAGGAGCTACACCTCGTCCTTCTCTGCGGCGTTCAAGTTGATGAAATGGTTTAGAAGTAAAACTAAGTTGAGTCACTAACTCACCTCCAAATGTATAAAAACCTGGCGGCGTGTATGGCTATTGTCGAGACATATATGGTTCTTGTTGACTTCTTTGAGATGAGGTGTGCATTTAATGCCTTTGAGACAAATGAGCTTGATAAGTCACATTCACTTTGTCTTATTTCATATACGGCTGTCTCACACACATTACGGATTCAAGGCATTATCTAATATGGCTCAGCATCATCAAGTTTCAAATTGTTAAGATTGTCCAAGCTATATGTTTGCATAGATAAAAAAATGTTTTATATAAGTTACTTTTTAAATAACTATAAGCCTATTAAATACATAAATTAATAAAAAAAATTATCATTAAATCATATAACGTTCCATGTTGAGTTATGTACCGATGTGTGATTCTCTAATATCATAACATGTATGAGTTTTCATATACATCTTCATCCATGTCCCTCTTAACAATTTGTGTATTACGCTTAGCCCATCTCTCAATGTATGCCTGATGTTGGACACCCCAATGTAGTTCATTTCTCCATCTCAAGTCGATGTCATGCAACAGTCTTTCGGTATCACATGGCTCAGGAACACGTTGAATCATACCAAATTGTCTTAGAACACGACCTGGTCGATGTCATTCCACTATATAAAAGCAAATGAGGGGAGAGACAGTCTGTCATATATCTCCATGCATGATGCAGTATTCAGAAAGTGTATGGATAATGTCATTATAAGGTTTTCATATAACATATAAAAAGCATATTATAAATAATATGACAAAATCCAAGTGTTACCTATAAAAGGAAATTATAAATAAAAAATATAATATTATCTGATTTAGAGTCTGTCTGTCTAACGTAAATCGATACACTTCAAGAACATGTGTGGAGGTCTCTATAAGACTAAAAACATCTCTCCAAAGAAGTGCACACGTCGAATGTTCATTTTCTTCATTTCATCCATGTAGAGTTCAAACTTTCTTTCTTGATGTTGCATTCTGGGCATTCCCGCTCTAAAGACTACATTTTCAGAGTCTTGTTCTTATATTTGTCATTAAAGTTACTCGCAATATCGATTATGGGCTAATGAATCTGACCACCCAAGTTGTTGATTATGAACTGCAACTTTTATACCAGCATGTCGATCAGAAATTAACACCAACCCCTCTCTTTGCGTAACGTAACGCCTCAAGCAATACAAAAATCATGACCGACTATCTATGGTTTCCTCATCAACTATAGCATACGCAATTGGAAAGATACGTCCATTTAAATCAACCGACGTGGCAATCAACAACTTATGCTTATACTTGTCATATAAAAATGTGCCATCAACTTGCTAAATATAACTCAATTGTATTTGGCAGAGGAAATTGAAGCACAGCAGTAAATATCACATGTGCATCGTTATTAGTCTATATCAAAAACTCCACATAGTTGAATGATTCAACACCAAGAGTAAGTGTATATCAATAAACTATGTTCAAGTTTCAATATAATCATTTAATTGACAAGGCTTCACAAAATGTATTATAGAGCTCGTAAAAGTAATCTCCTTATGAATTACAATTCCCCTAAATAAAGGTTGATAGAAACTTCATTTGCACCGACTACGACCTTATCATTCATGTAACATAAAACTATTATAGGTTTTCCCCTATTTGTCAACCGACTAACCAATACACAATAATTTCAGAACTATTTATACAATTCAATAATAAATCTACAAATTCAAAGTTGATAACTACAATTCCATAACATATCAACACATTCATAAATAAAACTTTACAAATTGAGAGGTTTAATCAACACATAATGGAGAAAATCCATCTAAAATTTGAGAACCCAAGAACATTTATAACTATGATTGAAATCTAGGGTTTAAGAGATACAATGAGATATTACAAAATTGATGGAATATATCATACAAAATTCATAAAAAATGAACAATTTCAAGATTTGAATAACAAATTTAAGAGATCAAATGAGTTAGAAATATACCTAGGGTTTGAGAAGTTCTTGTTGGTGATTTGAGAGATTGAGAAATTTTTATATGAATGAGAGTGAGATAAGAGTGAGAAGAAGTTAATGCTGGCGAAATGGCGGTCAACTCCGACGAAAACGACGATGAAAGATGGTGGGGGAGGGGAATGCTTCGGTATTCGAAAGAGGAAGGGAGAAGTGAGAAAAAATATTTGTTGGTTCTGTCTTCACATGAAATCGTAGAGTGCGATTTTAAATAGACCCAAGTGAAGTCGTCTTTTGTAAAGACGACTTCATTAAACATTGTTGTCTTTTGCAAAGATGACTTACACTTTTATGAAGTCATCTTTGTAAAAGATGACTTCCCACGTGGCTTTACATGGGCGATGTCTAAGGCGAAGTCATCTTTACAAAAGAAAGTATCTTACTTTTAGAATTAGTTTGAAAAGTACCATATTTTAATTTTTGTAAGTACAGTACTTTTATCAAAAATCCGTCACAATGTCTTGTTATTATTTTACCATTTAATAATCATAATAATAAACTACCACATAATTTTATCATGATGATATATTTAACTTTCCAACCAAACGAACAGTCATTTAGGATTTTAGAAATCAATACTCAAATCTTAAATGGGGCCAAGTGAGAAGTGAGAAAGATACTTTTTGGTTCTATCTTCACACAAAATCGTAAAATGCGATTTTAAATGGGGCCAAGTGAAGTCATCTATTCGGTTGCATCTTTACTCTTTCCAACAAAAACCGTCATAATAGGGTGCCGCGAAAAGCAATTAGATGACGGGGATTCCCCGTCATCATAGGTGTCACTAAAAGTAATTAGATGATGGAGAATTCCCGTCATCATAGGTGCCGCCAAAAGTAATTAGATGACGGGGAATCCCCATCATCATAGATGCCGCCAAAAGCAATTAGATGACGAGAAATCCCCATTATCTAATGATCAAATTGTTATTTTTTAAATCGTCATGGAAAAGCAAAAAATACATTTCCATGACAGTTTTTTCATTACTTCAACCATACATTCTATTTGTCGTTAATAAATGTCTATAAAAAACTGTTCACACTTCATTACAAAACTCACAAACCACTCTCATAAGCTGTTCACAATTTAGTATCTTTGAAATGAAACTAAATTTACATGGGCATAATTTACTTCAAATATGAAAATACACTACTACAAAATGGGGCTTAGATGACTGTGAAAATCCGTCATCAAAATCTTTTAATGACGGGGATGCGACTGTCATCTATCGGGCTATCATTTAAACTCATTTTACCAAAAATCATCATCAAAATGTGCCACCAAAACACTTTTGATGACGGAAAATCCCCATCATTAAATGAGCCATAAAATATCTTTAACGACGGGGATTGCTCGTCATTATAGGTGCCGTAAAAACATCTATAATTATGGGGAATCCCCGTCATTAAATGATCATTTTAAAAAGAATTGTCATGGAAAGGCAAAAATCTGCCTTCCCATGACAGTTTTTCATTAATATTATTTAAATTTAAAACGAGGAACAAATTGAAGGCCTGCATATTTATGTTGGTGTGTTGTCAATATGTGTGAGCGGGCAAACCTGTTTCTTAACGATCTTTTATCCAATTAGTAAAATATTTAGAATAACTAAATAAAACAATCAAATTATCTAGCAAACATCATGTTGGATCTTCAAGTACACGCATAGATAAAATATCAAGCACTGATAGTTATATGCATACACATAATAACAATCGCCACATAAATTACTGAGACACTGATCAAATTTCCATGATGCTGACTGACAATGATTTACATTATGGCAAAATGGCAATAGCAATGTTGTCAAGAACGATGGAATGAATTCTCAACGAGGTGTAAGTTCTTCATAAGAGCATAGACAAAGCCCATGATATCAAAAAATGAAGGTTTCCTAGACTGATTGTACAAAAAGTGCAATGTAGAAAAGAATGCGCCACAAGCACTAGAATAAATAAAGATGAAATTATTCATAAAAGTATCAACTATTGTTGATGACAAATGATGCCTCTTCAGTTTTAATTCTAATATCCAAAACATCATGGAAATCCAAACCCAAACCTCAAAGTTGCCACTTGCCCTCACATATCTAAATAAGCTTCCTCTCAATTCGTTCATCATCACTTATCGTCCAAGTTAATTCCCAATGTTAAACCATTAAGGGAGATGCATACTGTTTCACTTTGCTTGTCACTAGTCCTAAACTAGTAAACTTCAATAAATCATATATAAATCAACTATGAATAGAGTTGATTTGAAAAATTACCTCAAAAAATGAACTGCATCTTTGATGCATAGTATGGGCGATGCTAAAAAAATGTGATGCAACGGAAGTCAAACTGTTGATGATATTGGGCTGGACATTTAAAGCATTCTCAACCTGGAAATTGGAAAGTCGAAATATGAGGTCAATGAGAGGGGAATGGATTTATCATGGCAGTTTCTACTTCTTTTTTACTTCAAACATAAAAGTCATGGTTATTTCTTGTGTCCATCTATGGATACATCAATAAGGACCTCTTTGCTAGCTTGTTGCCAAACAGTCATTCTACAATCAACATACATGCAGCTTTGAACCATTTACCACACATGAACTAATGTTACTAATATCTAACACAACACGATCTTATACTGCAAAAGGGTACGATTGGTGTTTCCATCATTAAAAAGATTAATTTTAAAATGCTAAGACAAGTTCTTGTTCTATTTTCCTACAATATTCCTCCTTTCAGCCACAACGATTAAATCATGATAGTGAGAGAAATGTTAAAACCAAGGCATTTTAAGCTATAAATAAGACAATGCTAAGTGGAAACTACTAAATTAAAAAGGCAGACACAGACCTTATGACATTAACATAATTGATGATGACAAGGGAGTCTAAACAAGTATGCTATCGAAACATTTACCAGAATTCTTGTTAAATCTTCATTCTCATGACCATATATAGCACATATATCAAACAACTTTGGCAGGTCCGGCAATTTCTTTTCCTTCAAAATAACTACAGAAAAAACCAGTGAACGCCAGTGTAGCAGAAAAGAGAACATACAATATATTAGTCAGTGAGAATTTTATGTTGGTATGTACTTATATCATAATAAAACATGCATATTACCAATTCTGTTTACTATATTTTTAGCTATATACCCAACAATAGTTTCCAGGTAAGCTTATCATAGCCATATTCCTTTCTTTTAATATCTCATAGCCATATTCATATGGGCACAAAATTTTACATTGTAAAATGCACATACATATCCAATACAAACAGATCAAATTACAGATAAAGATATGCATATTGATTAATAAACCTGTACTTTGAAACTAAATATACAGTGATAAATCAAGCTTATTTTGATTTTTACCTATAACTCTAACATTGATGAATGTCTAAGTTCATAAATATTATGAATAAAAAATAGAAGGTTATTTAAATGCATATCATACAAAGATTAAAGAGCATAACCATCTTCATGATCCTTTGAACTAAGGCTATCAGCTGCCTGAGCACCAGGATCCCTATTAGAAGATCTATGGAGGACAAACTTCAATTAAGACAAGGGATAACGCAGATCATGATTTGAATGAAGACCATTCCTAGCTTTTCATAGCATGTGGGGATGTATACTGTAACTTACATGCGATACAATACCATGAAAACTCGACGGCTTAATTCAATCTCTTCAACAATGACGCCAATAACTATTCCCTTGGCTCCACGATGAGGGAAATCATACCATCTGCTCTTATATTTTAGAAAATTATCCAGAAATTCGTGCAATGAAGTGTCCTTGGCCATTAAAAGGGAGTGAAAAAGTCTAGAAGAATAGTGGTATTAGCTCATGAGAGTACTCTTCAGCAGTCATGCATTTAATAGAAAATATGAGCTCATTCTTATATTAGAGAACAAAGACTCCTATAAACTTCACGTAATATAATTCTTTTTTAAGCAGAATTCTATGGAAATGAAATAATTTTGGCTTGTCCAATTCACTTTTTCAAAATAAATAAAATATGCTAAGTAAGAGTTTTCCACTAAAAATCACTTATACCCACATAACATCTTCATCAAGCAATATTATATGGGCAAAAAAAATATGGACGCTTATCAGCACACCCATATCAGTGAAACAAGTGATATCCTAAACATGTATTAAATTCAATCGACTCAACTCCATTTCCTTCCATTTCAATGAGTAAAAAATGCATCATCCCAATTTTAAAAGTTAGTTGCAGATAAAGCATCTCTAGAGTACCTTCTCTCCAAAACTCTTTAGGGTTCAACTTGAGCGACTGTGACAACTCTCTATTCAAAAGGTCCACAATTCTCTGAGTTTCGAGCGGATCCATTCCACTTTACTCAGCGCGAAGACCAATCGCCACTACCTCGTCTTGGGGAAAGTAACTAGTGAAATTTTCAACACGAGCTCTGTTAGGAACTCAGTCTATGTTGTCACTCAACTGCACCCTGCCCCTCGATGATATAGAATTGTTAGTCGTAGTTGCAGCTTCAGATTGGTTGGGTGGTGACTGTCTGAGGGAATGGAAAGCGTAGGATTAAGTTTTTGGTTGTTCATTTGTGGTTTGATTTTCATATTTGGGCAAGTGCTTCATCTGGGCTTTTGTAAATCCCTTGTTTCTGTCTCGCTTGCCTTGAGTGTACTGATTAGACATTTTCCTTTCTTGGTTACAAAGTGCGCAACTTGTTGCGTGGGGGGAGGAGAAGAGAAGCGAGAGAAGAACCATTGGTTCTCTGTCGATCGTCTCTCTCTATTCCCAAATCTAAAAAAGTGAGAGATAGAAAGATAAGGAATTAGGGTTAGCGTATAAGGTGGTAATTTTGTAATTATTGAATATTTTCAATACAATGACAGTGATTGAATCACTGTCATTGATTATTATTATGCATTATTGGTTATGATAGCTTAGTTTTCCACCGTCATAATAGGTGAAATTATTATGACATGTTAAGTAAAACCTGTCATGTTAGCTAAAATCAATTTTTTTTACACTTCAAAACCTTTTTTAGATGACAAGTTTAAGAGACCTAAAAGCTAATACATTGTTGTCATCTAAACCCAAATTTGTAATAATGATATCAAAATATAATTATAAGGAATTCAAAATCTAACTGCATTTCGATCCTACTCCAAATACCAAAACTCACAAATCACTCTCATTAAACCACAGACAACTTGTTAGGACCATGGTGAGTGCTAAAGATTTCTTCCATGATGAACAGGGTATGGTGGTCGGTCACATACTAAAATCTCATTAAACTATAGTCATAAATTCAGGATCCAATGAAGAAATCAAGTGAAAAAGACAAAAATAATTCATATACAACTGAAATTCTCAAGGTAAAATTCAAATCTTTAGAACAGAAGAAATGCTAGTGGAATCTTTGAATGAAGTGTGAAGCAATCAAATTAAGCTTCAAATAAGATGAGTGTGGGGCATCAAGTCAATCACAATCTAAATCAAAGGGTGAGGAGTGAAGAAATGAGAAAGCCAACCAAAGAGAAAATATGTGACAAAAGTATGGAGAGAAAATTTGTACTTCTTCACAATGCCTCATATATAATTAGTTCTCCGCAGATGATTTCAGACATACGCTTGTATTAAATTACAGTATAATCACAGTCCTATCCGTGAACTATAAATGCTAACTTAACAGATCTAAGGTAGGAAATGATAAATACAGTTGGAGAAAATGATATAGGGGTCATCAGGTAGGAGTGAAAGACTTTCTACTGCAATATAATCGTTGAATTATATGTTGAACTATGCTTCAAATTATTGCAGATCCACTGAAACTGTTCAATCCTTTCTATGAGTGAAACAAGTAAAGAAACAGAAGAAAAAGATCGCCAAAATAGTAAACTAAGCAGAAAATAGGAACCTGAAATTCAACGAAGCATGGACATATATATTTCTGAGTTTGATTTTTTATTCTTATGTGGGATAAAATAAATGGAAGGTAAAAATACTGAAGAGAGAGAAAGAGGGAATGTTCACTTGTTGTCACATAGCAAGAAGTAAATGATCCAGCTACGTTCATTAACCCTATTGTTATCATCTCCTTATTTCCATCCAACCGGTAGTCCTTTAGAGCGGTAAAAGTCCGTCTAACAGCGATCCTTTCCTGTTTGATACAAATTCTTCTTATTACTTAAGCTTTGGAGATTTCTAACAAATTAACAACTTCCTTACTAATAAAAAACTAAATTAACAAATTCCTCCCCCATTTTGTTTGGGATCAGTGTCTATACTACATAATTACATCATGTGAATGAAAAGCCCAAAATGTGAACTCCAATTAGCTCCATTTACCAACCATTTTCTTCGGGTAGATCTTAATCCAGATAAACCCAGGTCCACACAGATTTAAGTATGTAAGCAATTCGACTTCAATTTATTGTTAAACGCATTCTGATCGCATAAGAGATATATCAATTTCTAATTTCTTTAACTAAATTTATGAAATTGAAACGACTTTGTCGATTTTAAAAATGTTCATGGTGAGCAATGCGGAATATTTAGGGCTTCAAATATTTGAGTCCAAAGGGAAAAAAGAGTAGAAACTTATCATCAGAGTAGAGAGAAATGGTAAACGTACAGTGATGGAAATGATACCAGTGATAAGGTCAATCATAATAATGAGACCAAGATAGAAGTCTTGAAAATGCAACATTTTCCATGAAGGGGGATTTAATCCTTCTTGCAATTTCTCGATCTGCAAAAATAGAACAACAGAACAGACACAAGCAGGTGATGAAACAACTGAGAGGCTAGTGACTAGTCGCTATTGTTGCATGTATATATAACTATTAATGAAGAGTAAAGAAAGAGGCTATTTGCACCGACGATAGACCCTCGACCTCCACATCCTTCAAAGACGACAAACCCTCGACCTCCACCTCCTTCACAGACCCTCGAGCCTCTCTGTCTCTCGTAAATCCCTCTCTCAAACCTCTGTCTTTGAAAACTTGTTGTCTCTCGTAGATCTATTTCTCTCTCTCAAATCCCCATCTTTAATAAATCCTTATATCTCTCAAAGGTCTCTGTCTCTCGCATATCTCTCTCTCATAATACAACTCTCTGTCTCTCACGAAACTTCTCTGTCATTCTCGTCTCTCCCTCGTTTCAAATCTGGTTCTCGAAGAAGCATTTATGCCTTTATCGTCTCTCCCTCATTTCAAATATGAAGATGTTGCCTCTCTCCTCTCTCCCTCGTCCCAGATCTGAGACGTTCTCGAAGGTTCTCTATTTTTATCTTTGTTCAAATATTCGAGATCCAGATCTCGTTGCCACAGAAAAGTTGGTAATGGAGTTGGGAGCGGATCTGGTTGTTTTGGTTATCTCCTCTCCCCCTTGTCACAGATCTGATTGCCACTGCCCTGTCCAAAGAAAAATAAAACATAGTAAAAGTAATATTAGGGTTAGATTGGTTATATATGATAGTATTTTCATAAATAAAATGATTTTTGAGGTAATTAGTAAAAAAAATTTACACCATCAAACAATGACAAGTTATTTTTCACTATCATTATAAGAAGTTATAATGACAGCCCAAACATTAGCTGTCAAAATAGGCAACACATTGATGACAACTAATTTTTTAGCTGTCATTTTACCCAAATTACCCCATCCTTCATCTTTTTCATTTGATAGATTTTAGAAGGTTGTCATTGTATCATAGATGTGGTTGTTATCTAAAGCTAAAATTGTAGTAGTGAAATCTCTTGTAGAAGTTTCTCTTCTACTATTCATTAACATTTTTGAAATACTCTTCAATTCAACCTTAATTAATTGATGCTCATTAAGTAGAGTATTCATACCATTCTTCAGCCATTTAATGTTTCCCATCATCTCTCCGATCAGTTTATGCACATTCCCTCATAAGGTCAACTTTGGAGGTGACACTAAAGGTTCTAATGGTCTGACATTCTCTATCTCCTCCTGCCCCTCTATTTCGTGCTCCTCCACCCCATCCTGCTCATCAATCTTGTCCCCTTCCAAGGCTTGGTAATATGATTTTGAAGATTCACGTTGTGTTGGATGAAGAGTGGAAACCATTTCTACCCATGAACAATCATAAATTTATCAAGCTTATGAAATACGTTAATACATACATATTGTTTAAAAAATTACTTCATTTTCAAAAATGCCTTCAGCCAACTCATTGAACTTAAGGGTTAGGGAAGTGCTCAAATTCAACATTTTTGGGCACTTTGAGCCACTCTTTATTGCACATTTAGAGCCAAGAAAATGTATGCATTCATAAGCCCCACCTACATATACAAAAGACTATATGTTATTCACATATAACAACACATACAGAACATATAAATTTTTCACCTAGAAAGCATATGGGAATCCAAGCAATAAATACTTCCCAGAAACCTTATAAGCGTCCTTTGTTTTTTTTTTCTTTGTAAAGACCGTATAATTGCTTGATAATACAGCGAACCCCATGAAAATCCATTAAATAAATCCAAATCATCCTCCATCTTTAGATGTCTCATGTTAATAATGTTTTCTTCTCCCTATGAAGCAACACTAGTTCTAAGAAGTAAATAAATGACAACTTGACTGCATCCGTGCTATTTTTTATCTTGCACTTATCATATGTCTCTTCAAGTTGACCATTACTTATTGAGGTGCTTCCATTGAAACAGGTTCTGACAATCAACACCCCTTTTCACCATTTTGGGTTTAGGATAATCATATTCTGACTTTTGAATAAGACCAGCGACAAGAGCAAACTGTACTCTAAAAAATTTCACTCATTTCCTGCCAATTTTAAACTATAACTCATCTTTACTTGTCCCCCAGCAACCCTTCTCAACAAAATATTATGTATAAGTTGACCAGAAAATTGGATTCGACCCAAATCAAGAATGAGGTCGCCAAAGCATGTACCTCTCAACACATGCTTCTCCTTTTGAGAAAGCTTTGATCGAATTTTCTCACCAGAATCATTTAGCTATGATAATATATTTATCTTAGTCGTGTTAAACTCATCCTCATTTACTTTCATCGTTAAGTCGATATTTTCCATCTGCAAGATTTAATATAATGGGTGTGATCAAATGGAAACATATAAGTGACATTGTTGAGAGGTACATGCTTTTGTAGTCTTACTGATAATAAAAAATAGGACATATAAGCGACGTTGAAAATTTCTCAATTCTAAAACCCTGAATTATAGTCATTAATAACAAAAAAGGGACATTCCCAAGCATGCATGAACAAACACACATGAATTTATATTGTAATCTGACTAAAAAGTGTGCTTAGGAGCACACCTAATCCTAAAGCTAGGCGAATTCACTAAGTCACTCTTGAAGTGAGATTCTCAAGTCAAAGCCAAAGAGCTACAAGGTGTTCTTGCAAATAGTGAAAGGGTGAAGCCATACATGGTTAGAGAGAAGCTTCTACTTTGCTGGAGGAGATGACTTCGCTGGAGGATAAGGGTTTCGAACGCTAATCACGCGAATTTTAGAGACGAAGGGAGATTATCGCGGAGACGAAGGGAAACGTAGAGATGAAGGAAAGGAATCACAGAGATGAAGGGAGGCAGAGACAAAGGGAATCACAGAGAAGAGTTTCGCAGATAGTGGTTTTGGGAGAAAGTTGGGGGAGGGGACTCAAATGGAATTTCTTTACTATAAGGGATAAATAAGTCTTTCACTATATAAAAACCCACAGATCCTTCTAAAGAGTCTTAATATCCTTAAAAGAATCCAAATGACCTTAATATCCTTAAACTATGTCTAAAAGGTCCTTCCATGAGAATTTCTCTTATTTTATTTACTTTTTAGTTTTCACTTATTGTTTTATTAATTCAAGTTTTCACTTCGCTTTAGTTTTCACTTGAGTCAAACTTTAAATTTAAGCTTTTACTAATTTCATGATTTTAAAGAACAATAGTTTCTAGAAAAAAATCATAAAATTTAACTTGTCTTGAAGGTGATCGAGTTAACAAAAAACAAATTTTTGGATGCAGAGGATGTTTTTGATCGAGTACGAAAGTTGGACGGTCTATGAGGAATAAGTCAAAGTTGAGAAGTGTATTTAAAAAATGTCAAAGTTGAGAGGGTCTTAGTGAAATTAACTATGTTTTTTTTATCAAAAGTGTCATCGTTAATTCACACACGTACCCTGTTATTAACCGTTCGATAACTTAAGAAATGAGTGTATCTCCATTGTGTGGATGGGTCCCTGGTTGTTTTTGTTAAGATGGGTCCATGTCCGTGATGACTATTTTGTAACTCGATCACTCTCTCATTAAAATTATCATGTATCTTTGAAAAAAAAACACACTCATAAGTTTTTAACCAATTATAATAAACATATTTTAAAATAAGAAATCCATTTAAGTTGTTATCAAAATGTATATATCAAATCAAGGCGTTACAAATATTTTTTACAGATACATTCAAATTAAAAGTTAAAGATAAAAAACATGAAGCTGTAAAGTTTGGCTGTGAGTAACATGTAAAAAAATAGCTCAATAACACGCCAAAAATGAAAAGAAAAAAAAACACTAAACAAGTAGGAATGGGGTTGGGGTAGTAGGGTACTCTAACTTTTACAAACAAGCAAAAAATGCTATAAAACTAAAGGGTATACGACGCCTTAATTGCCTCTGCCTCTGAGTACATTTAGCACAAAATTGAGCCATGACCTAAGTAATGGATTGTTCTTAATATGATTTGAAGCAAGGCACCTACAAATCCAACGAGCTTGCCATTAGGGCCAACCAGTTGCAGTTCAACATCTTGAATTATGTCGTGGACTTTCAACCACACACCTCGTTCTTACAAAAGTGAAAACTGTGAGAATGTTTTGGGGAAAAAATTATATAGACATATTTGTAGGTAGATGATCTCGAGAGTCGAGAGTGATGCCTTTAAAAGCATATGAAATAAATACTTCATTGGTATTTAATGAAGGAAGATTTTATTTTCATTTAGCGTTCATGCATCTTCAATATCATGAGAATTCTATGATGATTATATATGATTTCAAACATTGTATATAAAAGTTATATACAAGAGGATACAATTTAGGGATAATACTAAACAATTATCCATAATTAATAATTAAAGTTAGAATATTTGATTAATCACATCTCATTTCTATTAAGAATGGAACAACTTTATTTTGACTATTAATGTGAAGATATTAGAATGAAGATGCTTTATATAATGAGGAGTGAAGCACTATAAATTTAAATATCTAATAATATCTTTAGAATATAATTCAAATTTTATCAACTTAATATTCAGATATAGAATGATCTTAATCCTGAGTGATAGATAAACTCTGGCTTATGACGTTATGTTTTTGGTTTAATTAGTAAATGTTCAATATCTCATTGAGCTCAATTCCTTGTACTTTGGAAGCTTAATAAAATAAATGGTTGGAATATTAATATACTAGATGAAATCTATACTTTTATTTTAAAGTCAGATAAATAATTTTATTGAGTATTGATTAAGGTCTTGAACCATATGAGAACTCAATTCATGATAAGATAAAAAAGTTATCACTCGTTAGAGAAGTTACGAAATTCAAAAAGAAATAACTAATTAGAGAGGTTAACGAATTATTTACCTAACTCTAATTATGGAGGATTGATCTATATGTTATGATTATATTAATGGAGTATTCAATTTTTTTAGTAACTTATATCTATAGTTTCAATGGTGCAATTTAAAGTTTATAGCGGAGCATCTTTAGAATTAATAAAATGATACATTAATTAAAAAGATTAATTAACTATCGATTTTATTAGAGTTTGAGATTTTAGGTCCATAGATCTCCATGCCATCTTTGTGAATAATAATTGTCCAAGTAAATGGGTTTACCATAAATAGTTTCAAATTACTAAAATCAAAATTATTACACGTCCAATAAAATGTGATAATAGAAGTGTTCTTTTATCACATTTTATATGATAAGAACCAAATCGATTAATCTATCAAATTAATTAATATGAAAATGATGTAATTATCAAATACGTTACAATTAGAGTATAGGGAAAATTACGGAATTGAGCCATTTTTTTATTGTTTTAGGAAATGGTCAAAAAAATTTCAATTGCGCAAATGGCCATTTTTTCCACTCCCCTCAATTTCCCTCTCTTTCTGTTACGTCTCTCGTTCTCTCTGCTTCTCCCTCTCTTTCTCTCTCTCATTCTCTATGCTTCTTCCTCTGTCACTCTCTCATTCTCTCTTTGTTTTTCTCTCTCGCTCTTTCTCAGGTCTTGAATGGACTTCGGCAATTATGAATTAGAGGTTCTAATGGGGAAATTGTAGATGGTACTGAAGCTAATGAGGTTGAGGTTTTGGAGATATAGATCTTGTCATGGATGATTTTGTAAAGGGACGACTGACTCTGATGTTGGTGGTAGTAGCAGTTATCGCCATTAAATTTCTAGTTTTCGAGCGAGAGAGATGAAGAAGAAAGAAGAATGAGGGGACATGCTTGCGTTTGAGAAGATGTATGGTACTGATGTTATATAAAAATATACTATATTTATATTACGATATACTGATATTATATAAAAATATATTACATTTATATTACGATATACTGAGGATATGCAGCTTTAGAATTGCTGTAGCGGACGGATCGTAGCACGCGCATGTCCAGTTCAGTAGGGCATAACTTTTGACACGGGTGGAATTACGTGCCCTGTAAGATATCAAATCGAAGCTTATTCAGAGACCTACAAGTGCGACGGGGTTTACCCGTCGGAGCCTAGTTTTGTGTCAAAAAAAGACCGACTGTGCAGCTTTAGAATTGCTGTAGCGGACGGATCGTAGCACGCGCATGTCCAGTTCAGTAGGGCATAACTTTTGACACGGGTGGAACCACGGGCCCTGTAAGATATCAAATCGAAGCCTATTCAGAGACCTACAAGTACGACAGGGTTTACCCGTTGGAGCCTAGTTTTGTGTCCAAAAAAGTCCGACTGTGAAGCTTTAGAATTGCTGTAGCGGACGGATCATAGCACGCGCATGTCCAGTTCAATAATACATATATGCTACGATATAATGATCGTATATTAAAATATACTACGGTATATTAATGATATATTAAAGTATACTATAGTATTATTGTATATTGTTATACATCATAGTACACATGTACATAAAATTTTCAGTTTTATAAAAAAAGTACAGTTACTAAAAAAGCTGACAATTCTTGTAAGCCTAAATTATAAAGTGTGGTAGGACGATAGGAATTTTTTAGTATTATACAGTATATTTGAAAAAAAAAAATTAAAATATTGTATTTTTTAAATAAATTCCAAAAGTAAGGTAGAATTACGCATATGAGTAGTAGGAAGAACAAGGCGTAAGAGGTAGCTTCAGGGCTAAAAAATGCCTTCTTAATATGCATTTCCCTGCCCTGTGGTAGAGCTTGACAGTGTATTGTGAATTCCTTTACCGGTGGGATAGCTAGTTCACTTTTCACATCCTATCCCTGTGGGAGAGAAAGATTCGGCTTAGCTCATTCACTTAAACTCATGAAAGAAGCGTAGGCAGAACGAGACGGAATCCGTCTAGTTCAAGTTCCAGGGTAAGAAAAGTAGTGAGACTCGAGGGCAACTATCTGGCTGATGTTCTAGTTTCAGGGTTGCCTACTGGCATAACCAAATGATTGTTTAACGAATGATGGATTTCGCGCCACGGAATGGATCAAAGAACTGAACACATTTCCAATACCGACAGCAGCTTCCGCTGAAGCAATTGTAGCAACTCCGGCACCAATTGATTTTGTACCTTCTAAAATCTCGGGTTGAGAATTCTCGTCAAGCTTTTTTATTCATTATTTTTTATAGATTCCTCGTCCAGCTAAGACGAAGGCGTGTTTGTAAAAGACGCATTCGTGCTAGAGTGGCCACAAATTAGGCGACGTAGAAGGCGTCTTTTGTAAAGATATCTTTACAAAAGTAGAATGCGTCTTTATAAAAGATGCCTTCAACGATACCTTTACATTCCTCGCATACAGACAGAGAGTAGAGAGTTGCTTCGGCGAATAAAATGCCTGCGAACAGAAGAAACCCCTCAGCCCGCCGCCGTTCGTCATCGATTGTGGCCGGAGTTTACTATCATTTCGTCGGCATTGCACCCTCTCACTCTCATTCACAAAAAGAATTCTCAATCTCTCAAATTACTAGCAAAAACTCCTCAAACCCTAGATATATTTTTAACTAATTTGATCTCTTTAATTTGTTCTTCAAATCTTGAAATCATTCATTTTTTATGAATGTTGTATGGATGTATGTCATCAATTTTGTAATATCTCTCTTTAAACTCTTAATTTGTAAGATTTTATTTATGAATGGGTTGATATATTATGAAATTGTAGTTATTAACTTTGAATTTGTAGAATTTCTAGATCTAGTTTTGAAATTGTTGTGTATTGTTTAGGAGGTTGACAAATGGGGGAAAGGCCTATGGTAGTTTTATGTTACATAAATCGTAATATCATAATCGGTGCAAATGGAGTTTCTTATGATCAACCTTCAATGAGGTAAGAAGATTACTTATAACGAGTTATATAATACTTTATGTAAACCCTTGTCAATTGACTGTATACATTAGAACTTGGACATAGTTTATCGTTACCCACTTACTCTTGGTGCTGGGTCATTCAACTATGTGGAATTCCCGATACGGAATGATAACGATGTTCATGCGATGTTTACTATTGTGCTTCAAATTCCTCCACCAAATACAATTGAGTTATATTTAACCAAAAATGCTAGAGATGTAGGAGGTTCTAACATAAACTTGTATAGTGACAATATGTGTGGTGGAGTTCAGGTACATGATAGTGCGACAATTTCTTCTCCATTCCATGACAATGACATGTATCCTACAGTGCAATAAATATACCTGGTAGTAGTTATTTGCCGCATGAAGATGCAGATGCTCATGACGTTCATGTGAATCTATCTGGCCCTCCACGTAGCTTTTTCTTGGCATGGGACCGATTTCCACATTTGGCATCAGTGAGGTTGCAACGGGTGAGACATGATAATGTCGGGGAAGATGGATTTCCAATGTCACCTGCTCCTTTGGGTATATGATAAGTTAACTCATTTGATTATATATATATTATCATTTACATGTATTTAACTGTGCAATTTATCTCATAAATGGAAAGATATTTTTAGTCTCACAGAGAGCTCCACACATGTTCTTGAAGTGTATCGATTTGCATTAGATAGACAAACTCCAGATCAGGTAATACTATGTTTTTTACTTATAACATAGGTAATGTTCAGGTTTTGTCATATTATTTATAATATGGTTTTTATAGGTTATATGACAACCTTATAATGATATTATACACACACTTCCTGAATACTGCATCATGCACGGAGATATATGGCGGTCTGCCTCTCCCCCCATTTGATTTCATATAGTGGAATGGCGTCAATCGGATCGTGTTCTAAGACAATTCAATATGATTTAACGCGTGCCTGAGCCATGTGATACCGAAAGACGGTTACATGACATAGACTTAAGGGGTAGAAATGAACTAAATTGGGGCATCCACACCAGACATACATTGAGAGATGGGATGAGCATAGGACACACATTGCTGAAGGGCACGTGGATGAACATGGATATGACAGCTCGCACATGTTATGGTATCAGAGAATCACAGCACGGTACATACCTCAACAGGGAGCGTTATATGATTTAATGATAATTTTTTATTAATTTATGTAATTAATGAGGCTTATATGGTCATTTAATAAGAAAACTAAAAAAACATTTTTATCTATGCAGGCGGGAGAGCCTGGACAATATTGAAAATTTGACACTTGATGATACTGAACCGTCTTGGATAATGCCTCGAATCCATAATGTGTGTGAGATAGCTGCACAAGCAATAAGACAGGTGAATGCGGCTTATCAAACTCCTTTGTCCCGAAGGTATGAAGTGCACAACTCATCTCAAAGAAGTCAACAAAAATCACACATGCCTCGAGATGAACCATTTATGTCTCAGCAAGAGCCATACACGTCGCCGATCTTTTATACATTTGAAGGTGAGTCAAGTGATTCAACTTGGTTCTACTTTTGAACCATTTCATCAACCTCAATAGTGTAGAGGATGACGAGCTAGTGCTCCTAGAGGAGGAGGTAAAAGACGTGCCCGAAACTCGCCTATTGTGGAAGATGCTCCTATTGTGGATGAAGACCCGCCACTTATTGTAGAGGAAGAAAGTGCAGCAGCAGCTGTTATGGAGGAATGTCAATCATCACAACAAGAAGATTGAGAAGACGACCACCGTGTGGAACGTGATTGATTTATATTTTTTGTATTTAGATTTTTGTAGAATAATATAAAATGTAAGTCATAAAATTAATTAAAAATGTATGCTGTTTATTGAAAATGTGTGATAAAATTATAAAATATACTGCAAGATGGATGATTTTTGTATGCAAGTTGTGTTGATGATTTTTGTAAGGTGAGAGTATCTGTACTAAATGCGTCTTTCGTAAAGATACATTTTACCAACTTGAAATCGTTTTTACAAAAAATGCCTTCTGACGTGATCATCTTTACCGTAATTTTAAAATTAATTTTAAATCTACGTTATTTTTAGAATTTATTTTAAAAATCACGTTAAAAGCCAGAAATTAACCGGGACGATACAGCCAATCCGAGTAAATAATGGGATAGAATTAAGAAATGAAGGTGAGGAATATGATATCTAATCCACATTCCTGCCGTTAAACTCCCGAGTCTCCTTCCCAACAGTTTGTCATTTCAGTGATTTCACTCGCTCTGTCACTGCCAATGCGCCAATCCTTCCAAACCCCATCATAAACCCATGACTACTACCACCATCACCTGCTTGCTCTTACCATCACCGCCAAGTCTCAACCACAAACTCTCATCCCCAACTTTCTACGTTGCACCCTCCTCTCTTCCATGTTTCTCCACCTTCCCTTCTCTAAAATACTCCTTCCCCAGCCCCTTCCTCTCCCCCAGAAGAGACCATTTTCGGGTTTTCGCCGACGACGGAGATGCCGATGGTGGAGGCCCTGACGACTACGACATGGACGATGAGGAGATGGAGGAAGTCGACAACAAGAAGGACTTCGACATTGAGTATGACCCTTTAGCTGCGGCGGCCGCTGGCTTCAGCGTCGTTGTTGATGGGGACATCACCATGGTGCAGAGCAAGAGTTTCGTCTCTACACAGGGGTGGGACTCCGAGATGATTGTGGATTATAGGATAAATGAAGATGAATTTCATAAGATTAGCTTGTTTCACTGTGATTTCTTCATCAGAAAGCCTCCTGACCCCGATAACGATGTCTACGATTTCAGGGAGGTTAGTGGTTGTTTTTGTTTTCATTAATCATAACTATTTATTTTCCTTAATTCTATCTATCAGTTTTTCTCTTCAATTTTGCTTTGTCGGAATTGCATTTATGTAATTATGATTGAGTTTCGTAGTTAATTGGCTGTAGATGTATGTCACTCCTCCGGACACCGACGTTTATGCAATTCCAAGGGTTCTTGCTCCGATGCCTCAGAAGGTGCTATTTATTTATGTTTAATATTTGTCTATTTACTAGAATGGCAACACTCATATCAGTGAACGAGTCTGTGAAATGTGGAGTGAACAACACATATGGATAATCCAAGCATTTCGTGTAGATTTTACTTCATAATTTCTTATTTTAACTTCAGAAAATAGAGAGCATCAATTCCACATCTGGTTTGTGATGTGGAATCGAGTTTTCAGAAGTGAAAACAAGGGAAACAATGTTGTTTTCTAAAAGAATTTTAAAATCTGCAATCATGTTTAGTTGTAGCATTCAAGAAGTATTTTAGTATAAATTTTCTGGAAACGCGTTTTAAAATCTGTTGAAATTATACATGTTTGGAAACTTGGTTTTGGGCCTTTTTTATTTCAAAAGCCGAAAAACTAAATACAATCTCCATAGAACAGGGCCTAATATTTTATTTTGTTCCAAAACTTCAGTATATCAGATGTGCTCAAAGCGACTATGGATGCTACAATGTTACTGAACCACCCATTGATGCACCCCGAGATCCATTATATAAGTCTGAGAGGGAGATTCATAAGGTAAGGATGCTGTTTTATATCAAGGTCTACCTAGTTCACCTTTTTGTTTATACATCTTAATGAAGCAAATTCAGCATTAGCACATACATCTGTTGCATATGGAATATTAATAAGAAATTGGCAAAGAAGAAGTGTTAAACACAAAACGCGTAATTGAAGTCGAATGATTTGACAAATTTTGAATATGGGTGGGATACGAAAAATGATGAAGGGTATTGATGCCATTTGGGAAGTTTGGTAAATGGATCGTAGTCCTATTCTTGAACATGCTCATTCCATTATTCGTACTAGCAAGTTGACTGTCTTATTTATATACTGAATCGTCTTTTTAGTCGCCTTCATGAATTATTATGTCCCCTGATATGAGTAGGAAAATCATAATTCTTAATACTGAAACTTTAACACTGTATAAACAAGTTAACAACTTATAAAATGCCCAAATGGGAAGGATAGTCTCCATACTCTCTCTCTCTCTCTCTCTCTCTCTCTCTCTCTCTCTCTCTCTCTCTCTCTCTCCCCCTCCCTCCCTCCTCGGGTAGAAGTGAATTATATTTTGGTATAAATATTACTTAAAGCCATAAGGACTTCTATTTTTATATTTAGCAAATAGATGTCTGTTTTAGACAAAGAGACTTTTTTCTGTTGCAGGTTTTCTTGACAAAACACTTTAGGAATCGAAGGATACGTGATCCGGAGTTCGTGCTAGATTTTGAGGAAATTTATGTAATTGATTCAAAAACAAAGTCAATTACCAGGGCAAAAGTTTTAGTAAGTCTTTTATTTCGTTCCTTTTCTTACCACATTTTAGAGCGTTGTCACGATGTATCTCACATGCAAGAGTTTATTGTCATTTTTCTGTGAATTCTTTTCATCCATTATATTCTATAGCATTCTGTCCCATTTCTTTTCCTTGCAAAGCATTAGGAACGGCAGCCATTCGTAGATTCCCCTTGCAAGACATGACTTTCTGAATGATGAAGTTAAAACCCGTAATTTCATGAAGTATCTTTCCACATGCTTATCGCGCTGAGAATTCACTCATTATCTGCTACTAACCTCTGATCGTTTGATTTTTTTTTTTGTCAAGTCAATTTAATCTTCTACTTCTTCTCAATTAGGTCACAGTCCCAGGAGGAAGAGATAGGAACAGAAGGAGCGACTTACTTGTAGTCCGTGATAATGGAAACTCCTTCAAGATTATTAATTCGGTGATCATCTCTGACCCATTAATTTCCTCCTATTTCTTTGTGTTATCGATTGACTTATTCTTTTTCGTCCTCTTGCGTTTTCAGAGCGAACGAGATGATCCTACTACAGTCATAGAGAGGGAGGAGTGGGCCAAGACAAGGCAAGACATGGAGAGACACCTCAGGAAGCTACGAGACTTCAGCGTTTCAAATTGGTTCTAATCAATTTCAGAATCTAGAAAACTTCTTATTGAAGCTGAAAATATGCTGCAAATTGTTCGAGGTTTGAAGGTGAGTTCACAGAATTATATTCCAGAGTTCAAGCTCCAACAGTATCAAGGAATGAATCACCCTTCTCAAAGCCAAAGAGTCTCAAGTTCATGATCTATAACTGAAGGATATATGACCTTTCTAATTTTGTTCGTGTTGAAGACGCGGCCGGTGTTTTTGGTATTCCAGATTCAAAATCCTAATATGGTTATGAGAAATGAAAAAAATTGTATCCGTGGGTTTACTAGCAACGATCGAGTTTCGCTTAGTTTCCAAAAACAAAAAAAAAAGTTCAAGTTTTGCCCTAGATTTCATAATTTGTGTACAAAGTTTTAGATGAGGAGCAAGTGATAAGTACTTCCAAAATTATTTATCATTCAGATGTATGGGGTGATTCATTAATTGTTGGAGAGGGTTTCTTCTTAAGGAGAGAACTCAATATAGCAAGAAACCCTCAACATGATAACTTGTGTTGATGCTGATATTTGGGTCTTGCTCATTATAAAGGAGCATCGAGAGTTATTGAATAGGTAGCCTCAATTTAGCTTCTTGGATCAGGCAGTTAGCCCATATGGTCACTTTTACCGCGGGCGGTCTATCCGGAGTTTGGATTCCCATAAATTTTTGAGGAAATGACATATTTCACTAGTTTTTGAAATGTTTATTTTATTTTTAAAATTGCATGTATGATCTTTTTTTTACACTTGTTATATCTTTAATAATTTTTAAAATGTCTTGCCCCTTTTCCCCCAATCTTCCCCGAAAGCTTCCTTGGATCTGAGTTTTTCTTTGAGTTAGGGTTTCTATTTTTGCTTCTTCAATTTTGAGATTTTTCATTTCGATCATGTTTTTTCAGTTGATATTCTTCGATCGTGATTTTAGATTTTAGCTTTTGATTTTAAGATTTCTCGCTCCTTGTTCTTTTTCAACTTGTTTTCCTTCGTAGCATTAGCGATGAAGATGGTGTTGTTAGGGTTTAAAATGGGACGTTTGTGCAGGATGTAATGCGCTGTTGAAGTTTAATTCTTGGATTTGAGGGTTTTTTTTCGGATTACTGATTGATCTGAGGTTTTTCTTCGAGTTGAGGGTTTCTAGTTTTTTCAGATTCAGTCTTTCTAGTTTTTTCGCTTTTTTTTTTCTGGATTGCTTTATGTGAGACATCATTTTTTTACCGGATCTTGTTCTACGAGATGATATTTAAATTAAGTACCATACATATCTAATTTATATACATTATGCATAGCCAAAACAAAAACAAAAACAAATCAAAATGTAAGGGTGTTCAAAGTTTCAGATTATTCTGGTGTTCATAGACAAAAACAAACTAGTACTTAAATTAGATATCACACGTAACTACTTTATATACATGACGCATATTCAATGTAAGGGTGTTCAATGTTTCATATTTTTTTGTGTTCATAAACAAAAATAAATTAGTATTTAAATTAGATACCATAATTTTATATACATTATGCATAGTCTGTGGAAGTGTGTTCAATGTTGTAGATTTTTCTGGTGTTCATAGCTAAAAATAAAGTAGTATTTAAATTTCATACCATAAGTATATAATTTATATACAATACACATAATCACTTTTCTTTCGTTCCATTAAACGCCACGTTTAATTAAAGTTACAGTTACGTATGGACCGTTGCACGTGTAACTATAGCGCGTGTTTTAGGTCATTTTTCATTAAGTGCCCAATGATAAAAGGTTTCGTCTTTTACAATTTTTTACTAGGCCGTCTGGTCATTTTTGTAAGTAAAACTTTAGGCGGCCATTTTGCTATACAGATGGCTTATTTGAGTTATATGTGTAGTTCTCCCTAAATTGTTTGTTTTAATATGATAAAAGAATATAGTTTCGCGCGTATTAGATAAAAAATAAAAAGTTCTTGTTTTTAATTTATTTACTAACTCTTTAAAATCTCATTTCAGATCAAGAAAATACGTAAATCAGGTGTGAGAACATAAACCTAGAGGAAGAGAAACAAAGTTATAACAACTAATAAAGACAGAAAATTGTGGAGGTGTAGGAACAATGATGGCTAAGGGGAAGCAGTCTAGTCGTAGATCATATCTGAATGTGGAGAGGATGACCGGAGGTAAAGGACGAAAATTGAAGTTAGCTAAACTGATGACAAGAGAAAAGACACAAGCCTTTCTAAATTGGAAAGATTGAGGAAAAGTCTTCTAGATTAGTTAATGGTACGTATCAAAAAAGGGAATGACACCTATTTAAATGAGACAGGGATTGCTACTAACTAATTAATTAGGAAATTAGTGATGAGGGACTTAAATAACCGAAATCATCAGCTAATTATTTAGATGAGACATAAATATTCAGCACTATTGGTTCACTCAGGCTAACTTTCATCCTTGTTGGACGAGTGCATCTTACAAGAGGAATCTTGCTTGCGTTTAGTCATCATAGATAAAGGAGACGAAAAAACATTCGAGTTAAGGTTCACTTAATAATATTTTCGAGCAATTCTCAATATTTCTATTTTAGGGGAGGACTCACATTAATTTTAAATCGAGGACTCTTCTATGATCGAAGTCACCATAATGACTAAGACACATCCACTATCAGGACGATGGACACGACCCCACCTATGCTTACACTATTGAGGTCACGTAGATGACCGATGTTCTTTCATACCTAGGATTGCAACTACTCAAGATAGCCGAGATCATTTTTCTGACCCAATAAAAATATGATAATCAGTCATATAAGGAAGAATAAATACACAATACCTCTATAAGACAATATCAATGGTTGTTCAAGATGATAAAATGATAACCAAAATATCATAATTATGATAATATTCTACATAAATATCTTTTATCCTTATCAGAATAAAGAAAAATATACATTGAATCAGGACGTTCGATTGATACAGAAAATTATTATAAATATATGATGATCTCATGAAATGTTAAGTAATTCTCCACACTGTTAATATATACTATAAACATTTACTAACTTGATTGTTGGAGTGTAGTAGGTGGGGCACTGCTTACTCCTTTTACGATCGTTCTTGATTTTTACAGATCCCTAAATAAACCATCGAGTAACGCGTGATGATGCTCTCGACAATCAATGCTAGCATATTTTTTGTATCAACAATTTGACGTCGTTTGTGAGATCATAGATCTCCTTTTTTTTTAAACTGATCGCAAATTTTTATCCACCGACATGACCATCGCTGCGATGGTGAAACGATCATTGTATATGGTCGAATAAGAACAAGGAAAGACGAAGTAGAATGTTGGGATTGGCGTGGAAATCCATTTTCGTGAGCTACGACTGGCTGTTGTCGTAGATTAACGCTGGTTAAAAAAATGAATGAAAAATTCAAGAACCACGAGGAACTGGCGAGGGCCACAGGCTGCCACGAAGCACGGTCGAAGCCGACGACTCCCAACCCTCGGCGAAGATGCCCTTTAAGACGCCAGATGTTCTCGAGAGAAGAACATCCATATCTACCACGACCACCAGATTTGACGTGAAGCAGCAAACAACTCCTCCTTTGCCAAAAATAGGTTCTCAGATCTACTACGATTGATGTCAGATGGTGATTTCTGGTAGTTCAAATCCTTTTTCGGCTGACAACCTACACCCGCTAGCCGGCGGCGGCGACCTCCTTCTCTACCAGCTTCCTGTTTCCAGGTTGACCTACCCGGTCCATATCCACATGGAGTACAAGAGGGCTCGCTGAAATGGCCCATGGCAAATAGAGGAAGGTCCACACAATCCCAGCGCACACGACTCATGAGTGAATGCGTGACCCGATCGCGACCCAAGCCCGAGCTTCGCCCCATCGCAACCCGTGGGTTCTAGGCCTTTATGCTCTGGGCTAAACTCCTCACAAGAAGCCCAAAAAGGAAAGCGCAGACATACACATAGCACGCGATCCATGGAGCAGGTGCGCGACCCACGACCCATCTCAACCCTCGCTTCACCTAGAGTGTGACCCGCGAGTCTGAGGCCTTTACTACAGGCCCAAACTGGATAGGTGCAACACACAACCTGCGTGTCCTGGGCCTTATGTATGGGCCTCACCTCCTCATGAGGCCCAGTAGCAGTATATTTCTCAGTGCCTCATGGAGCCAGGCATCCCCACAAAGGCCGCCCACGCCTCACCTCCTCATGAAGCCCAGCTCCTAGCCCAAGCTCTTCCATTCACGGATCCATAATCTATTCTTTTCCAAATGGCCCACTCGAGCTGCTAAATTCCAATATTATCAAGTTCTGAGTGAACAAAGAAGACAGAAAATACACAATATCACTACAATATTTGAGGGAGAATAATGTAATTATTTTCATAAATATTATTTAGTATCTCGGATAAGAGCAAGTTTTAAGATCAGGATGCAGATCGCATAACTCGGATCTGTATTATTCTATTTTTTTATATTCTCTCAAAAGTAAAAATCACATTGATGATCTCTATTAAAATTTAGTATTCTTGTAAAGATATTTTTAAAAGCACTTTAATTTGGTATGATATTAAGCATGGCATATTATAAGCGACAGGGTCCTAGGATATCATATAAAGTTTCAAATCTCTGGATTATATCACCACAACACCATAGCACGAGGTATATGGATCACCTAGACCCGCTCACTAGAGTTTAGGTTAGAAATAAAAATACGATGCAAATCCCCTAGGAATATTTAAGTGCAGTCAAAGCGGAATGATCTCACGAGAGAACGAGCATAATTATCAAGACCCGAGACATCATGTATTACAAAAAATACTCCGTCAAGAGCGAGCATAATTATCAAGACTTGAGGTCACAAATTACGCAAATGCTCCCACAAGAGAGCAAACATAATTATCAAGACCCGAGAGGTCACAAATAACATAAATGCTCCCACAAGAGAGCAAACACAATTATCAAGACCCGAGAGATCATGATCTCACAAATGCTCCCACGAAAGAGCAAACATAATTATCAAGAGCCCAGATATCACACATCACGCAAATGCTCCACAAGAGAGCAAACATAATTATCAAGACCTAAGAGGTCATGGATTATGTAAATACTCCCGTGATATATCAAGTATAATCAGCAAGAACAACATGGAATGGGCACTCTACATGGATGGCTCAGCAGACACATATAGATGAGAAGTCAAACTGATACTTAAAACACTAGAGGAAACTATAACCGATAGGGAAATACGCTTCACATTCAGGCATCGAAAAATGAAGTCGAGTATGAAGTTTTGCTCGCATGTATAAGGCTAGCTAAGGGCTTGGGGGCAAAACATTTGAGGGTATTCAATGACTCTAAGCTGATAGTTAATCAGGCCAACAAAGATTTTCAGGCTAGACACAAGGATGGGGGCATATCATAGTAAAGTTCTAGAATTGAAGGAAGAATTCAAAACATGCTAAATAGAGCAGCTACCTCAAGCACAGAACAAACATGCAGACGCGCTGGCAACTCTAGCCTCGACCAATGACACATATATGAGGAGAACTATATCGCTCGGGTTTCTTTTAAAGTCGATCGATCAATGATAAATATTAATAGCATTTTTTGACCCACATTCGAGGATACCTTAGACGACAGAGCCTAGTTGGAAAGGCCCCCTCATTAGTTACATATCAGATGGTATACTTCCGGAAGACCATAATGAGGCTAAGAAAGTACGAATCAAAGCAACAAGATATTCGGTCCTGAATAGAGTTCTATACAGAAGATCATGCATTGGGCCATACCTAAGGTGCCTACATCCAGCGGGAGCTCAATATGTGATGGTCGAAATACATGAAGGACGCTGTAGAAAACCATTCAAGGGGTAAATCAGTGAGTAAGGAAGCATGCATAATGGGATACTTCTGGCCTCGTATGGAAGCTTAAGTTGTGGAGTACGCAGCCAAATACGATAAATATCAAAGGTACGCCTGATACCTAGACAACCACAAGAGGAACTAAACCCCACCATCATTCCATGGTCGTTCATGTAATAGGGATGGACACAATACACCAGATGCCACCTACACCTGGTCAGAAGAAATTTCTACTCATGGTCATCGATTATTTCTCGAAGTGGGTAGAGACAGAGTCTTTCACAAACATCAAGAAAAAGGAGGTCAATGGGTTCATCTAGAAGAATGTTGTATGCAGATTCGAGATACCGAAGGCCATAATCATAGACAATGGTCCAAAGTTCTCAAGAAGAATTATGAAAGAGTTTTGCGAGGAGTTGGGTATTCAGCTTTGCTTTTCAGCACCACGACACCCTCACGACGAATGGGAAAGTTGAAGTCTCCAATAAGATAATCCTGAATACATTCAAGAAGAGGCTCTGCCAAGCTAAGGGAAATTAGGTTGTATAACTCTCAATGGTGTTATGGTCATATAGGATAACAGAGAGGGCTCCGATATGAGAGACACCCTTCTATTTGGTTTATGGAGCCAAGGCCGAGATTCTAGTTGAGATTGGGATGCCCAATATCAGGGCACAACTCACAGAAGAAGACAATAATGGAGTAGTCATGATGTAGCACTAGATGCTCTAGAGGATAAAAGGGAATTGTCACTAATCAGATTGGAGGCTTGTGCTCAGAAAGCACTTCTATACTTCAATAAAGGTGCTAACGTCTGCAGATTCACAGTAGATGACAACATCCTTCAGAAGGTATATCAGAATACCCAAGAGCACAAAATGGATAAGTTCGGCATGGATTAGGAAGACCCTTACATCACTGTAAAAATGATCATACCATGGACATATATTCTCCAAGGCCAATAAAGGACCACGACAAGATTTCATGGCACCCGAGTACATGAAATGCTCAGATAAAAGACCTCAATAAAGGCCACAGCCGTCGAGGCCTCCTATTCACCAAAGATTATTAGGACAAAAGACCTTGCATAAGGTAAAAAGACCTCCATGGCACCCGAGTACACGAGATGCTCAGATGAAATGCCTCAATAAAGGCCACGGCTGTCGAGGCCTCCCATCAACTAAGATGATTAGGAGAAAAGACCTTAAATAAGGCAAAATGACCATGATAATGTTCCATGGCACCCGAGTAAATGAGATGCTCGGATGAAAAATCTCGATAAAGGTCACGACCACCGAGGTCTCCTATCACTTAAGATGACTAGGAGAAAAGTCCCTACACAAGGCAAAATGACCACGATAATATTCTTTGGCACTCGAGTACACGAGATGCTCGGATGAAAAAACCTCAATAAAGGCCATGGCCGCTGAGACCTCTTATCACCTAAAATGACTTGGAGAAAATAGCTTACATAGGGCAAAAGGACCACGATAATATTCCGTGGCACCCAAGTACACGAGATGCTTAGAAGAAAAAACTTGATAAAGGTCATTACCGTCGAGGCCTCCTATTCACCTAAGATGATTAGGAGAAAAGAACATGCATAGGATTCCGCGGTACTTGAAGTCACACATATGCCTATAACCGTCACTCAGATGACTATGAGATTCGAAGTCACACAGATGACTGCGACCTTCACTCAGATGGCTATGAGATCCAAAGTCACACAGATGACTATGACAGTCACTCAGATGATTATGAGATTTGAAGTCGCGCAGATGACTATGATCATCGCTCAGATTATTATGAGATCCGAAGTCACACAGATGGCTACGATCGTCACTCAGATGATTATGAGATCCGAAGTCGCGCAAATGACTATGGCTGTCACCTAGATGACTATGAGATTTGAAGTCATATAGATGCCTATGGAAGTCGCGCAGATGACTATACATCTGATGTCGCCTAGATGGCTGTGGGATCCGAAGTCACGCAAATAACGATAACCCTGACGTCTCCCAAATGACTATAACACCAACGTCACCCAGATGACTATAGGACTCGAAGTCACACAAATGACTATGATACCCCCAACTCATTTAGACGACTATGGTACCCTAAATTATCGAGATAACTATAGTATCCTACGTCACAAATATGGCTAAGGTACCTAAAATCACTCAGATGACTACGGTACCCAAAGTTACTCCGATAACTATATAACCCTACGTCACATAAATGGTTAAGGTACCCAAAGTTACCCAGATAACTATGGTACTAAGAATCACAATTATGAAAACAACACCATAAGTCACACTAATGACTATGGTACAGAGATTAGGCAAAATCTCATAAACCTTAAAAGATATTGGTACTTTATTAGAGACGACACTAAAGGATCTTGCCATAAAGGATTCGTCAAACGTGATTTGAATAAATAGGAAAAAGAAGGCTCCAAAACCTACTGCTAAAAAGCGTGAGCATTGACTATTTACCCACGTTGACATGTCAGCACACAAAGATGCAACGATGAGCTCAACAAAAAAAGCATTGCATTTCAAATGAAGAACACCACCAACAAGACTGAATTCAAACCCACTACTCGACGTGATACATTTGGTTGATAGCTTTAAGGCATAGAAGCGAAAGTCCTTCCGTAACTCCAGAATATTGACAAACCCAGGACGTGGTGATAGGTGCATCACCCTATAGATACTCAAAAGTCTTTCATTCTCCAAGACAATAACCATTTGATTTTCACCAAGGTTAGCCCAAAGACACTTGGACAAAATAACTATAAATTTCAGACAAAGCAATGAACGACTCAGACAACTAAACTACTACGTGACCTGGATAGACAAAAAGAACTCATACATTGAGTTACGAGAAATAGTCAACATCCAAAGCATCAAAACCTTTTGTTCCTAGCCACAACTTAGTTTCTAAAAATGTAACTCTAGATAGCAAGAAGAACCATCGAGATGCACGCCATTGGCTACAATAACTCCATCATCTGCCATGAGACATGAGATGCCAAAGTAATGTACCACATACATGGTCAAGCATTGATCAACACGAGAATGCAACATAAGATCTTAGAAAATTCCTATCCTTGTGAAGACCTAATAACGTCACAACGTCAAGTCAATCGCATAGTAAAGCAATGCCAATGGACTGGCCGTCTTATCTCCTACATCAGATCAAGGGAATTCATTCTCAACACCATGTCTTCACGATACGTTCAGACAAAGGTGTAAAAGTTTAGTTGTGATGACCATCCATCCAACTTAAGTCGCATGGCCGGTAGATGAAAATGATAGGGACTCGACCCCGATGACTACTCGGAGCAACTCACGTAAATCTGAACCACAATGCTTTTGGTCCTGACATGATCATGTACATCGTTACATGAAGAAGTTTAATATTAGTTAAGACGACAACCTTCTTATCAAGAGAAAATTGACAAATATGAAGAAAGCTCACCTCAGACACAAGATACTTTGAGACGCCATCATGAACTGGTATCAAGTACTTAGATATTTGGAAACAAACTCTATTGCTTGGCAATCCCAACGCCAACATATGCTTGACACATGATTAAGTGCACAGTTAAAGTCTTGGGGGCAAACTGTAAAGGAGGAAAAAAAATACTCGGGCTAAGGCCTACTCAATAATATTTTCGAGCAAGGCCTAATACTCCCATTCTAGGGGAGGGCCCACATTAAGTCCAAACAGGAGGACTTTGTCATGAACGAAGTCACCATGATGATCGAGGCACCCTCCACGAACCTACCTATGCTTATACTACTAAGCTCACGTGGATGACCAGTGTCATTTCATACCTAGGATCGCGGCTACTCAAGATAGCCAAGATCATTTTCCTGACATAACAAAAATATGATAATCAGTAATACAAGGAAATAATATGTACACAACAACTGTATAAAGCAATGTCAAGTGTTGTTAAAGAGGATAAGATGAAAACCAAAATATTATGATTAAGGGAATATTCTCCATAAATATATTTATTCCTTATCAGAATAAGGAGGAAAATATACTGAACCGGGACGTTTGACTGATACAGAAAATCATTATAAATATATGATGTCTCTATTAAATGGTAAGCAATGTTTCACACTACTAATATACTATAAACACTCTATTGACTTGATCGTCGAAGTGTAGTAGGCGGGGCACCCTCGATGTTCGCCCTACTGCTTTCATGATCGTTCTTGATTTTCACAGACCCCTGGACGAATCACCGAGCGACGCGTGCGGTTTTCTCGACAGTCGATGCTGACATATTTTTTGTATCAACAATAGACACGCCGTGGGCTAAACGTGTCACTCACGATGCCGAGATAGACTGGGAATGGGCTATGTTGGAAAGATATATCGGGGCCATTGTTTAATCTGCCATAAAGGAGGGGTAACAGTGTCTAGGGTCCCTTCCATGGAAGGAAGGGGAGAAAAACTGTAGTTGGCTCAATGGATGGGATGACCTTCGACCGAAAGTAACCTCATCTTAATCTTATCAGGTCACTACCTCGAGTTGTTTCAAGGCGTGTGTGAATGTACATCCTTAAGTCTTGCCATCTGCTTTGGTATGAGTTGATGGCAAAAGATCCATCGGGGAGCCTGCCATATACAAAAAATTACATCAACTGTATTGATTGGCAAATTTGAAAGAGTTTGCTTCCTCCAGCGTCCAGCCTCATTCGTTTATGTTATTACTTATAATTATAATAATAATTATTATTATAATTATAAAACATTGTTCGCGTCTTGGCTTCTTCATCAACTTTTCTTTTGCCTTCTAGGGTCGTTGGCTTTACCCAAATCTACTTTGGTATGAGGTAATGTTGAATAATTTTTAGAATTATATTAGTAATTGGAATAATGATAGTGAGAGAGTCGAAATATCTGAAAATATGATAATTCATTAGTTGGAATCACCATGAGTTTGTTAAAGTAGTACGTAGAAAATGATATAAATTTGTTTGCAATTTTCCATCATTAAATATTTCCTTTGGACTTAAAATTTGTCAACGAAAGAATTTAGCAAAAAACAAGTTATGGGATTGTTGGAATCAGATACCCCACTTCTTGAGGGGTTTTAAGAATATTTCAGTAACTAATCGATGAAATGAATTATTTATAAATTAATAATTTATGATATATTAAAATTAATAAATCAAATGATATTATAATTATTTATAAATCGATAGGAGAATCATTTAATGATGTTTGAGGTGCATATGAACATCAAATAGGTGCCTTTTTCTTGGGTGATTAGGGTTTGTGCTTTCTGCCGTGCCTGAGAGATTGGCTGTGGCCTTGACATGAGTGCTCGCTGACGTGGTTCTCACTGTCTTTTCCATGGGCTCTCGTCGTGACCTTCATTTTCTTCCTCATCGACGTGGGTTTGTTCTCTGTTTCTCTGCCTCTGTCTCGTGGCTTTGGCTTTCGGTGATTGGTTTTCTTGGATTTTTCTGCGTAAATCGATTCGGTCTCGCCTTTGTTTTCTGTGGCTTTGTCTTTCTGCTTGGCTTGCTTAAATCGATTTGGGTCTTCTCTGGTTCTAGTTCTACTTGCCGTGGGGTTTGGGTTTGGTTCTGCTTGCCTGGTTCTAATTGCCGTACTTAAATCGATTTGGATCTGTATTTTTTTGTGGGTTTGTTCGCTGTAGGTTCCTCGTTGCCGTGCTTGACTGGCTCATTGTGGTTTCTCGTTGTGGTTGACTGGCTCACCGTGCTTGAATTTCCTAGTTTCTCGCAGTGGGTTTTCGTAATTTGACTGGCTCACCGTGGGTCTGTGCTCATAGTGGGTTTCCATCAACTGTTGATTATTTTGTGCTAGGGCGATGTTCCACTAGGAGCAACCATGTCTAACACTGCCCCTCCTGCCCACACGTCTTCGGTGACTACTAAGGCTACTGTGACTCCTTCTATCTAGATCGCTATGTTTCACATGCTGCCATGTTCGGTGTTTCGACCATGCAATCCAAAATAGGAAACATAAAAAATCTGTTGTCCATAATCTTTCTGCCTCCTCAAACCAGCATCATAGCAAAGCTCGGCTCCTTCTAAGAGTTATGCTGGTGCTGTAGGTTCTGTGATTATTCCAAGACATCTTTGCCTCAGATATCAAAGACCGGGTGCTTTTCTATTGATGTTAACAAGAAAGCTTATGAAGGACGCCTGGAACTATGCCAATACTCTTTGGTTGGCCGCATTGTTCTGGCCAAAGGAGATAAGCCTTGGCTTCTTCGTGATCTTCGCTCAAACCTCCAAAGCATTCGGCAACTCTCTCAATGTCGACTCATCTCCTTAGGAAGAGGATTCTTCCAAATTCTTCTTCACTCTAAAGAAGATAGAAAATTAGTCTGGAGTCATGGGTCGATATCCTTCAAATCTGGTACTTTACGATTAGAAGCATGTACACCGGGATTCAATCACTGGAAGCAGAAGTCCACAAATGCTCAGTTGTGGATTCGCATCCATGAACTAGGTTGGGATTACTTGCATCCTCAAATATTAACGGACATTGCAAGTACAATTGGAGTTTCGTTAAAGTTTGATCAATCAACGATTTCAGGGGACTTTGGACACTTTGCAGGTGTATTGTTTGATGTGGATCTCTCGAAAACTCCACTGGACTCTCTTCTTATTGAATATGGTGACATGAAATTCTATGTATACTTTGAATATGAGAATATGCCTTCTTTTTGTACTGTTTGAGACATAACGCTATTAATTGTCGTTCTCTCTGGCCTAAAAACAAGGATAATTCTCGTCCTCCTTTTAGGGGTCGCTCAATAACGCATATTTATCAGCAAAAAAAATACGTCAGGTCAAGTTAAGGAACATGTCAATTCATCAAGTCACGTGGAACATGATGATACATGTGATCAAATAAGAGATCACGATGAACATTCTTCATAGAATGTCAATGAAGATCCCACAGGTTCATACAATGAAAGTTTGCACTCTTCTATGCCCTTTCTTGAGGATTAGGATTTTGATAAAAATACCATCCAAGTCTAGAAGATTTCCTCTTTTACATCTCAAGATGGTCTTATTGCTACTATTGACCTGCAGATAGCGAATGACCTTTGGGTTAACCAACATCTGACTGAAATTGATAATCGTCATATTAGTCATGTTAATGCTATCAAACAACTGGTTAAAGATAGTTCCCGACAAATCATGGCACATGAGGATCTTATCATTATTGTGAAACATAACTCCATTACTGAACCTGATATGACAGGGTGGCTTGTTTATAAGGGACATGGTCACAGAAGAAAAGGAAATACTTCACCTTGTCCTAGATCTCGACCCACTACTAAGACTGCTTAATCACAATCCAAATGAAAGTAATTTACTGGAATTGCAGAGACATTACAAACCGTGATACTCAAAGCACTTTATATCGCCTCTTCTCTGTCTATCATCTGAATTTTGTTTGTCTTGATCCTATGGTAGTTTTCTCAACTATTGCTGACTCATACTGGAAATTTCTTAGACTTCACCGCATTGCTTTTAATAACAGGGATTCTCTTTACCATATATTTGGATTTTTTCTTCTCATGCCATTGATAATGTTCAAATTATATACAACGATGCTCGACATGTATCTTTGGATTTTACCATTAACGACGCTTCTCACTCTGCTACATTTTTTCTTCTCAGTCTTACTCTTCCATTATCCTTCCGTGGTTTATTATTGGAAACTTTAATACTATTATGGGAGCTCATGAGAAAATTGGTCCTCCTCCTCAACAAATTTCTTGTACTAAATTTTGTAATGTCATTGACTCTTGTGAATTGTTAGATATTGACACTCGTGATTCTATTTTTACTTGCGCTAGTCAGAGACGTGGTTCTTTTGTTGAATGTCGTTTAGATAGAGTTTTACTCCTCTATTAGTTTAGACTTTTGGGATTATGTGACATGCACTACTCTTTCCATATATCATTCGGATCACAATCCTCTTCTTTTATCTCTAAACCTTCTAGTTTCTTCTAGCCCTTGTCCTTTCAAGTTTAGAGCCATGTGGCTTACTCACCCATCTTTTATTGATTTGGTGCGACATGTTTGTGCTCCGTGATCCTCTACTCATCCTATGTTTGATTTCATGAAAAACTTAAAGCTCTTAAAAGATTGGAATTTTTTGGTTTTTGGTGATTTGGATTCTCAACTTCAAGAGGCTTCCTCTAATCTTCAACGGATTCAACAACGTATTTCTACTGATGGTTTTTCTGAGTCCCTGATGAAGAAGTCGAGGCTCATTCTACTCTTGACTCCCTTTTGATTAGGCATAATCTTTTGCTTAAGGATCGTTGTCGGGTTAAATGGTTGCAAAATGACGATCACAATACTGCTTTCTATCACACATTGTTGAAATTTCAAAAATCTCAGCAGTCCATCGCTTCTCTTAGTATAAATGGTCAAATTATTTCTGACACTTTCGTGATTAAAACCACATTATAGTTATTATACATATATTTTCTCTGATCCACATTTGAATATTCCCTATGATTTTTCAATTTTTGGCGATATCATGTCCTCCTTAGTTTCTGTTGAGGATAATAACCGTCTTACTGCCCATCCTGATGCTGATGAAGTTAAAAATGTGATTTATGCTCTTGACCCTAATAGTGCTCCTGGTCCTGACAGTTTTACTACCTCATTTTTCCAGCTTGTTGGTAGTGACATGATTAAAACTATTCAGTTCTTTTTCAGATCTAGTCACATTCTGCCTGGCTTAAACTCAAACTTTATGGTTTTGGTTCCAAAAGTCCTTGATGCTTGAAGATTGATCAATTTCCTACTATTGTCTCGACAACTTCATTTACAAAGTACGAAGATTATTTCTGAGAGGCTTGCCAGTATATTTAGCAGAATTGTTTCTCCAAATCAATTCAGTTTTATTCAAGGTCGACATAGTGAGGATTGCATTGTGGCCGCTTCAGATTGTGTCAACAGTCTCAATAAAAACTGTTATGGTGGAAATGTTGCTATGAAAATTGATATAAGAAAAGCTTTTGATTTTATTCGATGGTCTTTCATTATTCGAGTTCTTTCAGCCATTGGATTTCAAATATCTTCTCTTATGCTTGTATTTCAATTATGATTAATGGCAATCTTGAAGGGTTTTTTTAGTTGTTCAAGAGGTGTTCACCAGGGAGATCCCTTATCTCCTATTCTCTTCGGTATTGCTGAAGATTTACTTAGTCGTTACTTGATTCATATGATAAACAATGGTGATCTTCAACCCATCTCATCTTCGAGGGGAATTGTTGCTCCCACTCACCTCCTATATGCTGATGATGTCCTACTTTTTTGTAAAGGCACTAGGGCCAATATTAATAATGTTGCTAGTGCTTTTACTCTTTATGGTAATCTCTCAGGCTAAGAGGTTAATTAGGAGAAGTCTTTCATTTATTTTGGTTAAGCCATATCTACAAAAAGACAATAAGCTCTTTTGTATCTTTTTGGCATGCACATGAGACCTATTCCTTTTACTTATTTGGGTGTACCTGTTTTTGTTGGTTCTCCTAAAACCTCTCACCTTAAGAATATTACAGATTGTATTATGGACAGGATGTATTCCTCGATGGGAAAGAGTCATTCTCTTGCTGGTCGTGTTTGTTTAGTTAACTCTGTGATTCACTCTATATTCATTCACTCTTTAATGATCTATAAATGGCCTAAGAGTTTATTGAAAAAATTAAATCACACTATTCGTAACTTTATTTACATGGGCTTGGTGGAACAGTGCAAATATGTGACTGTGGCTTGGAATAATTGTTGTCATCCAACTTCTCTTGGAGGCCTTGGAATTAAAAATTTGTGTACTATGAATTGTGCCTTGTTGAGAAAGCTTACATGGAAGCTTATAACTTCTGATCTTTTTGTTTATGTGTACCTTTGTGCAATATACTCCTCTTTTGATTCATGATCGTCGTTATTATATTTCTTCATCTATTTGGTCTACTTTACGTTCAGATTAGTTCGATCTTCTTTCTGAGTGCAAATAGATTATTTGAACTCACTCAAGGTTAAAATTCTGGTAAGATAATTGGTTGGGCATCTCGTTGATTGATGTTCTACAAATCCCTACAGAAAGATGTAATTTAAATTTGCTTGTTTCTGATCTTCTAAATTCTGATCGTGTTTGACATCTTCCTGTCAAATTTTGTAATAAATTTTTGGTTGTGGCTCATCTCATTTCGAGTACTGTAATGGTTGTTGATGTTCCAGACACTCTAGTTTGGACGCCCTCTGCATTGGGCAACGTAACTACTAAGCAGACTTATCTTCATTTTACCGATCTCTAGGAAAAAACTTTCTAGGTTGCTCATATTTGGTCTTCATATATCCAACCATCTCGCTTAACAGTTATTCGGCAGGTTCTTCTTAATAGGTTACTTACCATAGATCTACTTCAAGCTAGAGGGATCACTTTAGTGCCATGTTGTGCTTTATGTAAACTTGATGTTGAGTCAGTGGATCATATTTTTCTTCGCTGTCCTTATGCTTCTGTAATTTGGACTAATATCCGACAATTTCCAGAGATAGTTGGATATTTCTTATGATTTTATAGACTTTTTTAGAAAGGTTGTTTCTGTCTCCATGAGTGATCAACTTTTTAACATTTGGAGGGTTGATATTATGGTGGGCGTATATGCTATTTGGCATGCATGTAATCGATCAATCTTTATCTTTTGTTTAGGATGTTATGTGTGATGCTAATAGATTGCAAAAAGGTACTATGCACAACTCCATAATTCACCTTATTGTTCTTCATTCTTTGGGTATTAAAGTTATTCCTCCTAAGGCTCCAAAGATTATTCTTGTTCATTGACTCCATCCTCCGAATTGGATCAAGGTAAATACTGATGGTGCAACTTTTGGATGTCCGGGTCATGTTGAATGTGGTGGAATCTTCCGTAATCATCGTGCATTTTTTAAAGGTGGTTTTGTCTTACCTTTAATATCGACATTTGCTTTTGAAGTTGAGCTATGTGCTGTTATTCAGGCAATAACTTGATCAATTAAGCTATGAATGATTGACATACCAGTTGACCACTTAAAATTTATTTAATCACTTGAATAGTGTGGAAAAAAACTTTTATCTTGATAAAAAGGAGCATTGCCTATTTCCTTCAATTTATCAAAAAGGAGTATTGCCTACTTTTTAGAGATTTGACCAAGGATACCTTATACCAAATACTATCTTCAGGTTTTGGATCGTCCTTTAAGAAGGCTGATGTAGAGATCACTAATTTCGACACTAGCAACGTTGGTGAGTCCATCTATTATGATGGCAAAAACTAAAAATCAGAAAAAATAGGAACTGGAAAAAACTAGAAATGAATCATGAGAAAAAAAGGGAAGTGGGTTTGGTGAGAGGAGCCACTATTCCCCTTCGAGATAAAACCTTATAATAATACCCTATTACGTTTAATTTTCTTTCAAGACCATCTCCTACCGTCACCTTCGTCTAAAATTTAGATGGAAGTGACCACATGTGATCATCAAGTGTGTTTCTTATGAGCAATGGGTCATTTAATACCCTACTACAATGCGTCATCAATCCAATGTCCTGCTTCACTAACCCACTTTTTTCACTTCTCTTCTCTCATGTAAAAGGACTCTCTGTCTTTCATAACTATCATTTACTTTCTCACTTGGGTGATTTGGGCATTTTGTTCATCTTTAGTGTCCGCTCGTCATTAAGGTTTGTTCTACATATATAAGACAATGGTGCACATAAGAGGAAAACGTAGAGTCTGTGGTCAAGGATGAGGTAATAAAAGTGTTGATGGTCAATGACAAGGTGGTAAAGGGGTTGATGGTGAGTTATGTCTTTATATATTGTACTGATTTTGAAAGAAACAAAAAATTTAACCTTTCTTTACTAAAAGTATGAGGATCACCATTTAAACTATTTTCATAGCATTAACGCTGAAAAGTTATCCCTATCTTATGTTTGTGGGCTATATTTTATTGATTTGTCTGAGGATATGTATTTTGGTTGATGGTTTTGAGTTATTTCTGTTTTCATGCTTTAGATTTTGATTTTGATCAAATGTCTAGAGATGTGTATCATGGTTTAGCGTTTTTTTAGAAGTTGTTTGTATTATGTTCTGGTTTAGAGTTTTTTTTTCAAGAAGTTATCTGTATTATGTTATGGTTTACGGGTTTTTCAAAAAGTTGTATGTATTATGTTATGATTTAGGGTTTTTTAGATGTCTATAGTTTTTCTAATTTAAATCTTTGTATGTATTTTATATTCTGATTAGTTTTCTTTGCATGCTGGTGTTGCTAGTATATTTTTTGTCATAGTTGAGATTGAGGTTGAACAACCAACATGGGGATGGGCAAGTGACTCTGATGATCCTGATTTTACTGATGCTGAGTCACATGATGGTCAAACAACTAATGATGATCAGTTGTATGAGTCAAACATTGAACCAGAAGCAGACCATACTTGTAGTTCTACTGATTTTAATCTAGATGACACTGAGGAGGACAACATAGATGAATTAAGAAGTCTCGAAAATGAAGACTCAGGTGGAGAAGTTGTATGGGGTAGGAATTGAACTAGGTTTCCTGAGTTTTTACCTTGAAACAGATATGAGAAACCTAAAATTCAAATGGGGTATGTTGTTTGGATCTACAATTGAGTTAAGCAAGATGTGGGGGAATATTTTATTAAGAGTGGTAGGGTTCTGAAATTTGTGAAGAATGATAGGGAGAAAATTAGGGCTGCATGTACTAATGGGTGTCCTTGGTTTGTTTTTGCGTCTTTACAAAGAGGTGGGAGTACATTTCAATTTAAATCCTTCAATGATGTCTATAACCGCAGTAAGACATTTAGAAATAAGGTTTTCCAACTCAACTTGATTGTCACAACAATATTTGGGTCAGTTGAGGAATGCACCAAACATGACTGTGAGTGGCATGCAAAATGCTATATGGGAAGATCACATGGTGTTAACATCAAGGGTGTAAGTTTAGACGGCTAAGAGAAAGGCAACACTTATAATTCATGGCTCATGTGATGACCAATATTCCCAACTATGAGATTATATTGATGAGCTTAAAAGACTTAACGAGGATAGTTATGTTTTCATAAAAATTGAAGCTGGTAAAGGTGAGAGACCTAAACTCTAAAGACTTTATATTTGTTTGGGGGCTTGTAAGAAGGGCTTTAAAAAACATTGTAAACCAGTGATTGTTGTGGATGGATGTCACATCAAAAGTCCCCATCCAGGACAATTACTGACCGCAATGGGTATAGATGGGAATAACTCATTATTCTCAATTACTGTTGGGGCGGTGGAAAATCGAAACACACGGCAATGGTTCTTGAGTTCTTTAATAGAGGATGTTGGAATAATAAATAGTTTTGCTTGGATATTCATAACTGATAAGAAAAAAAGGATTGAGACATGCATTAACAAACTTATTACCTAATTCAGAGCATATGACTTCTGTACGCCATATGTACAATAATTTTAATAAAGAATTAAAAAGGGGTGGCTTTGAAAAATAGATTGTGGAGTTGTGCTAGGGCAACAACAATACGACAAATTTTATCTAATATTTTCTCCCGAGCATCTGGCCAATGCATTAATTTTGATAAATCTGTTGTCACCTTTTCACCCAACACGAAGTCTAGTACTAAGGCCATGGTCACTTCCATCCTCAACATCTCCATAACTCGTGATATTGAAACCTATCTCGATCTTCCAGCTATCAAAGGCCGTTCAAAAAAGGCCATCTTTAATCATATCAAAGATAAAATGTCCAAGCTTCTCCAAAAATGGATGGAGAAACAATTTTCCATAGGGGGTAAATAGATTATTCTTGAAGTCTGAATATATAGGGGTTTATCAATGGTTGTCTACAAAGACTCATGCTGCTTGGACTAAGTCTCGATTCCAAACCTTCCCTAAGTGCTATTTGTTGTCAAACAACTTATGTGAGTAATTTAGTTTTGCAATATTGGAAGTGAGTGATAATCCTATCTTGACGATGCTTGAAAAAATTAGGTTATATTTAATGATGTAAATGAAAAAGAAAACAGAGGGTGTTTCAAAGTGGACTTGTGATGTGGCTCCAAGAATATGTCAACTAGTTGAGAAGATAAAAATGGAGACTACATTGGCCTACCTATATGGGAAGGAGCAGGGAAATTTGAAATACTTCATGCTACTGGGCCAATTAGTGTAGTGAACATGAAAACAAGGACTTGTAGGAAATGGGAGCTTACTGGCATACCTTGCTATCATGCCATATGTTTCAGATTGGATGATCATCTTGCATATGTTGACAATTGTTACAGGAATGAGGCCTATTTGAAGACATATGGGCCTGAGATTAGCTCAATGACCAGTTCTAAACAGTAGTCCAAATCTGGTAGACCACCAATAATTTCCCCCACTTACCATAGGCAGCCTATGAGACTTAAAAAGTTGAGGATAATGGAGGATGATGAACCTCCTAGACCAACTTCACTGTTAAATAATAATAGGTCAATGGCTGGTCTAGTAATAAAACGTAAACAATGCGGTGAATTACGACACAACAAATGGACATGTAATAGGAGAAAGGGACAATCACATGTAACTTCGTATTACACTTAATTCTGTATTACAATGTGTTCCTACACTTAATTATGTCGTATTACACTGTGTTCTTACACTATACTTGATTTTTTGTAGGCTTATCAATTGTTGATCAAGTGGCTTATACATCACAATCAGGCATACAATCTCAACAAGCATCAACTACTGATCTAGTGGCTTCTACATTAAAATTAGCATCACAATCTCAACAAGCAGCACCTTTTTCACCTACTATATTGAAATGCCTTCGGAAGCAAGTGATCAGAAAGTCAACTAGATCATTGTCGACAATGGTGTAACAAGGCCACCTTGGAAACCAACCAACTCAAGGATCAAACACTGATTTGGCTTGATGGATGTTTAATTTTAAAATATTTTGTGGATGATGACTAGAAGGATATTTAATTTTGTGAATGTTTTATGACTGGATTGATGTCTAATTTTGAGGATATTTATGACTGGATGGATGTTTATAATGTATTTTGTGGACAAGGATGTTTAGACTGTTCAAGATGTTTGTATTTTATCAATTTGGCAATACTTATGAATGTCACTAGTTATCTCATTTTCCAAGATGTTACAATAACAAAACTAAGCTTAACCATCATAGCCAAATTAAACTTAATTAACAACCTCAAGCGTGATGAAAATATAAATGAAAACAAACATCAACAACAACAGCACTATCAGCTTCTTAATCTTAGACCTTAAGCTTCTATTTTCGAGCTCAAGTCGGGTGATTTCTCTTACTAACTCTAGGATAATATTTCTTGCTCTCGCTGCGAAACCAAAAAAATATATTTCTTGCTCTTTCATATATAGGAGGGTCAGACCACACAAAACCTTGCAACCTCCTTTGTTCTACAAACCAAAAAATTCAATAAAAAAGAAATATGTTATGAACTACAAACATGACTATTCTTCATAACAGAAAAATGGAGTTATAGATCTTCAAAATAGCAAAAAAACAAATGGAGAATTCTATATAGCTTAAAACAAAGTAAGAATGGAGCTTAAAAAAATAGAGCATCCTCAATGCATCGGTCTAAGAAATAGCTTCCAAATTTTTCATAACAGCAAAAATAGCTTCCAAATTCATAACAGCAAAAGTCACATCAAATTGCAAAAAATCTTCTTCCAATTTGGAAACGGCGGCTTCCAATTTTAGTGACAATGGAGATACCTAATAATTACCTAGTAAAAACCGTACTCGTCTTTTACAACACACATAAAATCTTCTTCCTAGGTTCAAATCAGTCCAAGAAGTCTTCAAGTCTGAAGGCCTACACAGTAGCGGGGTGGAGCTTCCATTGGTTCAAGCTTCTTCTTCAGCTTGTCTTTAACGAAATGGAGGGAAAAACAAAGCCCTAAAACAAGTGCAAAAATGGAGAGCAAACATAGCACATGTTTTCTCATGGGCAATGGGTTGGTGGGGAAAGTCATGGGCAATGGGTTGCAGAACGTTGAAAAATGAGCAACAAAAGGAAAATGGTGATAATAGTAATGATTCAACAAAGATAGTTGCAGCCACGAGTCAAGACGTGTTTGTTATCTCACTAGAGAACTTAGTGAACGGTACATGCCTAGACACAAATGAGTCGTTGGCCCTCCGACCATAACCTGGTGTTAGGGGTTATTCCACCCTTAAACCCCCCTGAAGTTTTGAAGGCAAAATTTTCTCTCTCCCTCACCTCACCTTGTCTCTCTCACTGACTCTCTCTCTCCCTGCTGCTCTCCATCCTTTTCCTCTGAAAATTATATTTATGTCTTGTAAAACTATAGAAAGTATGATATGACATCATAATGAACAAACTAAGATGGTGTATTAAGACATCATGCAGAGTCAGATGCAAAATCGGAAGAATAAAAGTATTTTTTTAACTTCCTTATTGGGAGTTTAATCTTATGTGTCATAAGAAGAATGTATGTAATAACGTACTTGGGACACTTTTTAGGGATGCAAGGAAATCGAAAGATAATTTAAATGCATGTTTAGACCTTAACATATTGGCATGATGCATCAACTTCTTCCTTAAGTCATGGAAGGGAATACAACTTTTTTACCTCTTGCAACGTTTTCATTTACAAATAAGAAGAAAGATGTTTTATGCAATGTTTTGGAAAGTATAAAAGTTCTATATTTGTATACATCAAACATTTAGTGTTGTTTTGATCTAATCAATCATAAAATTCAAGGTATCAAACGTCATGATTATCATATCATCATGGAAGAACTTCTATCGATTCCGTTTTGGTGGTTTATTGAAGAAGATGAATGTAGTTATATTTGCAGGCTATACTCATACCTGGTCAAACGAAAATGATATTTCCTCCATCTTTCTTCATTATTATAGTCTATTTAGTAGTTCACTTAGCATATGAAGCAAAACTTGATGAACCTATGCAACATAGGTGTATGTATCTGGTTGAAAGGTACCTTGATAAACTTAAGTCATATGCGACACTTTGTTCAAGATATTTACAAGGAGTTGAAACATGGTTCAATCGAGTTGCTCGTAATTCATACTTTGTAGAGGAACAACTTACTCAAATTGTCTCTTTATTCCCCACATTAGGGCATCTGACGAAGTCAACAAAAATACTCTTGACAATTTCACATTGAAACAAACACCTATGTATTATTCAATTGTGATTTGATACCTCCTATAGAAGATAAATTTCTCATTATCCATATTTTTTATGTACGTGAGTAGAGTCACATACATGAATTACATTGGATAATACAATAATGTTTACTTGTAAGGAGTTTGAGGATTAAAAAAGGTCAGAATATTGCAGACGTCGACCTTCGCAAAATGAACTCAATCGTATGGCTCATGAAAAGTTTCACGAATGGTTCCAATCTAATGTAAGTTCATATGCACTTTAAATAACTAGTTTTAATAATCTAATATAAATTTCATAACGCTTGTTACAAAATAATAGGTTGGACGGAGAGAAGATGCCTTAGATAACTTGCTCGTGGTCTAAATATAAATTTCATAAATCTAATGTAAGTTCATATGCACTTTAAATAACTTGCCCGTGGTCTAAATATAGCAGTGAAGAAATATTCAGGATATAACATAATATATTACGCAAGCGTTAGGGATATGAATCCTATTAAATGAGAATTCATGTACTACAACATATTTTAGATATCATTGAGCTCAACTATTATAGAAAATTTAAGGTAGTTTTATTTAAATGTGATTTTTGAGAAATCCTAACAATGGGGGAAAGAAATGCCAATATGGTTTTACCCATGTGAACCTTTCTTGCCCGATTCATACTGACGAACAGTTAAACCATGGGCTTTTTATCTTTACATATCAAGCGTGGCTGGTATATTATGTATAAGATTCCAAAGAAAAAGAATGGCATATGGTTGTTCATACAAAACCTATATATTTGATATTGGGGATCCAAATATAGATAGTGACACAATAATATATTTTGGAAACAAGTAACATAAAGAACATGACTTTGAAGACATGTTTGACGGTAACCAAGAAGATGTAGATTTGGTTAGACGAGATGGTGATGATGAGGAAATTCATATAAATTTAGGTAGATCTGATGAAGGTAGTGAACAATATGATGGTGTTACTTTTAATGATGACAACATGAGTGATGATGACCCAATTTATTTCTATCATTTTAGGCAAAGTTTATTTCTTTATTTGAAGTTTCTATAGTTTCACATATTGATGCAATATTGAACAAGGATTAATGTCTTCGCATTTTTTTTCTTTACATGAATTTATCATGCCTCGTTCAAAACGTCAAGACATATTGATTCGAGAGAGTCCATCTACCAATATAGGAGAGTATGTGGAGTGGAACCGAAATTCAATGGATGCATAGAATTGGAAGGCATTATAAAATTATTAAAACTATCCCATTGATTATATTAAGAAATCTATTTTTTTTCATTATGTAAATATAGACGAAGTTTGTATACCAAATAGGCATGGGAAAATGCTTATGAAAGATATATTTAATTTGCCTAAGGGAGAGAAAAAGAGTGTAAAACTCAATCATGACAATCAACCTGTTGGGGATGGATCAACATGTTTTATAAGTTTCTTAGGCACTGTTGTGAAAGTTACATATTTTTGTTTCACTTTACCGATTGGAGAAAAATGCTAAAGTCCTACACGGATGAAGGTTACGAAATTGTTTATGTAATTTCTTAGTTTGTCATGAACTAGATTTGGTCATAATGCTAATTTTTATGGTAAATTTGATGTCAAATATGATGTTGTTGATGATGTTGTTTACACGACTACGATGGATAAGCTCAATAAGAAATGGAGACATGAAAAAAGTGCGATTAAGAAAGACTAAGAGGCAAAATATGCAATCATAGACGAATGTCTACCACATAAGCCTCCTTGAGTGCAGAGGGATTCATGTATCACTCTTATCCACTTTTGGTACTCTCCAGAAAGAATGGTAATATTTAAATCATTATTCATTAGGTAATAAATTTTATGTTAAATATGAATTGAATTATGATATTTGACTTACAATAAAAACGTAGTATCACAAATAAGGAGAGCCGAAATAAACAAAAAATGTTACATACGTGTGGTGGGACAATTAATGGTCATTTATATATAACAATGTTAGCTTAATTTATGAATTACATGCGTATTCATTATTTTCGTATAGGAAAAAAATACTGGGATAAAAACTGGCCTAGAATTAATTGTAATCACTCATAAATATATATATGAGACTTTTTTATCCAGAATCTAAAGCTGCGACAGTAAGTGACTATTATGTTAAAGTTCTCGATGATTATTGGTTAAATTAATTAAAGTTCCTTATTACATTAAGCTGTGACTTATGTTTTGCATTATAGAAATCTATGCACGAGCACATCGATTAACTTTCTAATTCTTATGAATATGTTCTCTCGACTAAAAACATTTTTTAAAAGTAATGGAAAGTAATTAGGCACCCACTCCGTTGAAGTTGTTTCACATTCCTCAAGTATATATTACGATGGTGCTTTTAACTCTCAACTGGTCGAAGAAATCATAAATCTACCATCGGGAGCCTCTAAATTAGAGTCGAATCTGATAAAGATGTGATCTTAAGTAACATTCTTGCTTGTGGAACGTAACAGTTGAAAGGCGTATGTGAACAAAACAAGTCTGGTTGAGGCTGCCAGCGTAACTTGGTAAAATAAATACGTACTTTTAACCTTTGTTTGTTTATGATTCACTTCTTAAATAGTTTCAGATATTTCCATTGATAGGAATTTGAAGCAGACATAATATTGGTGGCTTTGTTTATGCGTTTAAAGTTTAGTATTGTTTGTTGACTTATCTCGTAATGGTATATTGGATATAACACTGCTCAACTTAATAAGTGTTTCTTTTATGTTTAATTGTCATGAGATGTGTATAATGGAATATTGTTGATATCTATAGATATTCTATTAATTGAGAATTTTGTTAGTGATGTTGTAAATGTTTCGGTGGTTTCTTACCCACTTGTATTGGTAATATTTTCTCCTTTACCGGTAGTTTCCAGTGAAAATAAAACTTTTTCAGTGGTTAAGAACCCGTCAGAAATGTTTTTGCCGGCTATGTTAGTGGTTAGGAACTGCCAGTAAAGAGTACTTTCCTTCTTTTCTGACGGTTTAGAATCACCAGAAAAAATAACTCTGATGGTTTCTCTTACGCTGGTAATCCACCGGCAAAAAAATTTTTAAGGCAGAGAGAGTCAGTAGTTTCTTAACCACCAGAGTAATTTTTTTCCTGGCTGTTATAATTGTCGGCGAAGTTATAAGTAACCTCCGTGAAAAATATGATTTCTTATAGCCTTCATTTGTCATGAATCGTTCACCAGTGAATCATCATTTTGTCACTAATAAACTAATAGTTTGTGACATAGACTAAAGTTAAAGTTCCTAAGTTTGATAGGTTATCCAAATCTATTTTTCTCAATTGAGAAGTTATAGCTAATTATAATTTTACTGTTGGGGGTAAGATTTGAGTTGCTTGGACTAGTAACATTATTGATCTTGTTTTACTTGATTCCTTTGATCAAGTTATGTTATGTAAACTTACCCTTAAAGCTAGTAGTTTAGTACTTTTTTACCTTCGTATATGCTTTAAATAGTAAACTGACCAGGAATGAGCTTTGCAATTCTCTAGAGGACTACCACTTTTCTTGCTCCAACCTTCATTGTCTAATATTGGGTGACTTCAATGTTGTCTCATGTTCAGCTGAGAAATCAGAAGGTGTGGACCGTTGGATAATGCAATGGTTGTTTTTAATGGTTGTACCTGCAACATTGAGGTTGATGATCTAGCCTTCACTAGTTGCCAATTTATGTGGGTTAATCACCATCAAGATGGTACCTACATCATGCGTCAGCTTGATAGAGCTCTGGGAAACACCCATTGGGTTGACACTTTCCCAGATGCTAAATGTCATTTTGCTCCTCGAGGAATCTCATATCACAGTCCAATTGTACTTCAATTGATAAGCTACCATCCAGTCTTAAAGTTTATTTCAAGTTTTTTTCCTGGTTTGACAAGGACGAATTTCGGCCTCTACTTGAACACTCATGGAGTATATCTTTCAAGAGATTAGCTATGCTTTAGCTAATCTCTACTTGAACACTCATGGAGTATATCTTTCAAAATAGTAAAACTTGCTCTCAAACAATTTAACCAGTTGCACTGCAGTGATATTACTACTCGAGCCAGGCTGACCAGAACTCAACTTGAAGACATATAGAATTTTGTAGCTACTAATCCTCAAATCCCTCTCTTCAGAGCCATGAGACATTTGTTTGTGAAGAGTAATGAGAACTTAGACATGCTAAAGGAAGCTTTTATAGACAGAAATCAAGAGTTCAATGACTCCAACTTGGTGACCATAATTGTTCCTTTTTCTTTTTCATCTTATGAAAGAAAAAGGAAGTCTCAAACCACATTCTACAGTACTTTATGGACTTATTGGGTTCCTTAAATAGGGAGCTGGAGATTAATTGGAACATCTTGAAGTGTGTCCTCCCAAGAAAACCCAATGAGGCTCAATCGCATATGCTTACCACCCTTGTTATAGACGAGGAGATCAAACGAGAAATCTTTCACATGGTTAATGGCAAGGCCCCTGGTCCTTATGGGTTCTCAGCTAGGTTCTTCAAAAGATTCTGGCATATCATTGGGAAAAATGTCACCTTAATTATGTTGGAGTTCTTCAAAACCCAACATCTTTTAAATGATGTCAACTCCACAACTATTTCTATTATTCTCAAAGTTCCAAACCCTTCTCTATGGGATAATTTAGGCCTATATCTTGTTGTAATATTATTTTCAAATGTATTACTAAAAATCTAGTTGGCAGAATGAAAAATGTTTTTCTAGGGATTTTAATCTAGAACCAAAGTGTTTAGGGTGAGAATTTTACTGAATCAAGCATTATCGAAATGAACCAAAAATGACCAGTTCGGTAAGTTCTTTAAGGAGGTTCGATTCGGTTCAATTTGGTAGAATTAAAGAACTGAAGTTTATGTTTGGTTTGATATTTGGGCATTTTTAAAATTGAACTGAACTGAACTGAACCAAAACTTTGGTTTTTTATTATTTTTTTTATTTTTCATTATGCAATTTCATACCAAACCAAACCAAAATGAACCGAACCGAACTAAAACTTTACTATTATGTTATGTTGTTAGTGATTTCCTTCAAAAATTTTTTAAGAATTTATTATTCATTACTAAGGCCAAATTGAAGAACCAAACCAAATCGAAACTTTTGGTTCGGTCTTTTTTTCACAAAAGGTTTAGTGTAAGACTCTTTAATGAAGGTTGACCTCAAGAAAGCTTAAGAAATCATATGATATTGTTCCTTGAAGGTTGACCTTATGAAAGCTTATGATTTTGTTAATTGAAGGCTTATTGATATGACTCTTCACTGTCTCAACTTTCCTGATGTGTACACTACTTGGGTCATGGAATGTATCTCATCTCCCTTATATTCTGTTAATATCAATAGAGAACTCCATGGTTTTTTCAGGGGAGCCGAGGGGTTAGACAAAGAGATCATTTATCCCCTTATAATTTTGCCTTGATTATTGAAGTCCTCTTTGGAATCCTCAATTTTGCTACCTTAAGCACTAATTTCCAATATCATTGGAGATGTAAATATCTCAACCTTGAAAACTTGTGTTTTGCATATGGCTTTCTTCTCTTGTAAAGGTGACATAAAATGTGTTCAGGTTATCAAAGAAAGTTTGGCCTTATTTCATAGCCTATTGGACTCTAACCCAATATCCAAAAGAGCTCGATCTTCTTCTCATGATGTCTCGCAAATGTATATAGGCCATTCATTCAATCATTTACTTTCTTGAAATCAATCTCCCTGTGAGATATTTAAGGATACCATTAATTGTAATTCATTACGTCTAAGCATTGCAAGCATGATTGTAACTCATTATTATTGATTTAGATCAATGTAGAGGATTCTCTCCTCACGAAGGGAGAATTATTCTAATAAAATCATAGAAGAAATCCACGCCCATGGCCTATATCTTTGTTAGGAGAAAACTGAGAAAAATATGAAAAATTGCAAAGAAAAGATAAAAGAATTAAATTTCTAACTTTTTATTAGGGTCAATTTTGCTACCACCCATAATGTTTTATGTCTATACCAGATTGCACCCTTTTCTTTAAAACCTTACAGTAGCACACCCTCACATTTGATTTTCTTTCAAGACCACGCTCTTCATCACTTCCGTCTAAAAATAAATAGAAGTGACCACATGTGATGACCACATGTGTTTTCTAATGGACAATTGATCCATATAGTTAATTGTATATGTAGTTACAAGTCATTCTAAAGGAGATCATGAAATAGTTGTTTCCCTTCCTTTCCACTCCTTTTTTTTTCAATTAAGACCCATCCTTGCACGATACCTCTAGTTTTCAAGCAACTAAACCTGAAAAAGCGTTTAATTTTATTTCCAAAATAATTTAACACAATTTGTGTTGGTGCTATTGGATATTCTCAACTCTAAAGCTACATTGAGATGTGAGGCTTTTCCTCACACTTAAAAGTAATAAAATAATCGTGAATGGAAGTAAAGTGGGTACAAAAATATCATTACTATTCACTACAAGAAAAGCACTAGTCAACAACGAAAGCTTTACATACGAGCAGAAAGTCACCGGTAAAAGGTGGTTTTGGTGACGAAAGAAAATTCTATCGCTAACACTTTTTTGGGGTGAATAAAATGTATTAAACCGAGAAAATACTTACACATATATAAGGGGCATGCTCCAAGAAGTACATAGCTTAGAGGCTCCAAACCTATTCAAAATAGAAATGATAATTAAGGATCAAAACTAAATATTAAAACCTATATATTTAAACTTATAACTAAAATCTATGGGGTAGTAGAATAACTTGTATCATCATTTACAAAAAACTATGGTTCAAATCCTAAGCTTCGGTAAGGGGTTTGCTAGCATGGTCCTCAATGAAGCATCTAACATTCCAGCATATGAATCTCACAATCTGAGAGATAACCTTAATAAGCACCACTTTATCTTCGAGGTTCCCTTCAAAAATCTGTGAGTTCCTTTTCTTCCCCATGTTGTATACAAAGGAAGAGAATACGAGCTTGATTAAGGATTCCCTAAGGGGTTTCCCTTTTGACTACACCAAGGGCCAAGACATGAGTTGAGTCCAATTAGCTAGCCCACAAGTCAAACTACACCGGACCAAAAAATCTACCCCACAGATATGGAATATTCACATATAATAAACAAGTGTTCACGGGTCTTAGAACATCCCAAAAAAAACTCACAGTCAAAACACCCTCAAAGGAGGGGGGATTCTATTGTACAACCTTATCACTAGTAAGCAATTTATTAAGGATGGCTAACCAAGAGTTACTGTTGCACATTCGAATGTGAAGTTTGAACAAAAGTAGCTTGTGTCATCTCACATTTTCGTTGGGAGGATCTAGAGCTCTGTAAGTATCTCTAGTTGAAAATTTACTTTTTTAGACTCGCAGTCCAGGAGCACCCATCTGGCTGGTGGGGATAGGGGTGTGCAGCTATCCTAAAAATCTCATCATGTCCCGAAAACTCCATCTTGTCCCGCCAAACCGTCCCAAATTAAGTGAGACAGTACAAAACTTGCCCGTTTTGGGACGAGGCGGGAAGGTTAGAAAAATTGAATTGTTCAATCTCGTCCCGTCCTAATAACTTTATAAATGGCTTAGAATTTTAATTTTAATTTTTGACCCTTATTGTTTTAAGATTTAACCTTTAATCTTTTTTTAACTTTGAACCCTTTTAAATTTTTAACCCTTGGAATTTTTGTTTCGTCTAGTCCTGAACCATGAATCGTTCCATCCCGCTCAATTCCTGTCCTTCCTGTGGGATGAGATAAGACCAAAAAATCTTATCCAATCCCAAACAGGACTGGACAAAAAATGTCAAAATATGTCTCGTCATATCCCGTGCACACCCCTAGGTGGGGATGATGAGGAGGCAGAGGAATACTCATGATCTCCAACAATTCGCCAGGGTCAATGGTTGGCCAGGCCCACTGGCAATTTATCAATCATGTCATTGGCTTTTGATTCTAAGCACCGACATGTACTTGATATGAGTTTGGCCAAATATGGTAAGAAGAATACCTAAATGACGCCAATTGTTTGTAAGAAGTTGAACAGATCTCCCATTCCCAATGCTAACAGAACAGAAGGTAAGAAAATTATTTTTGGGCTTCAGTAGTTTCCTCCACATCCAGGAAGGATTAGAAGGAACAAGGATAAAAACAATAGAGCTTTTCCTGATCAAATAGGTTTGACACCAATGTTTCGACAAAGAGCTTTTAGAGTTCATGACCTTAATACACGCATGTTTGTAGTCATTACTATTTTAGAGGAAGTTTCTTAGCATATCATGTGCCTTCTTAATCACCTAATTGGGTAGATAAAGAGGCCACTCCCAAACTGAAACATGGGCATGAAAATTGATTTGATTAATTATAGCTTCCCAGCATAGGATAGGTAATTAAAGAACCATTCTCATCGAAGAAAGCTAATTGACGATGCTCTGAATCTCATTCAATTGCTCTGCGATTGAGGCACCCTCTTTGTATTTTAGGTTCCAAGATTTCGTATTAGAAAAGTTTAATTCCTAACTGTTTTTCTCTCATACATCTCTTCTAACTTCATCCATAAAGAGTGTGTAGAGGTTGCACTCACTATATGGTGATAGATATTATCATTCAACCACTGTCGAATGTAACCGACGACTTGCCGTTCAGTAATTCACAATCTTCTGTACTCATATTAGTTGGCTTTGCAGTATCACCTTTAATAGGAGCATGAAAATTTTTACAGTAAAGAAGATCCTCTATTTTTCCTTTCCACAACTATCAGGTTGTCCCATTCAGACTAATCATTCTGCTTGTATTAACTTCCATAAGTACCATGAACTGCTAATAACGACAATCAAGTTTTGATGCCACTCGTTGGGTCTCCTCAACCCTAAAAGCTAGTTTGAGAGGTGAAACTTTCCTCACATTTATAAACTGACTACTAGTCCATTACACAACCGATGTGTGATGACTTCAACAGTGTTAAATATTTTTTTTTTGTCCTTGTTTATTTACGAAAATTCGTCTTGTTTTTATCTCAATGGGCAAGTCTAAGATACGGTGCTTCATCTTTGAAAGCTAAATCTCAAACCTGTTATTATCTACTGGAAAACTAGAGAACTCGTGGTTTAAACAAAAGAAGCTGATACCATAGACATATAATTAATCAGAGACCTACTTTTTGATGACTTCCGGCCAGTTTGACCCTAAAAGAACATGTTTCTTTTACTGGTGGAGCATTTAAAAAAAGTTGTCTTCCTTTCTCCATTTTTAGTATTTCCCTCTTTACCTCTCAATTCCTTCTTCTTGAGCCAAAAACCTTTGATTCGATTTGATGGTTTAGATTTGATCCCTATTACTTTGTTTCCCACCCATAAAAAAACCCTAGACCTAGACCAAAAGTCTGCCACCTGTCCTTCAGAAACATGTACCAGACTATACTTCAACGTATGGAACACACACTTATTCCTTGTTGATCACTACCACTTTAATCCATATCCCAAACCTAAGGCTGATTACTTGCCTATTGCCCTTGAATACCCACAAGCTAAATCATTTTCTCACAGAAAAACATAATAGTAGATGGAAGTTTACTTACACACATATGAATTACCTTTTTACATGGCACAGGCCCAATATAGCGGGTGTATTATCTTTTAGATCACTCACTCACCTGATATGATATGAGTGATCTGATGGCGGATGCACTACTCTGATATTTACCGAGTCGTTAAAAAAACCATCCTATATATATGGCATAAAATGTGAATGTAATCATGTTATCTTAATTAATTACAACATTAACGTGTTAAATTCATAATCTAAAAAATGTATAATAGAAATAATAATGATAAGTGGGGGTTCATCATTATGGATAATCAATTTACCTGAATGATAAGATAATGCGTTCATAAGTTTGTGGGACGCTTGAATCACCTCCCTTGTTTCAAGAATTCATAACTTTATAAAAAAATTCCACTCAGTTGACACATTGGGTCGTTAACATTCCCAAAGTACCTTAAACTAAAAAGAGAAAACTTCAACCATCTGATTACGCACAAACTTAAATTAAAACCTAGCTATGTTAGAAGTTTTTTTTAATAAGCTACCTAAAAACCTTTAAAAATCAAGAAAAAAGTCAGTGTGGGGGAAGAAAAACCAAGTGAGAGAGAATATCAGACCAATGGTTAATGAGGAGGTGCAGAACTAACAAAGCTAAATCAAACATCAAATCAAACATCAAAAGAAAAAGGAAGAAAAAATGCGGTTGGGCTTAGCCTTGTCAACAACCCCAAAACAAACCCTCCCTTTCTGTGTCACTTCGAAAGTTTCTTATCTTCCAACCCTTAATAGACTCTCTCTCTCTCTCTCTCTCTCTCTCTCTCTCTCTCTCTCTCTCTCTCTCTCTCTCTCTCTCTCTTTATGCCTTTAAATCTCTACTAACAATTTCTCTCATCTTCCCCACCTTTAATCTTCCTCCTCCATTTCCACAGAACACTAGAGAACTTAAACTTTAAGTTAAGGTATCATGGGGAGAGGTAAAATTGAAATAAAGAGGATTGAGAACTCAAGTAACAGACAGGTGACTTATTCAAAGAGAAGGAATGGGATCATAAAGAAAGCTAAGGAGATCACTGTTCTATGTGATGCTCAAGTTTCCCTAGTTATCTTTGCTAGCTCTGGGAAGATGCATGAGTACTGTAGCCCCTCTACACCGTAGGATTCACTTTTACTTATTCTCTTCCTCCCTCTAGATCTCTCTCTTGATTTGTTGGGTTTTTGACATATTTTCGGTTTTTTTAAGGTTGGTTGACATCTTGGATAAGTATCACAAGCAGTCTGGGAAAAGGTTGTGGGATGCTAAGCATGAGGTAGATCCTCTCTCTCTCTATATATATATATATACATAGATGTGTGTTTATCTTTCTCTCTCTTCTTCATGTTTGTGATTTGCCCTAGAGGAGAAGATGGGAGTTCTTACAAACAACATTCAGTGGAAAATGACACTGTTTAATTGTTTTGCTAAAAAAATGATAAGAGAACATGAAATATGAAATCTAAGAACAGATCCACAAATGGGATGTTTGAAATAAAAAACCCTCTTTTTTCTCTCTTTTTGATGGATTATTTTAATATTCTTTTGCACTGAAAAGGAAAAATGAAAAACAAAACAAAAATGTTACATCCATGAATAGATCTGCCCAAATAAATGTCTATCTATTGATGAAACATCTCTCTAACTTGAGTTCTCTTTTCCCTTTTTTTTATATACCGAAAAACAAAGGAGGATTTAGCGTATGCGCAATTGCTACCTATAGATCTAATGTTAAAAAGAAAAAAGAACAGAAAATAGTGACTTTTTTATTATATTGTAAATATTTTTATAATTTGTTATTATTTATGTGAACTTCTTACAGAACCTTAACAATGAAATTGATAGAATCAAGAAGGAAAATGACAGCATGCAGATTGAACTCAGGTAATTAATTTTACGTACTATCTCTCTCTCTCTCATCTCTTTCTTCTCTCTCTAACAATGTAAATATTCAAGGCATCTGAAGGGGGAGGATATAACATCTTTGAACTACAAAGAGCTCATGGCCCTTGAACATGCCCTTGAAAATGGTCTCACCGGTGTCCGTGAGAAGCAGGCTTGTATCTTAATACGACATTGTTACCTTTTTTTAATATAAATTTGTCTAGCTTGATTGTACTGATATAAACAAATTTATAATGTTTTTTCTTCCTTTTGCAGTCTGAGTTCATCAAAATGATGAGGACCAATGTATGGATCCACCCCAATATACTTCTCTGTTATTATTATTATTATTTATTTATTTATTTTTCTTGAGTTACTATATTGATATTTTCACAATTACTTTATTATTTATTTCGAGTGACTTTAATAATTTAATTTAATAAATGTGTCACGAGATATAAGATTTGCCTAATGTTTTATATTTCAAACTGGCAATATTGGGTAGGAGAAAATGTTGGAGGAGGAGAATAAGCGCCTCAATTACGAACTGGTAATCTTACTTTCCTAATTTTCCCAATATGAAGTTTGCAACATATATATGCATGGTAATTTCTCTTTTATTTGTATATTAAATAATTAATATCTACACCAGGTTTATGAATTTGTTTACGATTATATGTTATGTTATTACTGTATTGTTATTGAAAAGGTTGAGACGCATGCGTGTGTGTACCTATATATATGACTCCCAAAGATAATGAATTACTAAATCTGATTAATTATCTTTTCATTGTTTGGTCATCTATGAGACTTGCTAATGATCTTACACTACAATTTTGTCAAAGTTAAGGACCGTGTCGAGAGAGATATATGACTTGTGCCCGTATCTATGACTCGAACTCATATCTGTCGAGTATGGGTATTTAACTCATCCCGTCAACTAAAATAGTTGACCTCGTTTATGATATTACAGTGAAACAATTTAGAAATTACATAAACGCGGATTAGAATATGGGTCGTATCTACTATATTAGATAATCTCATATGAAGCTGATCACATGTAATGATATTCTAAAGGTGGATATACACTTTGATACCTTAACAATTTACACATAAAAGTATATATATTTCGAGTTTCCATTTAATTAACCAAACTAGAGCTAGCTACTTGAAATGTATTTTATATAATTATAATTATTTTGATAAGTTGTTGTGTAATAAGAAATTTATGACTCTCTTAAACAGTACCAGAAGGAGGTGATAGAAATGGGAGATCACAATGTGAGAGAGATGGAAAGTGGATACCAGCAGAGAATGAGGGACTACAATTCTCAGATCCCATTTGCTTTCAGAGTGCAGCCTATTCAGCCAAATCTACAAGAGAGAATCTAACTTATATTAATATTATCACTAACTTGCATCACAAATCCTAAACTCTTGCTATATTTATGTCATATTTTCCAGAGAGCCTGTTATAATTTCATTAGTTAAGCTTGTTTAAGTAACTAGCTAGACGGTAATTAAGCTTTTGGTGTATAATGAAGTGTGAGCTTTTTGGTTTAAGTGCATACAGCACAAATTATATTCTGTACCTTGTATTCTAGTAGTCTATATTATATATTGGCTTGTAGTGATCTATGTTATATAATGGCATAGAACTTTTTAAATGTATATCTTTCCTTCATGAGTAAATTACTTCATTTTCTACCACACTAGTTAACTGCATGTGCGTTGCATGCGTTAAAGCAACCTACATAAATAATATGTACAGAAATACATATGTGGCTACATAAAAAAAAGTGTTTGATCACTCGCTAACTTATTGATGTCAAATAGTAAAAATTCAAGTTATTAAAGGTTAATGATATTTTTTGTTAAAGAGAGCTAACGACTATTTTATGATAATATCTCGGTTTGTCATGTTTCTAGGTACTACTGTTCATTTGGTGAAGTTGACATCTACTCTGATTTCTTGTCATATTTTGTATAATGTGTGATTTATCCTGGTGTTTCTGATTTAGTGTTTATTGACTCTTCTTAGTTAGTTTTGTTGTTGTTGCGTTTCATCCCTTTCAAAAAATGAAAGGTAAAAATGATTTGAAGTGTTAATTTTAATATCAATTATTCATGTATACAATTCTTTTGTCATAACTCCTTTGTTTAAACTAATTTGTCCCAAAGTTTTCATAACTCTCTACATTTTCAATAATTGATATGGTCAATGTAATTGAGTTGGAGAGAATATTATATTGAGAGAAATTTGTATCCAAAAATGTTTCTCCGCTCTTAGCCCCATTTATATGTACTATAGATTTCTTTGTAAATTTTTTTGGTGAGATGCGTGAATATTCGATTTGATATGCATTGATACGGTCATATGGTTTTTTCTTAATTAGTTTAATCTTTCTTCATTTCCAAAAACATGACCCCGTTTATTATGCAGTAGATGCATCACACATGCAACGTACATAGGTGATATAATATAATCAAGGGAGAACTGCAAGAATACCAGTTTTCAAGGGGAGTTAAGTAAATGGTCGAGCAATTGAGAATTGGCGAAAATGACCTAAAAATGTTTGGTTGATGTGAATGAATAAGTAACTCGCATAGTAATACATGTAGAAATTCTGAAATTCCAGTCAATTTTTTCAACAAAAAAAAATTTTAACGGAATTTAATTCATCCTTAAAACCTATATTTTCTTGTCATTTTTCATATACTTGAATCTATATATCATACCATGCCAAGCGATATAATAATTCTATTTAGATATAAAGTAAAGTGATAACACGATAGAGGTAGAGCTGCTTTGAGAGATGATTAATGTCAATTTAAGAAGTTTTAAGTCATTGTATATGAAGTGATGACATTATGTATAAGAATATTTATAATCATGTCTACATATAGCATGTATATAATGCTACTGTTTTTTTATACTATTTATGTGCTAGTTAGCAATAGTTTCTTGTAGCATGTAGATCACGTTTTCTTTGGAATTTGATCAACATTTGCTGGAGGATGAAACTGTTGCATAACTCATCCATCATGAATTGAAGAAAGGATATTGCTTTGTTGATCGATTTTTGTTGCTTAGTTGCCAGAAACTTATGATTTGAAACTATATTCGCTTTGATTGTAGACAATAATACTCTTTGATTACATTGTTATAGCGGATGCAGACCTACGATTGATGTTAATTTATTATAGACAATAATACTCTGATTACATTATTCCAGTTAAAGCCGTCAAGAGTTTGGGCTTTGGAGTCTAATGTATCCACCTTTATTGAATCGCTACTACAATTTCATTTTTTTACGACGCGTATAAAAAAAAGACACGGCGGGAAAAACACTAGTCATCGTTGTCCGCCTTCTTTTTTCGATTTATGACGGTTGAGGTGGAGACCTTAAGCAATGTCTCTATAGTGCGTATGTCACCTTGTGAGGACACGAACTGTAGTGCATAAATCATATCACCAAACTATAAAAAACTGATATTGAAAAGAAACAATTGCAATTAGATTAATTAGATTCATATCGCCAAGTTCATAGAAAGTATAGGACATATATCTTTGATACATAATAATTAGTACATCAAGTTAATTAGATTACCACATAAAGTACACCACAATGAAAAAGTGCAATTAGGTTACCATAAATATAAAAAATGACTTGCACAACCTAGAGCTTGTCAAAAGACAAAATGACAATGGCCCAAGTTGTACATGATAAGGCAATCAAGTAAGCTTTTTCCATTTTGCACAGTCTTGAATTCTTCCCTTTAATGGACTCCCAATTTGTCCTTAAATCATCTATTACATCTTTTGCATTTGTACTCAATGACAAATCAAGTTATTCAAAGAACTCACACCCAGAATCAGTTTGCTGTAAAATTTCAAAACTAGCATTACTCTAGGCCGGGATATCATAAATAATAACAAAATTAATGTTACTCTCAACCAATATTGACTCAACCAATATCGACTCACATAATATCGACATCTATAGAATCTTTGCCAACAAATTTGCATCAATCGAAGATGTGGAAACTCAAGCCTTAACACCATAATAGTAATATGGAACCTTCTCCCCATTTTGAAAGCTAGTACGACTCATTGAACACTACTACAAAAGGGGATTAGATGACGGGTGAAACTCGTCATTATAACCCTATATTGACGGCTGACCGACTGTCATCTACCGGGTGTCATCTTTACTCATTTAAAAAATCATCATTATAAATGGGTACAATGACGATGAACCCGTCATCGTAGGTACCGTGAAAAGTAGAAAGATGATGATGAATCCCTATCATCTTAGTCTCCACAAAAAGCTTATAGATGATGGGGATTGCCCATCATCTAAAGTTACTCCACGTAGACTTTAGATGACGGGGATTCCCCGTCATCTTAGGTTTCACATAAAGTAAATAGATGACGGGGAGTCCCCGTCATCTAAAGTTCAAGAAAAAAAATAAAATCTTTTATTTAATTAACTAGATCTCATTTTAGTACATATAATTTCAATACCTATCGATCCAATCTGGATAAAGGTTCCCAAAGCACCATAATCACCCCACATTGGAATATACTAGTCCAAAAAATTTACCAACCAATTGGATGAATAAAATGTCAGAATCACCCTTATCCTGGATAAATAAAACGCCAGAATCACCCTTATCCTAAAAGGACAGAGAGGTAGCAAAGTTGGATTAGATTCCAGAGCTAACATCCAGACAATATTTCCAGAAAAATGACGATTTGCAAACTGTTACCTGATTGCGTAGCTTTTTCCTTATCTACCCTTGTATTAGTGACAACATAGAGGCTATTTCTTCAAATACTACTTCCTTCAAATGGCTTCCATCAATATGTACTTAATCTAACAAAATTAATCTAAACTAGAATGGAGGAAAAAAATGAGAAAATATAAAATAAAAGCAATATCAGACACTATACTGACACATAAGCGTAGGTGCAGGTCATGCAACAAATAGTCCAACCAACACCTTCTTCATTATGTTGAAGTATGTAGATAATATTTCTTCTGCATTTTGCTAGTATATATGCAGACGTACCTTGACCTAACATAAAGATTACAACATACATTTTAGGCACAAAAATGGAGCTGATAATATATCAGTTTTATGGATGACAAATTATGGCATATGTTGACTGATTAGTATTAAAGTATTAAGACTGAGTAATAGTATAGAGTCATAGGCTAGAAATACTCCAAATATAAACTGAAGTTGAGCTAAAAAGCATGGAGTATGGTCTTATTCAACGAATATTATTATAGCATGAACTTGTACATAACCATCCTAAAAAGAATATCAAGCAAATCTAACTAGAAAATCAATTGGGACTTCCAAGAATCACAATTTTAAATAAAATAATCTTTTTATCTTTAACTTTTTCGCTCGGTAAGCTCTATGTCTATGTATATGCACGGAAATTTTCCACCTTGTATGTGTATACTTGTGTTTGTGCATTTCAAGAGAATACCCGCTCAACTGTGAGGATGAGTCATTAGTTATTGTTTAGATGTAATGCAAAATAGCAATTACATTTCTAATAATAGATTTGTTCGGTTTTGAAAACTTCAATAAGATCCACTAAATTTTCTTATTTTTTCTCTCTTGTTAAATTAACATGAAAAGAATAACTTTAGCTTTGCAAATATCTTCATCCTTTAAGTGGCAATCTTTCCAACCAAGTTCCCATTATTTTCCGGTTTCAGACTTCTGACAAATCAAATATCTTTTACTGGTCTTTATGTCTATCATTTTCTGCTAGGCTATATAGTGTGATTAAGATTGAAAATGATTTTCTGACACCAAATAACTAAGAGAATGGGCAACTAAGTGTCAAAGTTGACTTACCGTGATAGATCAAGCTAGAAATGTTACAAATAAGTAATTAGAACAAATAGAAGAACAAGTTATATACCAACACTAATCATAATCAACTTCTCCAAAGAAAAGAAAAGAAAACAAGTGCTTTGAAAGTTTGGCCTTCTGATTGACCTTCACCCATCCATTAAATTCTCTTTAAAAAATCAAAATCAAAACATAAAGTCTTCCCAAACAGGAAACTAGGAATTCTCTTCCAACTCAAAAGTAATACTTTTTCAGAATCTAAAACAAGCAACAAGAAATTAAAAGTCACTTACTTCAATATTTAAGAACAAGTGAGCTATCAATAATTAGCAAATAACGCACCCTTGTAATTACATCAATGGTTTTTAAACCCATCAATAAAAATTTGGAACAAATGGTCAAAAATAAGAAAACCAGTCATAAATGGACATTAAGAAGCAAAACTTACCATGAGGATCAATATTTCTTGCAATCTGAAGAGCATCTTAGTTTGTTAAATCTGAATTTACTTGTATAAAAGCATTAAGTAAACAACTTGGGTAACATGATCATTGTTCAAATTCATGCTTTAATGTCAGAAGGTTAATCTCCAACTAGAAGGTTGATCTCAACTAGAACCTTTGTTATCCCAAGGAAGATCAACATGTGTAATATCAAGAACATTTGATGAAAAAATCTTCAAACGAATTTGCTTATCTAAAACGCATTTGTTTCCTCTAGCTTCCCTTTTAGTCTTAGCCTACTCTCCGTATTAGAGGAGGAAGGAGAATGTAAGAAATAGTATCTTCAACGTACTATTTGGTAAAATAAAATGCATACTATTATGCATACTCAGATGTATACATTTGTTCATTCTTCCCCTCAACCATAGATGGAAATGATGCCTCCGCCAAGAAAACATATGATTACATTAATATTATTTGCCATTTAGACAACACAAAAGCCTATAAGACCTACATGGTGTAGAGTGTTCCAAATACACCTGGACTTATGCATAAAGTCACAAAGAAAAGGAATCATCACCCCTTCAGAATATTTTGAAAGAATATTCAGGAGAAGAGCTCCTGATCATCCTATAATTGAGAAATATGAAATGGAGAAACCACCAAATCACTCCTAAATGACGTACGGCTAAGTGTGCACCAAGACTCAAATGCACACAATGTCACACATGTAGACACTACCTTTTCCTTGCGATTATCACGAAGCTTTTCCAGTCTGCTTTTGAAAGTGGAGTGTGAAAATGAATTTCCTACTAAAGATTTCCCAGTATATTTACATAAATAGAATGAAAGAAAACTTTTGCTTAAACTATGAACTGCCTTATAAGATACATTATTAAGTTAATAAGAAGTACTAACAAAACGTGAGCATAGAACTACAAAATTATTCATATGAATTCAAATACTTTTTGTTAGTAAAACTGAATGAATCTACCTCAATCATTGGTGTCAGTAAGTAATTTGTCCAATTCCTTTGCACCTGAGTTGTTCTCCCAAGAAATATCAGAAGCTAATAAGAAAGGGAATAGAAAAAGGAAGGGGGGGGGGGATAAAGAGCATATTAGTACATAGTTAAGGGGAACAAAACTCTAGACAAAAGGACGACTCCAACACGGTCTCAAAATTAATGTACCATGATAGATCTCTCCTAACGATCCACGCTAGGGTTACGGTACAAGAACTCACGCTCGTCGTCAGCGCGTAAAGTGACGAAAGCCAAGGCATAGCACCTTGGTCGAAGCTCATCCCATCGCCAAAGACATCGTTTTCCTTCAAGATGTCGGTGAGTTCATCCTCTTTTGTGACTGTTCGAGAGAGATCGAGAGATTGAGAGATTGAGAGAGAGAGAGAGAGAGAGATGTGGACTTTGGGTTCGAGAAAGTGAAAAAGAAGTGTAAAAGATGAAATTAGGGTGGCTTAAATAAGGTGACATTTTCGAAAATAAAATGAAATTTAGCTAATAAACGAGTTTTTATACTATAAAACAATGACAACTTATTTTCACACTGTCATCGTAGGTAAGACATTTATGACGGTTAATAAAAAACTGTCATATTATCAAAATTACCTCATCCAACACCTTCATTGTACTAAATATGTAGTTGTCATTGTATCCCATTTGTGTAGTAGTGGAAGATGAAGGCATTGAAATTATAGCAAAGATTAATAGCAAAAATCTGAATTAGCTTTGTTTCAAAAACTTGAGATGAAGTAAGCTAACTTGAAATTATATCTAAAATTTGGATTTTGATTCTTTGCCGTCGCTGATTGGATCAGGTTTGTTCAACCACATCTAAACGGACCAGATCCATTAATGAAAAAAGAAAAAAGAAAAAGAACTATTAAATAAAAAATTAATATTTAGTTACAAAATCAGTTGGGACAGATCTAGTCAGTTAAGATCTGGCCCAACTTCAGACTCTGTCGTTGCTAAGCAACGACAAAAAATCCGTTTGATTCATAGCAAAAATCAGAATTGAGGTACTAAAACTATTCAAAATCGAAAGTAAGTTATTCAAAATTTTGAAAAAAAATGATTTTTATAATATATTAAATGATTTCTCAAGGCTGAATCTATTTAGCAATTCTGATATAACTATCAAAACTAACTCAGCTAATAATAATAAATGAAACTGAATTTATTTCTACAAAAAATGCAGAACATTAAAAAAACCCTACTAGACATCCAAAAAACCATTATTTCTACTGTTTCACATGGAAATCTCGGCCAACTTGCTGGTTAACAATCACCTGGACCACGATGACGGTCTGAATCAAAACATGTGTTCCTAATAAGATAGTGCGCAAGATTGCCAAAATTAAGTCAAGAAACTAAATTTTAAAAAAATATTACTGTGATTTGACTTCTAATCGAGAAAGTGATGTTGATAAGTAGGGTGAATCTCCTCTAGGCTTCTAGACTACTATTAAACTAAAAATTTAAATGACTAAGTAAGTGCAATGAAAGAAACGAAAAAAATGAATCAAATCTAAGTAAAATGACAAAGTTATGGATCAAATCTAAGTTTTCTGGATAATAAACAAAAAACAAAAAGACTTGAAGCTAAAAGAAAACTAAGGAAAACAATGAAAATTGATCACAAAAAAGCTAATGAGTAAACACTAAAGGCTGCAATGATTGATTTAGGACTTTTTCTTCTTTCTACGTCTCATTTTATAGGCGTAGAGTTTTCACATAAGTAAACTCTTCTTCACTTGATGATAGGATTTGGAAACCTCATTAATACCTTGATTTAGAATTTGATACCTTATTTTTTAAATAAGATCTCTCATCCTCTTTTGAGATTCTTAGGCAACTTTAAATCTACAAGTAATTGGAGAAGCTTCGAATGTCAAATTTGTTAGAATTTCAAATATATGCATTTAAATTATATTGTATTACTATTTATTATTATTCTTTATAGAATTGCTTCTATTATTTGACATGTGTTTCATATAGTGTTTTACTTTGAATGGTTGTCAATTTTGGTTTGAACAAGTGCAAAATCAAGTGTCGATAATGGCTACTCTTCATTAAACTTAACCGTACATTTCTTAACTTCCTCTTTATTGTGGCTTCTCAATGCGCACACACACGCGCGCACACACACACACATGCATATCTATCTATGTGTGTGTATTATGGAAGCTGAATATATGAGAGATAATTGAGAAAGGTTGTCAAATAGAAAAAATTATGTGACATTCTCATCTCCTTCTTGTTTTGAAGTCCAGGCTATTCTTAGGTTGTGCAAATCCTTTGATTAGTAACAAGTGGTTTTTGGGTCCTTAGTACCTAGAGTTATTTCACCGATAAATATCAGTAATAAGTTTGGAAGATAGGCAAAATTTATCTTAAAGATAACAATTACAATCGTGTTTTACATCTCAAATTCACTTCATTCTCCATTATATTTTTATATATATTTTTCCTATAGTTTTAAGACAAACTTACGCAATGAAGAACTTGGCTTCTACGGTTCAATCTATGCAAGTGATGAATCAAGACTTAGGGTATTTTGGATGGTTTGATGGACAGTTTTTCACACAGTGGCAACAAAAGTTTTGTTCTTCCTCACTACTCTAAAGCTTGCCTACATATTGGATGATAATCTCCCACCAATTCCAGATGAGAAGGAAGATGAGTCTGATGCAATTAAACAGTAGAGGAAGAAATGAGTTGAAGGTGATTTTCTATACAAGGGACATATTCTAAATGCATTCTGGACTTCTCTCTATAACACATATCGACGCTCTCCATTAGCAAAGGATTTATAGTTGCGTTTGGAGAACAAGTATAAAACAGAAGAAATAAGTGCCCGTAAGTTTTTAATTGACAATTTTGTGCATTTTAAGATGTTTGATAACAAGTCTGTTCTTTCTTCGGTGCATGAATTACAACTCTGAGTGGATGATATTAACATTGGAGGAATGCTAGTTCATGAGGAATTCCAATTTGGAGTAATTATTGCAAAATTACCTCCATCTTGGAATGACTAAAATAATTGACGCATCAGGAGAACAAGTTTACGTTAGAGGATCTAACGCATCATCTTCATATTGAAGAGGAGTCTAGAAAGTGAGATAAAAATGTGGAACGTTGGATCACTTCTCTAAAGCATACTTTGTTTATGATGAGCTTACTGATAAATCCAAGAAGCATGAAATTCCTCCAATAATGAATAAGAGTTTCAAGAATGAGAAGAACAGTGACAAAAAGAAAAAATGTTGCTTTTTCTGTCACGAGCCCAATCATATTATGAAAAAATTTAGAATTCATAAGAAGTTTCTCAAATCTGAAGTCAATGTGATCGATGAAAAAATAGTTTTTACAGCGATTGAGACTGAAGAAAACCATGTTGATTATGCTGATGGTTAAAGGATAGATATTGAAGCCACCATCCATGTTGCTAAAAGAAAAAATTACTTTACAAAGTATGAAAATGTAATAATGGACAACATATGAGAATTTGTAACAATGGCGTGGTAAAAGTTAGGGGCATTGGAACTGTGAAACTGGAATTTACCTCAGGAAAAACAATCACCTTAACCAATGTGAGGCATGTACCTGAGATGAGCAAGAATCTTGTTTCAGGATCTCTTAAACAAAAGAGGTTTCAAGTTGGTGTACGAGTACGATAAGTTTATATTATCTAAGAGTGGAATTTTTGTTGGAAAATGATATTCTTGTAATGGTTTGATTAAGCTTAATATTGATAAAACTGCATGATCTATTTATTTGGTTGACTCTTTATCTCAATGGTACAATAGGTTAGGACATGTAAATTATCAATCTATTAAGCGCATGAGTAATTTGAGTCTGATTCCACATTACAATGAAAATGATATTTCTAAATGTGAAGTTTATGCTCAAGAAAAAATAATGCGTAAACCATTTCCAAAAGTTGATTGAACTTCAGCATTGCTAGAATTATTTCCGGATGTGTGTGATCTTAAGAATCTTGTAACCTTGGGATGAAAGAAGTGCTCTCTAACCTTTATTGAGCATTTCTCAAGATATACGTAGGTATATTTATTATCTAGCAAAGATGAAGTGTTTGAGAAATTCAAGATCTACAAAGCTGAGGTTGAAAATCAACTTGGTAAGAAAATTAAAGTGTTGAGGAGTGATTGTGGGGGAGAATATTTTCCAAATAAGTTTAAAGACTATTGTGAACTCATGGAATTATACATGAAACATCAGCTTCCTATACTCCTCAACAAAGTGGTCTCGTTGAAAAAGAAATAGGACTTTGACAGAAATGGTAAACTCACTTTTAATTAGTTGTGGACTTCCCAACAATCTTTAGGAAGGAGCTTTACTATCATCATGTCATATTCTAAATAGAATACCTCTTAAAAAGTTCAATGAAACTCCTATGAATTATGGTTTTTTAAGAGGAAACCAAATTTGAGTTATCTTAAAGTTTAGGGATATCTTGCATATGTAAGAATACCAGATTTTAAAAGACCAAAATTAGGACCTAAGTCTTACAAATTTACTTTTATTGGGTATAATAAATATAGTAAAGCTTATAGATTCTTAAATCTTATGTCAAATGAAATTATAAAATCAAGAGATGCTGAGTTTTTTAAGCATATTTACGCTAAAGAAAAATTCAAATATCCAAAATTATCTATTAAAGGCACAAGTTCACCAAGCAATGATGATACTCATGAACAAATATTGCCACATGATTCCAACCCACGAGCATTGAAAAGGGCTAAGACAACAAAGTATTCATTTGGTCCAGATTTCTATCCTTTTCTTGTTGAAGGAAATAAAGAAGAAAATTAAATATGTTTTGAGTACTGATGGAGATCCGTTGTCTTATAAAGAAGCTATGGCTTCACCGAATGCAACTTTGTGGAGGGAAGCAATTCAAGAAGAATTGGATTCTATTGAGTCTAATTGTACATGAAAATTAGTTGATTGTCCTCCAGGTTATAAGGCAATTGGATGTAAGTGGGTATTTAAAAGGAAATTGAATATAAATGGTTCGATTAATAGGTTTAAAGCCAGGTTAGTGGCCAAGGTTTTTAAACAAAATGAAGGGATTGATTTCTTTGATACATATGCTCCGGGAGCACGAATTAATTTTATTCGTTTGCTTATATCTCTTGCATCTATTCACCATTTAATAATCCATCAAATGGATGTTAAAACAACATTTTTAAATGGTGATCTAGATAAAGAGATTTATATGGAATAACATGAAGGGTTTGTTCGTCCAGGCTAAGAAAATAAGGTTTAAAAGCTTCTGAAGTCATTATATTGTCTGAAGCAAGCGCCTAAGCAGTGACATGAAAAAATTGATGAAGTGATATTATCGAAAGGTTTTTCGATTAATATTGCTGATAAGTACATCTACAGTAAATTTGATAACCATGGAGGTGTTATTATATGTTTATATGTAGATGACATGTTTATTTTTGGAACCAATCTTGAGTATGTGAAAGAAACTAAAATGTTTCTCTCTGTTAATTTCGATATGAAAGATATGGGGGAAATTGATGTGATCTTAGGTATTAAGTAAGAAATCCTAATAGTTTAGCATTGGTGCAATCACACTGTGTAGAGAAGTTGCTAAAGAAGTTTGGTCATTTTGATAAAAAAACTAGTATCTACTCCAGTTGATCCTAATAATTAAATTAGTGAAGAACGCTGGAAGATGTTTATCTCAAATAGAATACTCTAGGGTTATTGGAAGTCTTGTGAACTTAATGCATTGTATCAAACCTGATATCGCATTTGCAGTTGCGTGTTAAGTCGATTTACCAGTAATCCAAGTAAAGAACATTGGAATGGGATTTCTCGAGTACTTAGATACTTGAAAGGAACTATGGACTTTGGTTTACATTGTAATGGATATCCATATATGTTATAAAGGTATAGTGAGGCTAGTTGGAATACCAACATTGAATCCAAATCGACAACTGGTTTGGATCTTTACCCTTGGTGGTGGTGCAATCTCCTAGGGATCTAAGAAACAAACATGTATAACGCGTCCGACTATGGAATCTGAGTTAATAGTTCTTGGAGAAGCATGTAAGTAAGGTGACTGGTTTATAGATCTAGTAATTGAAATACCTCTGTAGAAAAAGCCAATGCCATAAATTATTATCTATTATGATAGTCAAGTAGCCTTAGCTCGTGCAACGAGTAAGACATATAATGGGAGGTCAAGACATGTTAGTCTTAGGCATAAATATATAAAACAACTACTAAAGAGATGGAGTTGTTAGTGTGACATATGTTAAATCTATTAAAAATCTTGATGATCCTTTAACAAAAAGTCTTGCTCCAACAATGATTAATAAACTCATAAAAAGGAATGGGATTAAAGTCTACTAATTGTTAATCACCTTCAATGGAAACCCAACTCAGTTCTGAAACATAAGCTAAATTCAATGGGTAAAATAAATTGAAAGAGTGATTATGGTTGGATATTGCTAGAAATTTAAATCAATCTCATTCTTGGGTATCAAAGTCTAGCAATTAGAATTAGAATTCTTGTCAAGTAGGAGGTTGAGTATTGCTCTCTTAATAAATCTATAGTATTGACTGGAATGTTGAAGGACAAGAACATTCTTGAAGACTTACTTATATGAGTATGAGGTTTGGCCGCTTCCTAAGAAATTGAGACTTTTCTCAGAAGAACTCATGAAACGGGATATACACATGGCCATAAATGTGCACATTTAAGAATTTCAAAACAAATTTAAACAAATATTCTCGATGTGTCTAGCTAGTCATAAGGGTCCTTGATTCAAGACTACGGTTACCATAGCACCTGACGAAACTTTGATGCATTTGTGCTAATTGAAAGTTCAAGTTCAAAAGACACTTCAAGCTATGTATTTGTTTAGGAGAATGCCGCATCTATTGTTTAATTAAAAAATATATATTTGAAATAGGGGAGGATTGTTAGATTTGAATTATATTGTGTGTGTATTTTGAAAACCAAAAATATAAGAGACGGAAAAATTTATGTGGCATTCTCCTCTCCTTCTTATTTTTGTGTGTGTGCGCGCGTGTGTATTGTGGAAATCGAAAATATAAGAGACAATTGAGAAATGTTATCAAACAGAAAAAATTTCGTGGCATTCTCCTTTCATTCTTGTTTTGAAGTTCAAGCTATTCTTAGGTTGTGCAAATCCTTTGATTAGTAATAAGTGGTTTTCGGGTCCTTAGTATCATGGAGACATTTCGCCGATAAATCTATTTTTGCACTTAATAACAAGTTTGGAAGAGAGGCAAAATTTATCTTAAAGATAACGATTACAATCATGCTTTGATTCTCAAATTCACTTCATTCTCCATTCTCTTTTTAAATATTTTTTCGTATAAAATTATGGCACAAACATCTACAAATAAAACTTGTCATCAAAACCCCTACAAAATGCAAAACATCGAATTGTAAAAAAAAACAAAATCATAGAAAAGAAATCACCTCAAACACGAATTGGTTTCAAACACTATAAAAACCAGATAGATCGTAAGTTTGTCTTCATGAGTCATCGAAGAGTGGAAAGATTACGAGTTCGTCTTCCTCAAGTCTAAGGTGGAAATGAGGTTTTATGTTCTCGAGTCTCTTCACGTGAGAGGGGGGAGGGAATAGTGTGATTGTGGCTTTTGGAAATTGGAGGTATGTTTGGTCTCATGTGTTAAGTTATCCATGGATAGACAAGATGACATCATCTCAACCAACTAGATATTATGTCGTTTTGTTAAAAAACAAGTACTAGACATAGACATTCATAGTTAAAATTGTAAGTTTTAGATAGTTCAAGATTTAAATTATAATATTTTAAATTTTAATGTTTAAAGTGTTTATTAGTGACAGTTTAAGAGAATAAAATGTACTTTTTTCTATTTTATATCGTTGTTATGAATTAGTTTTATTCCATATTTCATATAATTTTTGCCTTTAATTACTATATTAGTAATGGTGAAATCTTAAATTCACCCTATTTTCATAATCCCGTGTCATGAGCAAATCCTAAATGTAACGTGATTTCATAGTTGCACACGTGTCTTAAAGTGCAAGTCAAGCAGTGAACCTTATTAGTTATTTCCCATCAAATCCTTTTACGCTGTATCGGAGCCTCTCTCTTCTCCGTTTGCGCGCGTGACTTTCCCCTTACCTTACAGAACCGTTTATAAGACAACATAACACCACCAACCGTCTCTCTCTCTCTCTCTCTCTCTCGCTGTGTTGAATTCCAAATTAACAGCATTATTAAATTTGATTTTATCTTTCTTCGTTTTTTCTTACTCTTTTATCTGCAGTGGTATTTGCTTCTCTCTCTCTCTCTCTCTCTCTCTCTCTCCCCCCTGTTCTATTTCTCTCTCAGTTCTTTTGCCTTCTGATTTATTTTTCAGTTGTTTGTCTATTTGGTATTACGTTGTCTAGTATTTTACGCGTTTTTGTTTCTGCATTGCTTGGCAGATTCCGAAGTTAGGGTTTTCGATCGTGTCAAAGGAGTCTTGACATGCGATTTTAGGGTTTTTTCTCTGTGCGATCGGATTCCTTTTGGTTGCCCTGGCGCTGGTATTGCTTTCATCTCCTCTTTGTTATCCCGTGAAAGAGATAGGGTTGCAAAGTCCGAGACAGGGTCGGATGGGAGGTAATTACGGCGAGCATTGTATTGGGTTCGACTGAAGTTTTTCGTATGCTTCTATTTTGGTCGCACTTGCCTTTACGAAGTGATGAGTTTCAAATAGATTTTTATAAATATTTTGCATTCAGATGGGTTCGTGCGATGATATGACCATGGTCGCGGAGCCAATTTATGGCCAAGCTGTTGAGCTGCGTACATGCTCGGTGTTTTCGGAGAAACCTGTTTCCGAGCAGCAGCCATGCCCTGCTATAGTGTACGTTTCGTTAGATTCTTCTTATAAAGTGGACTCTATAGCCGAGCTAGATAAACGTCTAGTTTTGACTAGAAATGATGTCCGTACTAATGGAGCAGAATCGAATATGCTTTGTCGTGATGGATCAATAGATGAGTGTGAAACTTCAGCTGGTCTGGTACTGCAAAAAAGGTTGGATGATAATGGCGTAAGGGAGGCCTGCTTGGACGAGAATCAAAGTCTTCGCAGTTTGGATGGTCGAGGGCTGTCTCAGTGTGTGGATGGCTTGGTCAATTTGTTTGAGGGGTGTAAAATGACATTCGAAATTATGGCAACAGGTCGTGTGCTGGGAGATTGTGTCGAACAAGATGAACCAAAGAGCGATGAGAGTGTCAGTGGCGCTTCTGAGGAAGTCCTCGTAAAAATTTTGGAAGAGAAAAGTGGTTTTTTAGCTGAGATAGAGAATGGTCCTAGTGACTTAACACCTGAATTTCCTCCTGACTCAACTTCTGTACAAAGTAATTGCGTACAACCAAGTGAACTGAAGGACGCCGAGGGCATTAGTGGTGCTTTTTGCGAGGTCACGAATGAGAAAACTGATACATCAGATGAAATACAAGTTGATACGTTCGACAGTATATCACCTTCAGTTGGTGTTCAATTGCCTCCAACATTGTTAGATACTGGAGAGTTAGTATTGTATAGTGACACACATATTGGTAACGTGAATAAATTGCATGCAGGTTTGTATGCAGAAAAGGTAGCTAAGGTTTCTAATGTGAAGAATTGTACTGACACATGTATCCAAGTGTTGTCTTCACAGAGTTGTGAGAAACCTGTGGAATTGTTGCAAATTGATGACTACTTAACCGTCCCTGATCAACAGGATCAACAGAGGGATGAGAAAAGCATTAGAGGTCCTAGTGGGACTAGTGTGGCAAAAGTTGTGGAAAATCAAGGTGACATTGCCACAAACTCAGAGGTTAATATTGTCAAAAACGTATTGCCACTGGAAGAAAATTCCTGCACTTTAAAGGAAGGTCATTTTGTAATGTCTCCTAACTCCATTGTTGAGAAATTGCCTTCATTGTTGGGTCATCCTTTAGATGTTGAAGATGATGGATCTTCTGAAACATTGAATGTGCCAATTCTTTCTCTAAAAGATGTTGCTTCTGTTGGTTCCAGCAGCGCAGTCGACTGTTTTGGACAAGTAGATGATGAAGGCAAAGATAAAGTTAGGGTTGATTGTGTTCTTGAAACCATGTGTCCTGACACTATGCACTCCTGTGCTCAAATGAATGGTCGAAGAACTAAATCAACACGAAAAACTTTGACGAAAGGAGCTTCCAGGAGGAGAAAGAGCTCAAACAAAGTTCCACGGTCATGTAGGAATATTCAATTTGTCTTCGATGCTGCTAAAAGGAAGAGAAGCTGTATCTCTAAGCCAGCTCGTTCTTCTATTTGGGGATCATTGAGTTCTATTACACAGTTTTTCAGGGAAAGTACTGCGCTTGGGGTCAATCAAATTCAGAATGAAGAATTAATTAAAGTAAAACGTGGCAGACGAAGTGCTAATCGGAATAAAACCAAGGCAAATCAAAGATCACGGAGTTCCAGGAGAGGGCGTGGAGGAAAATTTTGTCCTTCAACTGGCTGTGTTCGTTTGAAGGTCAAGTTGGGGAAAAAGGTGGATCAAAGTTTTCTGAATATTATGGTTCCAGATGCTGTTGATACATCATTATCTGCTAATGCGATGAGAAGTATTTATGGGTCTGAGTCATACTGGAGTTCCAGCTTGGAAATACCAAAATTAACTAATGGTGTTGATAAGATGTTGGAAGAGAGGGTTTCAAGGCCGTTCCAAAGTTCCAGAGGGGACATTGAGATTCCTCAAACTCCTACTGTACCACCTGCCAGGAAAGATTCAATTAGTTCCGTCATTATGCTGAAAACATCTATAAAGCATGATGTTGGGGTTTCCTCCCATATGGTTGAACCATTAGATAGAGAAAGCAACAGTAGATGCTTGGATCCTGGTGCAAGTGGTTCTAGCTGCTCCTCAGTCAGTAAGGATTTATCTATTGAACCAATGTGTTCATCAAGAGAGACTGAACATGGAGGGGAGGCTGCAAAAGTAGAAGATATTGTGGAAGCGGAAGCATCTCATGCAAATGATGTTTGCCATCGATTGTTTGAAGCAGGAAATTCAAAGCATTTGCTTGCTTCTAAATCTACAAGTCATAAACTCTCCAAAGATTCACAATGTGGTAAAGCAAGGAAGGTCAGGTGCAATGCTTCTGACTCAGTGGCAAGGAGAGGAAACGGTCAAAGACAGAAGGAAATCCAGCAGAAAACTGTTAATAAGAATAGAAAGAAGGATGTTGACCATGTTGCGTCCACAGGAGAAAGCTACCCTGAAAGAGGTAGTGCTTTTCGAGCAATGACAGGAATGATTATGTTATTTTGTTTGTTTTGCATTACGTGATGACATAAATCTTTTTCATATCAGAATTCAGTCATCTTTATTTTTCTTATCCTTCTAGATTCATAGTGAACTTGCTAAAATCAAAGATTGTTTCATCTGATATTCTTGAATCATATCACAGGAAATTACATGGTTAATGATATTGGAAAAACAAGCAGCAGCAACAATATTGCATTCATAGAGGAATATAACGTGGACGTGGTGAATGGTGTTTTGAGTGAGCAGCATTCACCTCCTCAAACTGCTTGGGTGCTCTGTGATGATTGCCAAAAATGGCGACGCATACCAGCTCCTCTAGTAGATATGATTGGACAAGCGAATTGCACTTGGTAATATTATCAATCATGTTTTATGCTTTGGGACTTTCTCTGAATGATATTAGTCATTTACCTTCTTGTCGATGAAATAAATATGATCGATATGTTTGATTTATATCTTCAAGTCTGTATTCCTTTTGTGTTCATTTTTTATTTATTTATAAGATATGAAAAACACAAGTAATATTTATAAATATGAATCTACAAAGAAAGGAGAACAAGAAGTCCTCCAAAGAAAGCAACTTAAACTACAACAAAGCACTAGGACCATTAATTCAACTCTTTTGATTTAAATGCGTAAAACGAAGCTAAAAAGAAACATTCTCTGCCATAACTATAAGCACTCGACCTCTTTTTCCTTTTTTTTTTTTATATAAAACTCAAACCTCTTTTCCTTATCTTCAAAAGACTCTTATTTTTTTCTTCAAACAAAAATCTTGCTTTTTATCTTCAATCACCAAGCCTCCAACCAATCATAACGTAGCAGCCACAGCACATCATGACTTTTTTCTTTTTACTTGTCTTTCTTTGAAAGAAATTATCAAGAAGCAAAAAGGGAAAACAATCTGGAATCCCATATCACATAAAAAATTTCAATAATCTATACTACAATGATAGAATCAGGGGGCAATGAAGAGACATTCTTCCTCATTTTTACATAAAACACACAAAAAGGCCGCAAATAAATATATGGATGTTTTCTTTGAGCACATCAAAAGTATTCCACAGCACAAAACAACATGCTAGGAAGACTAAGAACTGTAGTACAGAGCATTGTTGTGTACATTTCTTTTGGTATTTTTACTAGGAAGACTAAGAAATTTAGACGATTGAATCAAGGAAAGCAATATTTGATTGCTTTCCATTTGGTTCCTGAGGGGGTAAGTGGATGTGTTCTTAATGTAGAGGAAAAGTGTACATTTCTCTATTGATGGTTCTGAACTTAATTCTACATGCAATCGAATCTCGTATGAGTGATCCTACATGTGCTACTTTCTCTTTTTTTTTTAAGGATAAGAAATGATTTTGTATTAATAGGGAAAAGAATATTTACAAATCTTTTCTCGCTTTGGTGCAGAAATTTTTAAGCCTGGGGAGATTTTTTACTTTTGAATACTTAGATAAGAGGAGAAATTTTATTTCAAGAAGAAGGTTGGTATGAAAGAGTGTGAGAGAGGATAATACAAATCGTCTCTTACAAAAAAGAGTGCAAGAGAGGATGAGACGTCCTTGAGAAAGTTGTATCAGTTTAGGAGAGCCTAAAAGAGATATTGGCTTAATAGATTAGCGTCTGTGGAGGATGCAATCATTAATCTCTGATAAGAAGCTCTAGTACTTTTGTTCACAAAAATGTATTTCTCCATGAATGATCTTTGCTTGATTAATTTTTCGTAATTAACCTTTCGTTTTGAGTATATGTTCACCTTGTCACATGTAGAAGAAATTATGTCAAGTCAATCCTATTGTAGCGTGGTAGCATGAACAATTATCACAGCTTATCATGCATTAAATTTTGTCTGACTATTTTAATATGGTATTTACTAGTCTTTTTCATTTTTTAATTCTAAAAAAGTGTTACTTTTCCATTTCATTTTGGATGTTGTCTTGCATTTTTAAATTTAAAGTTATTTTGTGAACTTAATTTTTAAAGGACCTGCAAGGATAATATGGATAAAGCCTTTGCTGATTGCTCAATTCCTCAAGAGAAATCAAACGCAGAGATCAACGCAGAGCTGGAGATATCAGATGGCTCTGGTGAAGAAAATACTTCGGTTATCCGTCCAACTTATCAGGGATTAGGAAATCATCAACAATTAAAAGGTACTTAATGATTGATACCTGAGCGTGGCAAAATTTCCAGATTGGGACCTCATTATACTTAAGGTGTATATAGTATGCTTTTAGACCCTGGACTTTGATACTTTTCATTTTGGTCTATGAACTTTATTTTTGGTCAATCTAGTCCTTAAACTTTGAACATGTTTTTAATTTGGTCCCTAAACTTTATTTTTGTTCAATTTAGTCTAAAATTTTGTACTTGTTTTCAATTTGGTCTGTAACGTCAAATTCATTAGTGAAACAATGATGATTTGGCATACCTCTCACATTTCACTTTCAGAGTTGACGGTAGGGACCAAATTCAAACAAGTTCAAAGTTTAAGGTCTAAATTGGCTAGTTGACCAAAATTAAAGTTCATGGACCAAAATGAAATAAGAGTCAAAGCTCAACAAAAAACATAGTTTAACTTATACTGTTTGTTTTTGGTCATTGATGTTATTGGTGGTCTCATTTTTATGTGCTATGCATTGCAGTTTCTCAGGGACCGGTATTTACGAGAATTAAAAGTAATCACTATCTGCACCGAAACCGTAAAACTCAGACTATTGATGAGGTCTGTACTGACCTATGTGATGTTTTAGACTGTTGATTATTATGTGATTTTTATGCTTGGTTTGCATGAATTTAAATTGATTGACCAAGTTTGATTATTTTATATCCCTTAGAAGAGTAGTAGCTGCCTGCCTTTTATTTCAAGTTGCATGGAATAAAAAAGTGAATGATTTAGCATGTTGAATGCATTTCAATTGGCTTTAGCCTGGATGCCTGTAATGTTAGCTGCCTCCATAAGTTCATAGAAAGGATTTTAAGTCCATATACATTGTTAATGCGGAGATCGATGAAAGAAATAATTAAAATGAAGACTGGCTTATAGTGGTCAAAACTAGTTTTTTTTTTTAATTTAGAGGAAAGGGTATTATCCTATATAATTGAATGATTTTGTGTTTGACAACCCATATTTGTACAAATTTTGATATATTTCAGAAATGTAGTTAACAGATTATAGGCTGATATAATTTTTTTTTTGTTTTATTTTTTGTGGGGGGTTGGGGGGAGGGAGGGATCAGTCGCTGGAAGATATAGTTTCTTACCTGATACTTGTGTTTCATATTTTGTTTTCGTTGAGGTACTCGTTACTGTTTAACTAATGAGGCCACCCTTATCTGATTTAGAGCTTGGGAACCAACTTTATACACATAATCTTGCCATATAGTACTGTCCCCTTTTTCCAGTTACAGTTTTTTATGAACCTTGAATCTTGAATTTATCCTCGTTACGGCTATATTTTTTCCCTCATGTAGTTTTCTCTCTATATTGTGGCTTCACCTCTATCATTGATGCATAGGATAAGGATGCTTTTATGAATTTCCTGAGTTATGATGAGTTTATGTGGTATTGTATTGTAGCCGGTTTATGTTATTCTAATTCCTGTGCTTTATCAATCTTAACCAGATCATGGTTTGTCATTGCAAATCACTTCCTTATGGCAACTTAGGTTGTGGAGATGAATGCTTGAATCGAATGCTTAATATTGAATGTGTTCGAGGTACCTGCCCTTGTGGTGATATTTGTTCTAATCAACAGGTAATTAGCTATCATCTGGAAGCTTTAGATTCATGTTTTATTTATGTTTTCATCCTTCGTGGATTGATCCGGGACCGAAAGCCATCGGTTGACTTAAATCTTGGTTTCAGTTCCAGAAGCGCAAATATGCCAAGTTAGGGCGGTTTCGATGTGGGAAGAAGGGTTATGGGCTGCAGTCACTTGAAGACATATCCCAAGGACAATTTCTCATTGAATATGTTGGAGAGGTAATTTTGAAATTCTTTAAACCTTTATTGAGAAAGTTAATCCAAAAGAGGCCTTCGATTGGGAAAATCTTGATTGATTGGGATTGATACAAGATTTGACTCGTGGCTGTTCTATACTTGTGTAGATAGTAAGAAAATGTTGCCCGTGAAGTTATATCTGTCGGAGATTTCAACTGGGATAAATGTTAATCCTTTTTTAATATGTTGGATTTTTTATCCACATTCCTTTTTCTCTCATTGTATTTCCATTCATACTTCAATACAATCCATTTACGGTTTCTATAAGAAAAAATTGGAACTGCAATATGAATTTATCCTTGTAGTATGGAAAAAAGTCATGTAGCAAGAAATCTGAGACAAACCGTGAACACATTCACGTGCTTGTGTAGCAGTGAGTAAAAGTTGAGTGGTGTGCAAGGACAATTTCTTTGTAGTAATGAAGGAGAATCTCAGCGGTGCACATCTCAGTGGTGCACAAGGATGAAATGCTCTAGTTGATAAACTTGTATTAGACAGCTTTTACTTTCTCCATAGAGAAACTTGTAATTATTGGTTTGAACTGTAACTCCATTTCTTGGTGTTGACTCCATTTTTTAGTAGGAGAGCGTAGCTCTCCGGAGACCTTGGCTAACCAATTTTTTTTTATGTCAATATGAAGCTTTTGAGCAGAGGTTTTCTAATAGTTGGTTTTAAATCAGGTGCTTGACATGCCTGCTTATGAGGCACGGCAGAAAGAATATGCCATCAATGGTCATCGCCATTTCTACTTCATGACATTGAATAGCAATGAGGTTTGGATATGCATATGCTTGTCATTCTTTTCTGATGTATGAGTAGACTTAAGTAAGTTATTAACTGCTGTAAGAGGTGATAGAAAAGCTAATAAAAGAAATCCACTATCATACAAAATCACTACAAAGGACGACTAAATTACAACCTCAAGGATTTCCAATCAAAGATGATTAAACAACCATATTTTTGTGTAAAATAACGGGATCCTGTGAGTTGCACTCAAAACTATTCTATTCCTTTCTAGCCAAATCACCCAAAACATAGCTTAAATTGGTTTCTCCACTTAACACTCTTCTTCTTATAACTATCCCTGAAGTCCATTAAAAAATACTCTTCTCCTCTGTAGTCTTTTTCTATCATTACAATTCTTGTTTCTTATGAAAAAAAGAAAAAGAAAAAGTTATTAACTGTTATTACTGCTGGTTATCTATTGTTATTCTAGTATCCCCCACCTCTCCCTAAAATTTAGGATCCTCCCTTCCTAACACTAAGCAGTAGTTGTTTTTGTTGTTGTTATCAGTATGCTTTTTGACGGGAAAAAGAGATTTCTATAAATAAAATGAAGAGTAGTAAATGATTCTTTTGTGGTAAGTGTTCTAAAGTGAGTCTACAAAAGTTTTTTACCCAGTTGTAGTAAAAATTATAAACAACCAAGCCACTCTCTTGGAAGACTAAGAGACAAAAAGAAAACTTTACAAAGAGTTTTCTAGCCCCTCAAAATTTCTAAGGTTTCTCTCCCTCAAAAAACCCAAAACAGAGGTAGAGGAATAGAATTCCAAAAGGCCCTATCCAAGAACCCGTCACCTCATAGAGACCAAGAAAAAAGACAGTGGATGAAAAGGTCGTTGTAAACTCTTCCGCTTCCTTGCACAGAATGCACCTATTAGGAATACAAAACTCCATTTCTTTAAATTATCCACCATCAAGCTAGCTTCCCAAACAGAAGTTCCCACAAGAAAAGCATAATTAGGAGGCGCCTTTGTTTTCCAAATACTTTTCCACTGAAAAGGATGGCCTTCTAAGTCATTAGAGACCAAAAGATTAAATAATTCCTTAATCAAGAAAGTCGTGCTGTCCGACATGTTCCAGCAAACTAAACAGGCTTCCCTACGATCAAATTAGTAGGCATAGACAACATTCAGCATGTCTTTTTTTATCGGTACAACATTCAGCATATCTTGAAACCCCTGAAACTCCCAATCATTCACATATCACGAAGAGTAGTAAATGATAGTAGTAGGAGAACAACAAGCCCTTTATGACAGAAGAAAGAAAGTCTTGGTTGCAATTGGGCTCTTGATTCTTTGTGAAATTCTAAAATTAAGATTATTTCAAGCAGTGTGTTCAATTTAATTAATTATCTCGAAATTAAGATTATGTCCAGGTACTAAATGCATGAGCAGAAAGAAGACATTAACAAGTTCTTTCTATAAGACATTAACAATAGTTGTGATCCCAGTTGTACGAAATTTTGAATTCGCTGGTACACTATTTGTCCTTTCCAGGTAATAGATGCATGTGCAAAAGGAAATTTGGGGCGTTTCATTAACCATAGTTGTGATCCCAATTGTCGTACAGAAAAGGTGAGTCTCTTTTTTCCACAACTTGTCGCGTCGAATGAAAATTATTGCTATTTCTGAATAAAATACCCTGAAAAAGAATCTTCTGACTTTATACTTTGTTAATAACCTCATTTTCTTCTTACTTGGGGAGGGGAGAATTTGGAGGGGCAATCTTGTGCTATACCATGGGAGATAGGACTTCATAATTATCATGCCAGTCTCCCTTGAATTCCCCTCAAAAGGGCAGGGCTTATCCTTTGACCAGAAGGACAATATATCATGTTCCCCATCAAATAAGACAAATGTTACTGAGTTTTATTTTATCTAAAAGAATAGAAAAGAACACATAAAACGTCGGCTCCCGCTCCCCTATACCTTCCATATTTGATCTATTATCTAAAAAAGTTGGCTCCCCTATACCTTCCATATTTGATCTATTATCTTCCATTATCTTTTGGATACTGTACTGGAGATTTTCTGAGATATATTTTTGAAGTGTTTTTTTAGAGATTTTCTGAGATATTTTTGAAGTGTTTTTTTTAGAGATTTTATGCATATAAAAATACTATTTTGACTTGCACTTGTTATATAGGTACTTGTTTTAATAATATTTCTATATTGGAAGCATATTTTTCAAAAGCATGTATCGGGTGCTTCTAAGGAAATATTTTTGTGGAGTACAAAAATAATCTTTCAAACTGAAATTTAAACAAAGAGCACATTTAGATGGGACCCTAAGGGTTCAAACCCATGAATAAGGGTAGCCTCTTATGCTTAACTTTTTTAGTGACCAATCTGATTCGTCTCCTTGCAGTTATTTATAACTTTTCTCTACACTATTATTATAACTTCTATGTATAAACACTTATATGTAATAAATATTGTAAAGTAAATGTTTTCAGATCACATAAAGATTTATAGTATAATTTTATAAAGGAATATTCTTAAGCCACTTAGTAAAGATTGATTTGAGTTTTGGTGGGGGATTTTTTGTTTTGGAAGGATGCTCATCCGCCGAACTTTGTATTAATCTTTTTCTTTTAATATAAATGTTTTTTTATTATAAAAAATATGCTTTCAGATCGAATGAACAATTTGTTAATTCTGTACTCCCTATATCAGTTGTAGTCTTTAGAGAGTATGTCATTATCTAAACTGTACTTACGTGGAAATAAAACTTTGGATTATTGACATGTCAAAATAACAAGAAGGTAAAGCATTTGAGGAGTATGAGAGTTATTCCTTTAAATAAAAGCTTTAAAAAGTATCTCAGAATTCAAGGGAAAATTATGGTTAATTTCCTCAGTGACACGTGATACAAATTAGTTGTTGACCAAGTTTTCCTGCTTAAAAACAACCTTTCTATTAGACAACTGAATGTAATATATTTTCGTCTTTTAAGATAAAATAATAGAATGTAAACAACGTGATTTTAATGCACATTTGAAAGTAAGAACAACTTTTTTGCTCTTAATCCCGTGGATAAATTTTTTTGCTCTTTTTTGATTACTTGTAAAGAATGGATCTACTCTTTAGAGCCTCACTTAGAGACCAACTTTTTTAACAGTTGAGATCTCTTTTGTATAGCCCTAGTGGTTTTCTTTTGCTGGTCAAAAAAATATTTGTACTGGAGTCCACCTCATGTGCTGCTAAAAATGACTATTTCAAGGGGAAGTTATGGTTAATTTCCATAGTGACTTCTGATGCAAATTAGTTGTCAATCGAGTGTTCCTTCTGCTTAAAAATAACCTTTCTCTTAAACAACAGAATGTAATATATTTTCTCTTTTACAGATTAAATAACAGAATGTAAACAATATTTGTGTAATATTCAGCTGCCTGATCTGTATATGTGATGGATATAATCCGAAGAAACTTCTAAATTTTGAGTATTTCAGGCATGATTGAACTCGTATACGGATATAATCGAATTTCTACATTTCCTATATGGTGTAACAAAGATAACGGGAAAGAGTGTAAATGAGGAGATATCTTCCTTCCAGAAAAAAAGAAAGGTCCTTGGGGGGGAAAATATTTAAGTTAATATTCTGAAGAGTATGAGTTGTTTTCACTAAAATGTTATCTTTGTGGCAGTTTTTGTAAGTTTCGCATTGACAGTGTATTACTCTCAACATATTAATAGCTTACTTCAATTAATCCCAATAAAGTTTAGCAGTCTTTGTTGTTGATAAGGAAAGTTTTATACTTGCTAGCGGTTGGGAAAGTCTCTTTTACTAGTAAAAATATATGGTGAATTTTACTTTTTTCCCATAAAATTGATTGTTGAAATTGAAATTACACACATCATAAAGCATTCAACAGTATCTACATAATAGAAATGAGCTGCAAAATGAGTTGCATTTTTGTGGCAAGTATAGTATGAGTTGCATTTATTGTATATATGCATGTTGGCTTCCATTTTCATGGTTTAGTTGTAGTTTGATTCCTCGACATCTCATGTTTTTCTTTATTATTTTCTGTGTATGTCTTAACTCTCAAGTTTGTGAACAGTGGATGGTGAATGGAGAAATTTGTATCGGGCTGTTTGCACTCAGAGATATTAAGAAGGTATGCATGCAGCTTGAAGTAATTTCTGTTCTCTATCATCTAGTTGGTTGAAACTAGCTTTGGTGTCATGATACACTCTGGGGTCCAAGTCAAAACACTTCAATGATTCTCTCTATTTAATTTTTTTATCAGTATTTCTTTGTATTTAATTGTCAATAGTTGGAAAAGTTGTTGGTCTTAAGTGTTTTGAATGTTGGTGGATTCCTTATCCTCCAAAGAAGTACTTTTTGTAATAATTTTATTTAATCCCATTTCCTTATAAAAAAGAAAGAATTGCAAAACACCCTGGGCTATTTATTGCTGAGACTAAATAAAAAGGTAAGTGGTGGAGCAATTTCCTAGTTAATTAAAGCTAGAGTACTGAAACTCTTTCTGTTATATATTAATTTTTACCTTTTAATTTTTTTTTGGTTTAGCATTATCCTTCTAATTTTGGCATCCTGGCTTTGCAATTGACACATGAGAATGATGGAGACTTCCATTCTGTTAATCTTTTCAGGGTGAAGAGGTGACATTTGACTACAACTATGTAAGGGTGTTTGGGGCTGCTGCGAAAAAATGTTACTGTAGTTCTCCTCAATGTCGAGGTTTCATAGGTGGGGATCCACTTAATTCTGAAGTCATTATTCAAAGTGATTCAGATGAAGAATATATGGAGCCTGTTAAGCTTCTTCGAAATGGCAAAACGAGAGATAGGGTGTTTACTAGAGCCAGTTCCTCAGATGGTACTGAAACTGTAACTGTAGAGAGTTCATTAAGTGGTCAAGATAAAGTGGAAAGGCTTACACCTGCTATTGGGCGGTTGGAGATTACAAGAGAAAAAGAGGACCCCATGAACCACTCTGCCTCTACTGTCACTGAGTTGCAAAGCTCATTGGAATTTGAGGAATTGAAGGCGAGCTTACCATCTTCGATTCAATTGGCAGAAGTTTCCCAGGAAACAGATATAACATGCACGCCCATGTCTGTGGTTGAGCATGAGACTTCCGTGGTTGAGGAGACTTCCAATAAAAACTCATGCTCCATTGAAAGACTTGAAGTTTCTTGTCTAGACTCAATGCAAAGTAAATCTTTATCTGATGGTATCGATTCTGATAGGAAATCCATGATTGATAGAGTTGAACACAAGCAGGAGTCTTCAAAGCCACGTCCTTTTGTGAAAATTTCTCGTAAGTCTGGTTCTGTTAAGAAAGGCAATCTTGTTAGTGATCCTCCCAGTCTCTCCAAAGTTAAACTGTCGGCCAACAAGTCACAGCTGCCTTCTGTGAATCAGAACAAATCAATGAACAGCTCTCTTGGTGGCCGCTTTGAAGCAGGTTAGTGAATCAGCACATACTAGTCCCTGACGACAAGTCTGTTGCTTTTATTTTATATCATATCTTTTAGATAATCAAAACTTAAAATTTTGGGGGTCAATTTATGACAAAGAGACCAAGTTTGAATTTTTTTTCAAAGTATTTTAGAATTATATAACTAGAGCAAAACATTTAAAAAAACATATTTGATGTTTCTGGAAATTTGAAATTGTTGCCCGGAAACTTGTTTAGCATCATAATCTGTTTCTCTAGTTAATGATATAAGGTCATGGTCGACACGAGCATGTTGGTTGATTTCTTACTCGTATTAGTCAGTGTTGGAACTTCGAACTATGTCATTGATCATAAGCTTGTTTTATATCTTCAGACCACGGTTACCTTATCGGCTTTATGGTTAATACCAAATAACTTTTTATGGTCTTAATGTTTTCAGTTGAGGAAAAGCTTAACGAGTTGCTGGATGCTGATGGTGGAATAAGCAAGCGAAAAGTGAGTAACCTTGCCATTTCAAATGTTGAACTTTTAAGTTCATTGCAGTTAGTTTACACAAATGTTCTTCGCATGCAACCGACCAAAAAATTGTTCTTTGCATACATGGTTGTTTCTAAGCATCTACTTTAACATTCTAACATTGCAAACTTTGCTGGATACTGATGTTGGAAAGATGTAAGCGAGAAGTAAATAGCTTTAACTTCTAAAAAGCTGTCTTGAGTGTGTTGCTGTAGATTTAGGCTAATATATATTGTGACATGTTTACTTTTGCATCTATCGCATGTTGAATTGGGTTCATTTTGTTGAAATGTTGTCTCACATCACCTAGACGTCCCTATTCTATGCTAGTTATAAGGCTCTAGCACCCCTCTCCTTAACACCTTGGTTTTAAGGAGTGATCGGGCTAAACTTTTCAACTTGATATCAGAGCTTGGTTGGGCCTTTGTTTGTGCCGCTTTAGTTCAGTTCTTTGTCCGCTTAGTTCAGATTGTTTGGTATGTTGCTTAGTTCGGCTACCGTGTGTGGTCCAGGAGGGTGTATTGAAATGTTACCCCACATCGCCTAGACTTGCCCATTCTATGCTAGTTATAAGGCTCTAGTACCCCTCTCCTTATCACCTAGGTTTTAAGGAATGATCGGATTGAGCTTTTCAACTGTCATGCACACTTTGAGTTGGGACATTACCTTTTTGTCATGGACTCATAACCTTCATCAGCATTCTCTTTTGTTTTGAGAGTATTGTTTCCATGAGAAACTTCACTACTGTTGAGAAAAAACGTTCTTTTAGTCTTCCTGTTCTTCTGATCTTTTTTTTTTATTTCATTAGTTATTTCTTTATTTCGTTAACTTCTAAAATTTTATGAAACTTCTTGTCTGTGCCTCTTGATTCAAGGAGTCTGGTCACAGCTGACTTGAATTCGGTTTGATTTTTTTTGTGCAATCCTTACTTTATGGTTCTCAAGTATTTTTGGCCAAATTCTTTTCTACAGGATTCTCCTAAAGCCTACTTGAAGCTCTTGCTTCTAACAGCGGCATCGGGTGATAGGAGCAATGGTGAAGCTATTCAGAGGTCTTTTTAAATTACAATACTTAGATAGGCATATTACGTTATCTTTGAATTTACTTGTGCTACCTTGGTTATTCCTTCATTTATGAGCACTACTATTTGTATAATACTTTGCAACCGCTTTTTTCTTGCATTTCTTACAGCAACCGAGATCTTTCTATGATACTTGATGCACTATTGAAGACAAAATCTCGCGTGGTACTGATTGACATAATCAACAAAAATGGTAGTGTTTCCTGATATTGTACTCGTATCCTAAACATCTTTGATACCTTGTCTTTTTTTTGGCGGGCAGAGGGGGTTGGCGGCAATAGATTTAGTTTTAGATGTGCTTTTATTGAGTTTAGAATCTTTAGCTGATCATTACTGCTTACCTTTCCAGGCCTGCAGATGCTGCATAACATAATGAAGCAATATAGAAGGGACTTCAAAAAGATTCCTATCCTTCGGAAGCTTCTTAAGGTGCTGATAGAGGAAACTTCAACACTTTTTTAAGATTTCTTTTCAGCCTTCCAAGTTGTTATTTTATAGCTAGGATCACCCTTTATTTGTATGATTGTGATTAAGCAATTGTTTAATCCTCAAGAAGTTGAAATAGCATGTTAAAAGAATGTGAATATTTACGTTAAACATAAAATCTAACTGTGTCGCATGTGACAGGTAGATAATATTCTGAATTCATTTTTCAGTACGGAATTTAATCAGCTCAGTATGAAGGGGATCTAATTGCAGATTTGAAGTTGGCGGATGTTTTTGTTTGTTATGTTTTTTTAAAAGATGCTGTCAAGTTGTATTGGATGTTGTCTCGCTATTATACCAAAATAAAATGAAGGAGAGTAACACTGTGTTTGGTGTGATCCATAAACAACCGGGCAATACTATGCTAAAGAATCTTTTTGTAACATTTATTTGATTGAACTAGAAACATGGTGACCGCATTATTTGTTTTGTGATCTTGAGTGACCAATTTATAGACCAAGTTTTCTTTGACCAAGTCATGTGTACAACATTCATGGTTAATTGGTAAATAATCTTAAGGGGTGTTGAAACATCAACCAATAAACGATTGACACATCACTTGCTCCGATAAGCTTGGTCTAAACCTTGATCAGTCTAGTATTATTCTTTGTTTTTATCACAATTCATTTTGTTTTCATTGACGGATTTTACGATATCATTATTTTTGGAAATTGAGGTGGGTGTGGTTTTTATAAGGACATAAGAGGTGCTCATATATTTGTATCTTGTATAATATTAGATTTCTCATCAGATTGTGTCTTGATATGGCTCACTACGTTTTCCACAGGTCTTAGAATATTTGGCAGTGAGAGAGATACTTACTTCGGAACATATAAATGGTGGTCCTCCCTGCCAAGGAATGGAGAGGTTAGTTATAGTTTTCTGACTTTTATCCAGCATCTCCTCTCCAAGAAATGGTGTGGTTATCTTTCACTCAATTTGACTTCTAGGTTTTTGAGGCCATGAATGTGTGTGTGTTTTGGGGGGGGGGGGGGGNGGGGGGGGGGGGGGTCTTATGGGAATATAGACCAGTTCTGCTGGTTGATGTAAACTAAGAAAGAGGTTATTTGTGAGAAAAAAGATTATGCAGGCATTATTTGAAAAGAAATGCCATTTTCCGTCTAGACATATAGTTCAACAGTGCAATTCCATATCAAGAAATGATCTTTTCCTGTCAAGTGTACTCAAGTCTTGACTTGAATGCTCTTCTGTGTTGGTCTTTAGAAAGTTAATCTTGTAGCAGTTAATTTTTTCCGGTTTGCACTCAGCACATTTAAATGCTGTTATTCTCTTTTCAAACCGTTTATATGTGTTTATAAATTGTTCCTGAAGTATAATATATTTCCGTGCAGCTTTGCTGAATCAATGTTATCACTAACAGAGCATGAGGACAAACAGGTATGTGTGAAACCACCTTTACTGCAGCGTTTCAAATGTTTCAAATGTTGCGTCGATTATATTTACTTTCGTGAATAACTTTTGTTAACAATACAAAAAACCCGAATGTATAGTTATCTGAGACAAAATTAGAGTATCTACAGTTAAACCTCTATAAATTAATAGCCATGGGACCAAGAAAAATCTATTAGTTTAGTGAGTATTAAATATTATTAATTTATCGACTAATTAATAGCTTATTAATTTATCAAGGCATTCCTTTTTCGTTTTGTGAAAAAAGCTCTCAAAGCGGAGATGACATTGAATAATATTTTGTTGCGGTATGAGAAAACCACACTAGAACTTCTTACCATGTTAAGAGAAGTTAGAGATGAGATCTAAGGTGATGTCAATTTAAAGAAGAAAAAAATAATTAGTCGAATCAAAATCATTATGTACCAGGAAATTATTAATTTATGTATTTCATAGGGCTAATATGATTTTTTACAATGTATTATCTTATAAATTTAGCAAATTATTAAGTTAGCATTTTATTCCCAAGTCGGGACTGACCAAAAATATTATTTAACCGAGGTATAGATTTATCGGGTATTAAATTATTGAGGTTCTACTGTATTATGATTATTATTTATTCAAGTGCGTTTTCTGATATTCATATGATATCTTTGAAAATTTGTTTATGAGTTTAACATGCTCTTGCAGGTCCACAAAATCGTGCGAAACTTCCGAGATAGATGGATTCATAGACCAGTAAGAAAACCCAGTCACAAAGAGAGGGATGATGGTAGGATGGAGTTCCATAGAGGTCCAAATTGCAATAGGTTTTCATCATCACAAGGTTACCATCATGATCAGGATGTAAGACAAACAGAAACCATGGAATCTGTCAAGCAATCAAATCGAACAGAACCCATGGATTGTGTCAAGCAATCAAATCTTGCTAATTCTGCAATAAATGTCCAGGAGGGCAATTCGATGGTTCTTACGGGTAGTCTTATCAACGGAACAAGAACTCGTAAACGTAAGAGCCGATGGGATCAACCAGCAGAACCAAAACCCGAGTCAAGATCTCCTCAGTTCAAGGAACAGGAGATTGAGTCTAGATTACTACCACAATTGGAAACTAGCCAGTCAAATGCGGTTGGTGAAGGAGCAATGGATACTGGAGATAAATTACACCATGGGAAGGATGAACGCCAGAACAACCCCGATATTCCTGAGGATGTTCCGCCTGGATTCTCATCTCCACTCTTCTCTCCTCTGGATTCATCAAAGGCATCATCATCAGCTGTTACTGCTCTGCCTCAACTAAATAGTGGTCATTCAAATTGTGTTACATCCACATCTGGGCATCCACAGGAGAAATTCATTTCTCGAATGCCCGTCTCTTATGGAATCCCGTTGGCAATCATGCAGAAATTTGGGATAACCCGGGCTGAAAATCCAGAGAGTTGGGATATTTCCCCGGGAATGCCTTTTCATCCTTTTCCACCCTTACCCCCAATTCCAAAGGATAAACACAAAGTCCCTCCACCTTGTCCTGCCTTAATTAACCAAGCTCCTGAAGAAAAGCAGTGTGAAAGCTCTAGTCTTCACAGTTATTCATGTGAAAGCAGTCCTAGTACAATAGTCGATAACCAATCATATTTGGATGCTCCATCTGGAAGCAACCAACAAATGTTTAAACAAGCTAACAGTCCGTCCTCTGACTTGGGAAAAAGGTACTTCAGGCAGCAAAAATGGAACAGTGCAAAATCTGGTCCCCCATGGTTACGGAGTAGAAATGGGTGGGGATATCCCGGAAGCAATCCGGGTCCGTGTTCGCCACAGGTATAGGACATGTAAATTAGACCAAAAGTTCATATTGTTCGGATGATGTACGCTTTCTAGGGGGGTAGAGCTGGAAATAATTTATTTTTCGTTCACAGAACCACACTCAGCATTGATTCATTGAAAATTTTCAAAGATCGACTGGATTATTATTTGCTTAATGGTTATCTCAATTCTTTTGTCTCCTGGGTTTTACTGGTTGATGACATGTGCTCCTAGATTTGGTCCGACTTTCAACATCTCAAAGAGGTTGGCATTCTTCTTGCGTTTTACCGAAATTCAATTAGCTTGTCAATGCATAATGTGCTGTTTAAGGAAACTTTAGGAATTCCATTATAAGAAATTATAGATCGCTATTTTTATTACTCGTCTCGCTCATCTCATTATGCGCGTCAAATAAAGGATTGAAATTCTCATTACGAACTTAACATCAAGCATGTTGATACTAATAAATGGCAACTCCAACAATTTCTATGTCCTCAAGGTCTATTAATTTCCAGGAATTAGTCACTAAACTGTCTTCGATGGTTCTACGGGTATTAAATTTTACTATTTTGACTATTTTTGAGAGCTTTTCATATTCTAGTATGTCATTCTTTATTCATCAATTTTTTTATTTTCATTTTCGGAGATCTCACAGTACTTGTGTGCGTATGACTTTGTCATTACTGATGACGCTAACAAATACAAATTGGAGATTAGAAGCAGCAATCGTGACTGTGTGAGTGTGAGTGTGTGTTTTCTAAGGTGGAGGGAGGAGAATCATTTAAATCTATTGAACTAACGATTGTACTTGCATGCCTATCTCATCTGTCACTACTGCTGGGGAGTAGGGAAAAGATTTAGAATAACATATTGTTTTATTGGATTTTGGAATCTGCAGGCAGTGAAGGAATTAAAGAAAGATCTTGCAATGATGGAGAAGACTTTTGTTATCGTCCATGGTAAATCCCTGTTTGTTCTGTACATGTTTTGTCCAAGGCCATTTTCTTTTTTGATTTTAGGGAGAAGAAAATTGCCTACTACTCTTGGAGCTGATGTTCCAAAATCCATAATGCAAAATCTTTTTCCAGTTGTAATTTGATAGCAACAATGTAATGCTACTACATATATTTCTTTATAAAATGATTGATTTCCTCAGTACGGATTGTGCTATCAACACCATTAGAAAAATTCACATGCTTAATGACAATGGTGTATGTTCCCTTAAGTCAGAAGCAGCTCTGAAAACTCATGCCCTGTATAGCCTGACTGAAATAAATATGGGTTCTCTCATATCTTAAGAACAAGAAAGGTTATATTAGATCTAATTTTGAGCTCAATATCATAAATCAGCTTCCAAAAAATTAAGTAAAAAGAACATTCAATTTTTTTTACTCGGATCTGAGTTGATGAGATATGAACGAATTCAAATCAGCTGAACATAATACCTACATGCAAATCTCAAATATGGGGTTGTAAAAGATCAACGACCTACCTAACCCGTGTAGGGAAGTTTCTGATTAGTCGATGGTTGGATGCATAAAACACTCAAGAAATATGGGGTGAATTTCTCCAAGAAAAAATTCAAAATATGCGCCGATTACCTCCAGAGAGATCCAACACAACCGAAAGGACAGAAAAAACAGTAAATACATAGGATGCATACACTTGATTTTTATTTCTTTTGAATCACTCACTTCCCTTATCTACTACAGCTTTAGACGAAAAAAAGAAGTAAACAACCAATGACACCATCATACCAAACTGAGCAAGATACCATTTTAATCAATATCTCTTCAGCAAACTTCTGATATGAACAAAAAACCAGGTTTTTACAAGTGTTTTGTGCTTCCTCCAGCCATTGAAGTACTTACCAATCACCTTCTTATAGCTAGGCCTCTGCTTCACCATTATCCAATACTCTTCAATATTTGGCCTGCTTCCTATATACTCATCTTTCAAATTTAAAAGCACTAATCTTGCCAGTACTGGAATAAGTATTACATCTGCCATTGAAAACTCTTCCCCTGCCAAATACTTTGATTCTTTCAACTTCATTTCAACCTCATCAAGAAGCATGTTCAGATGTTCCGAATTTCGCTTGACGATATCGGGATTTTTCATTTTGTCTTCTGTGTCGTACGCTTCTCTTAGCTTTTGATGGTAAGAGGCTGCTAGATCGGGAGATTCAGCCATCCGAGCTATCACCACTCGCCTTATGAATCTAGTGACAAATTGCCTGTACTTCTCAGGGATATGAGAAAGTGTGAAAAACTTGGGGTTCCACTCTTGTATCTTATGCATCCATTCAACAACTTCTGTACTGCTCGACGCGATTTCATTGACCCCAGAAGAGACGATCGCAATTCTCTCTACATATCTGAAAAAAAAAGTTTTGTTTATGTTGATTTTATCCAACTGAGTTCTCTAAAACAATTATAATGTCAATATCTTACATCAAAATGAGTTTAAAATGAAACAGTAACAAAGAGCTGAGAAAATGGGAATTTAGGAGTGATATCATTACTCGAAATAATATAAGCAAGCAAAAGTTCCCATGTCCATTGATTTTCTATTCTTCTACTGATTTCTTTGAATTAATTGTTGAAGAAGCTGTAACAGGGCTAAGGAAGGAGAAAATTTTATGGTAAAAAGTTACCCCTATTACTTTAATAGAATTCCTTAATTATCCTTCTAAATGTTAAGAGTAAATAAACAATAATTTTAAATAAAATTATTGTCACATTTAGCTTTTTGGACAATGTGTCCAAACTATTTTTAGAATTCCTAAATTGCCCCTTACGTACTTAATAATTAAATATTTTCAATTAGTTATGTATTGTTTTTTTATTACTTCTTATATCATTTATATCATTGTTTGTTAGATTACATTGGAAATTGTATGACTTAAATTTAGTTAAGATAAAAGACCTTAACAAGCACGAAATGAAAACAACACGCACGAAAAAAAATAAAAAATAGATCAAATGTAAATTTATGAGTTCAAACATATGATAAAAAACAACGGAGTTTGAAGCAACCAAATATTTGGACGGAATTTAATAGATTTTTATGAATTCTACGGCTACACAATGCTCTATATCATTTTTTTTCTATTGCATACATCTTTACCTATTATGCCTTCAGTAATTTTTCATCTTTTGGGATGCTACAATAATTAAAAAGAAGGTAAAATGAGGAGAAGGAAACATACTGGATAATCTCAATAGTGTCATAAATGATGTGAGCACCATTTTTGAAAACCGGGAGTCTTGCAGTTGGATTCATCCTGAAGAATGAGGAATCCATATTCTTGCCTGTAACAGGATTGACATGGATTGATGTGTAATCGATGTCTCTCTCTTCCAAGGCGAGTCTCGCCTTTTGACTGTCCAAAGAGTATGGATGATGATATAGCTGCATGGTTCAGCTCTTGTCTTGAGTCATCACAGGAAGCGTTGAGTATTGGAGCTATAAGCAGACCAGCTCGACTCCGAGAGATTTTTTCCAGCTGCATAAAAATGACAGAATATTGAGAAAACAAATTTTAAACGACGACGTGATTTCCGTTTCTATATAACACTTACACCCATTAAGCTTTACCAAAGGAATGATATTGGTGTTGTAAATTTTAAGAAAGAGTCATATTCTTCCTTACTGTAACGGTAAGATATTGGGAGGAGGAGAGAGATAGAGTGGGGATGAGAGTGAACAAATTTCAGTTTCTTTCTCCTCTCCACTCTCTCTTTCTCTCGCTTCCCAGTACCTTACCGTTACTGTAAGAAAGAACTTTTCCTTAAAGAACATGCAAACTTTTCCTCTTTATCACTCCCCACTTTCTCTATCTCTCTCCCTAGTATCTTATTATTACAGTAAGGAAGAATTTTCCTCAAGAACATGCGATATATGGAGCACTGGGACCATTCTTCCATTGTAAATGAGCAAACAACTGATTTGAACGCTACCATTAACTTCTGCAAGAACAGGACACCAATTTTACACAGCAGGCATAAAATACATTTTACCTTTTCTTTAAATGGTTCACAAAAGAGCACATGAAGGATGAATGATGAAAAGAAAGAAGATTTAAGGGAAATATTGAAAATTTGAGTGCATGAAAGTTTGATTAATCTGTTCTGCTTTATTGATGAAGAAGTATATACACTTATTTTATTAAACTTTCTAGGAAAAATTACATACCTCCCCTGTGGTTTGACGAAATTACACAGACACCCCTCTATATTCGATACTTACACAGACATCCACTGTATTTCACATTCTATAACGTATAGGTCCAATTTTTAACAAAATTTTTTCACAGCAGTTACATTGAAACGGAAATGTCCAAAATACCCCTATCCACAATTTAATCCAAATTACCACTACCTAAGCAATTCAATACATAACAATATCAAACAATACTAATTTAATCTAGATATATTCGTTTTCATCCAAAATCATCAAAACATCACTATTTTAATCAAAAAACCGTTTAATAAACCGTTTAATCAAGAGAATGACTCTAAGACAACTATCTAATAAAAAACAAGCACACATGCTGACAAGAAATTTCTCATGCAAATTGGGTAAGAAGACGACGGGAAAGAGTACGCAACCAAAAAATTACGAACCGAATCACAACAAAACAGCAAGAATGCAAAAATTAGGAGAACTTCACACAAGCCTGAAATCAAGAATGCAAAAATTAGCAGAACTTCACACAAAACTAACAGCAAGAATACAAAAATTAGTACAATAACTAACAGCAAAACAAATGCAGAAGAAGACTATGGATGGGGTGCGCGGAGCTCGTGGCCGTGGTTGGGGTGCCCGGAGATCGCGTCCGTGGATGCGTTGGTGGCGCAGATCGTGGCCGATTTCCCTCCCCCGGCAGTAGGGTGTTGGGATTTCGTGAGGTTCTGGGGATTTCGTGAGGTTGGACAGAAGTGGATGGAAAATTAACAGAGGGAGGTCTGTGTCATTTAACCAAACCACAGGAAAGGGGAGGTCTGTGTAATTTTCTCAATTTTCTATTATGCTCGCTTGGAGTAACAAACGATAATTAACAAAAAGGCATCTACCTTTTTTCATGCAGCTCACATAATCTTTGATTTCCCATGAACCCATTCTTCCAATGCTACATTCTTGCAATGCGGTTTGATAAAGTAGCAGTAGCAGCAGTACAAGCAAGTAAAGGACGCGAGAAAATTGAAAACAGTAAGAACTCACAAATTTCAATATTATTTTAGTGAAAGTTCAACAATTGCAGCACTTTCAAGGAAAATAATTTTAACATTTTACAGTCAAACAAGATGATTATTATTATTATTACTATTTTTTGTGGGGGTGGAGGGTTAAATCACAGTTGAAACTTCTAAAAAGAATTACAATTAGAATTCTTCCAGGCAGACAAGAGGACTCAGCAATTTAAATCACTGTTGAATTCCATCAACACCGTATCAATGACGCAAAAGCTTACAAACTCAACAACAAAATTAGCATAATTTAACAGAAACCACAAAACATAATTAGTATGAGTCAAACAGGGACTTACCCAGAGAAAGGAAAATCCTTCGCTAGAGCTGGGAGGAGAAAATATGGGATTTGAGTATTCAGATTGGTCACAGTGATTCCAAGAAAAACACTCACAGCCCGAAACTGAACCCTTTTTTTAATTCTTTCTTGAGGACTGAAGATCTTAGATGACTTAAAAGGGTTGCCGAAAAGAGAAACACGATGGCAACACGGGGAATCAAAGAGTAAAATTTAGAATTGAGACTCTGACTTTTGCAGATGGAAAAGTGAAGAAAGAAAGAAACATGATGATGCCCTTATAGGAGACAGTGAGGCGCAGACTACGAATTGAGTTGGGGTTGGGAATCTATAGATGAGGTTCTGTTCTTTACTAGACGGCACGTTGCCACGTTCCCTATTTTCGCTTTTATGTCATTATCCCTCACTTCCACCAGCTTAGATTCTACATTTATTAGAAAAATGCGAACTTTGCCTTTGATGCAGTTTGCATTGTTATAAAGTGATCAAATAATATTTATTTATAAAATAATTAAATAATTGATGAAATTTTAAATAATTAAATATATGATAATTATTTATAAATTGATATTTTATAACTTATTATAATGATGTGATAAATTAATTTATAAATAATTGACACATAACTTAATTACTTAAAACTTGATCAATTAATTAATCGATATAATTACTTTTATTTGTAATATATATATATTCACATGTGCTATTCAGATGTGTAATTGAGAAATAAATAATTTGCAACTTATTTGTAATATGATCCAATAGTACAGTGAGTGAGTCACGTTGGTGAGAGTGGGGTCCAATGACCCCACTTAAATATTTTTTTAAATTTTTAGTAGGGCAATAATAAAAATATTGCTGAGAGTGGGGTCATATTTTTATTTAATTTATGTATTTATACACTAATTTACTTTTTTTCTTTTGTCTGTCCCTTAATGCATCTTCTAGGAAATTGAGGCCTGACGAAAGTGTGTTGAATGTTTGGCCAGAATTTGGTTCAAATGGAATATATCGCATAAATGTGAGCTTTTTATTGAGAACCTTATCCAATTTTCACATAGGATCTTTGATATGTTGTCTTGCCATTATCTATTATTTGGATTTCCTTTGTAGGTTCATCACATGCTTAATGATACTTATGGTCTGCACAACGCCTTGCAGACATAATGAAAGAAACTCGTTGCTCTTGTGCGACTAGAATGAATGCTTGAATCGCATTGCTAAATCAGTACCCGAGATAGAACAAGGTCATGAACACTTGTATCACTATCTATCTTTTGGCTGGCTATATGGAGGAATTATTGAGGTAAAATGGCTTGCTATGTTTCAAATGTTATGACTGGGACTCTCATCCTACTGTATCACAGGACGAAAGAGGAAGATGAAGTGATTTGAAACATTAAAATTAGATTAAACTCTTATAATACACACCTAAACTAAAAAGAAAAAATAAGAACAAAAACTCTTTTAAGCTATTATCCTCCTCATCTGTGTTCGGTGTTCCCCCGACTACGCTCGGACTCAAATATCTAATCTAAAAATAGTTTAGATAATTTTATCTAACAAATTAGAAGTGTTATTGATCATTAATTTGAAGTTATTAATGCTTAATCTTAATAGTTATGAAGTACAATTAAGAAATTTAATAGTGATGGTGATTTATGTTCAAAAATGTTTCTCAACCTTTAATTACATTTGTATATACCATGGACAAGACTAATTCAGAACATTTTTTTAGTATAAATTCATTATCTCCACCTTAACTTTCGCATCTTTCACACATTAACGCCTTTTTTCCATATTGTTTATTTTTGTTGGCACTTTATTCAAATCGATCAAAAAGTCTACCAAATATATAAATTTTAACCAAATTATGTAAATTGAGACACGTTCTTTCTCCATCAAAGAATTTATCTTCTCGCCAAAATGATTCTGATTGTTTTCTTCATCTCAAATGATTTTAATGAGTTAAGGGTTTGCGAAAATGAGATGAAAGAGTAGGTGAGAGCTAATTTATACTTTTGAAAATTACATTATTTTATTTCACGAGTACACTCTCTTTTAACTGAGTACACATAAGCATCTTTTACATGACACAAAAATTGCGAGATATTTGATAATTTTTTTTAATTTGAACAAACTACCGACAAACATACATTTCGAGTGTTAGTATGGAGAAAAAAAAACTTTCTGTGGCAGCACGAGAGAAAATAAATTTTAGATGATATATCCAATAAGTGTTAGATTTTTCATGGGAAAAAAATAAATTCTCAATTTTTTTAAATAAAGATTATTTGTAATAAAAATAAGTATATGTACTAATACATCTCAGTTAAACTGACACTTATATAACATCATCTCATTATCATTATTATGAGTTAGAAAAATCAGAGTTTGCGAGAGAAATAAAGTTTGACAAAGAAAGAGAATTGAACAGTCTTTCTCTATTAATATGAATGCATGATATAAGATGAGGAACCTTTTATATAGACATATGTTGGCTGAGATTACAATCAAGAAAACCAAGATGGTCAATACAACTTACTATAAATATCTCAACTAACTTATAACATAAAACTAAATACTAAAAATAGAAACTAGGCTTGAACTTGATCTCTTATTTCTCCCCATTAATCTGAGTTTCCCTTCTAAGGTTATCTCACCATTAGCTTTTTCTTTAAACAAGTGAAAAATTGAGAAGAAAGGGCTTTAGTAAGAATGTTAGCTACTTGATCCATTGCTGGAACATGGTTGACAATTAGAGTTCTTGAAGAAACTTTTTCTCGCAAGAAATACAGGTCCAACTCCATGTGTTTTGTCCTTGAGTGAAGGACTAGATTTACTGATAACACCACTGTACTCAGATTATCACGCCAAAGTGTTGGAGGCAAGTGAGACTTCAACATCAACTCATGAAGAAGGGACTGAATCCATAAGAATTACGTTGCAGCTTTTGCCAGGCTTCTATACTCAGCTTTTGTGCTCGATCGATAGACTAAACTTCTAAACTCTCCTCCCCAATCGGTTTGTAACATTTTAATCTTAGTACTAAGATGAAGAAGCTCTACTTGAGTTTTGAAATGAACAAAGCACTCATGTGCTTCATCCTTAGTTTTAAGAAAATAGAGCCAAATGTATCTCGAATAAGTATCAACAAAATTAAGATAATATCGAAGGCCATAAATAGATAAAACTAGAGCAGGACCCAAAGGCCAGATTTTATAAATTGAAGAGGAGCATAATATTAAGTTTGAGAAGAAGGAAAATGTTATTTATGATTTTTGCCTAGTTGACAAACATCACAAATGAAATTTTTATTGAAAGAACAATGAATATTACAATCCTTGAGAATTCTCTTTACAATTTTGAAAGAATGATGGCCAAACTTTCTACGCCAAAGATAAAGGAATCTTGATCATTTACACTATGGGCCGTTTGGTTCGTGCAATCTAGAATGATCATCGCAATTCAATTGTTGAGAATTTAATTGCGTGCAATTCAATTGCTTGCAAAATAGGATTGTCATGTTTAGTTATACATGGAACTTTATGATGTAATATGTAATAATTAATGATTGCAATGTTTGGTATAAGTTAACTTTGTTATAAAGTTGTGTAAATAATAAGAAGTTACTTAAATGTTTTTTAGTTATATATTATCTAAAAAAATATTTTGAAGTGCAATTTTAACATTATTTTTTAATTAATTTTAATTAATATTTAAATAAATTAATAATGCTAGACTAAATTTAAAAAATATTTTAATCGCATTAATAAAATAACAAATATAATAAAAAAAATATTTTCATGTGAAATTTTAACATTAATTTTAATTATTTTTATTAATATTTGTACACTAAAATTTAATAAATTTAATTTTAATTAAATTAATAAAATGAATTTATATTAATACTTTAATTAAAAAAATCACAAAATAAATTAATAAAATGAATTTTAATTAATTTAAATAATATTTAAATAAATTAATAATGTTAAACTAAATATTAATAAATTTAATTTTAATTAAACTAATAAGATGAGAGAGAAAGTGTGAGAAAGAATATTTCAATGAGGGTATGAAAGTAATTTTGTTTGATATTAGAATTACAATTGCATTGTGAATTATGATTGCTTTCATTTTATTTTGCAATTCAATTGACTCAAAAGATTTCAAATTATGATTGCAACCTTATTTAAGGATTACTTCAAACAAATATTGTAATTCAATTACAAAAAGATTACAATATGATTATAAAATAGGATAACGCGAAACAAACGGGGCCTACCAGAATTTGAAAAACACCTAGGAATATTTAAAGAGGAAAATTGATTAAGATTGCCTTCCATTTGTTGTCTTCCTTTAAGCAAGTCAAATCTGTAAAGCCCTTTATGCAAGCCACCCTCAAGAAGTACTTGTTTGGTTGTCTTGTCCTTCACAAAACAAAATTGAGTGTGAAATGGGATCTCTTGGTCAGTGGACAGAGGTGGTCTCTGAAACTGTTGTGTTGGTGTGCGTTCTTGCCTGTGATCTGTACATATCATGCGCCTCCCATTGACGAATCCCAGTTGCTGTTCAATTCGTAAAGCCAATTGATAAGCTTCACCAACATTAAGGAGCCGTGCTATCAACGTCTCTTTTCGCAGCTCATTACGTAAACCCATGCGATAACGAGCTAATGTTTGTTGATCATTTTCCACCACCTTGCTGTGAACGGTCAGTTCATGGAAACGATCTGTATACTGGTCGACAGTCAAAGTTCCTTGCCTCCGTTGTAGCATTTCTTCAAACACGGCTTGTTCGTAGTCAATAGGCAGGTACTTTTCTTTCAGCCGCTCCTTCATCTCCTCCCAATTAGACACTGCGGGCGTTGAGTCTAACGTAGTTGCTCTTCCACGCTACCCCACCAAGCTCTTGCATGGCCCTTTAATTTCATATGGACATATCGCACTTTTCTATCCTCGGACACAGTGAACCAATCAAAATAATCCTCAATGGCCGTCAACCAATTTTCAAAAACATTGGGATCCAGCTTCCCATAAAAATCTGGGACGTCTACCTTCATTCTCTTGGTTAGTTCATCAAGAGAGTGATGGTCGAAGCCACGTCCTCCTCGTTCCCTGAGAAATTCACGACCATTCTGCCCAAAATGAGCTTCATGATCACCAAACCCCATGTTCCTCTCCTGGTACATTTCATCTTCTTCGTTCCTTTCATGGTCATCGACTTCATCTTCCGGAAGAGGTCTACACCCTCTCCTATTGTGAAATCCAGACTCATCTCGAGTACGACGTTCCTCCATTGTATCCAACTTGTGATTGATCTGTTCCAAAATAGATGCAAGTTGGGTGATCTGCGTTGGTAACTGGGGTACATCTGCGGCTGGATTTTGGTTATTCGACATATTGTACGAATTTCCACTACGCGTTAGAGGCATGAAGCTTTGATACCAAAATGGTGCAATCCTCAAGAACCAACCTCACGTTGAAGGCCAAGAGGGAAACATAATCTCTCTGTTAAAGAAATCTCTTCATTCTCTTATTCAAAATTTGGCGACCCCTTTCTTTTACATCTTTCCTTCTTTTAAAGGATTACACGAGCTATAACTCCGGAAACAAACTAGGAAAGGGTTGCTAATATAGCAACTAAATCTTATGGAAATAAATCAAGAAAGAATTAATCTTAGCAAAAATAGTTTGAAATAAAAGATAGGAATGGATAAACAAAATTACGTCCTTATCTCCCACGATTTAAGGAATCTTTTCCGCCTGCGAGTCGTGTTCTTTATTTGCATCACCTTTATCCTGAGGTGAATATGAAATTTGACTTAGTTGCTTGTGGTCTTTGATATGTCAAAGGAGTGAGTTTGAATTTCCAGACAATACATCAGTTGTTGGGATCACAATTCAACTATGTTGGAGTTACGTGATCCACAGATACGAAAATTCGTGGTAAGATTGTGAAAGTAACAATATCATCTTATGCTTTATTGATAGGTGTGTGAATAAATTAACTTGGCCAAGTATTCAATGAAATGAGTTGTTGACTCTTGCTAATTATACGAGACAACTCACTGTTACGTCTTTCTTATTCACAGTCAATAAAGGAGTTAGAAAATAATAACAAGAGGGGTAAAATGATAATTTTATATCACACTCTTGTTGCTGATATTCACCAAGGATAATATATTAAAATATTATATGGATCGTAAAATAAAAGTGTTTATTTGCACCAACAGAAAATGTAGCACGCATGAATCGAGAGTTGATTCGGCATCAAACTTATAGTGGAGTCGTAGGATCTCAAGATTAAATAGGCCAGAAGTTTATGGAGATAAATTTACCGGGTATTTGAATCTTATAGCTTTATTCATGTGGGTTCATTCGGTCTCAGGAGTAGCTCATGATCACAGGAATAGAATAAACAACATCAATTGGACCAAAATGTGTTTTCAACCACGGTATATTCCTTGAACCCATATGTGATAGGTGTTGTCACTTTATTAGTGAAGAGCAATTAATTGATGTTCAAATTAATTAGTTTATTATTTTTTAATTATTAGATAATCACTAAATAAGAAAAATTAATTAATTAATTGATGAAAATCAATTTAAATTTATCAATTTGGATTGATAAATTTGGACACAACATTGACTCTAGGGAGCTATGCAATTTTCGGTAAAAGTAAAGAATAAGGTGGTGAGTTCCAGAAATTACACATATATTGGGTATATGTGAAAATTTTAAAATTAGTATATAAGGGGTGACATTAGGGTTGCCTCCCTAACCTAAGTGTGTTGACACAACCCTAATCAGACAGAGTAGAAAAAGGTTTATCTCTCCCCTCTTACTACTTGCTGCCAAAATTACCAGAGGAAGAGAAATTTTTGATATCTCTCCCCTCTTACTACTTGAGAGCACACACTCAGTTCCTAACGATGTTCTTGCGAGATATACTTCTGAATAAAATGAGTGGTTGTTGGTGTGAAAACTAATTGAAGTTCGAAGAATGCGAAACATTTAATAAGGATTTCATCAATTCAGAAAGTCTTCGATACAACGAAAATGTATAAATCATTTCTACCTCTTTTGAATACTTTTAGCTTTGTATGCATAATCGGATGTATGATTTTAATATATAATACAAACCGTTCGTGGTTCAATGATTTTTCCTCAAATTTTAAAACTCTATCCAACAATTGGTATCAGAGCCTTGATTTCTTGATTATGCATATTCTGTGATTAAACGTATGTATCATTGGATGTTGTGATATTGACATATTTTTGTATTGTAGATTCAAAATTATTTTTAATGTGTTTTATGAATGGATCTCGATCTATTGGCTCTACGCGTTTTGTTTTTAAATTATAGAATTGATGTACGCCGAAATTGAGGCATACAATTTTATGTAATTTATTTTCTTACAAAAATTGTATTTTTTTAACTTCAATGTAATCCGTCGCCGCCTCAAAAAGTTACCGTCGAAGGTGCTGCAGCCACCGCCCCAGCCGCCGCCATCACCGCCGTCGTCGCCGCTATTACCATCACCCGCCGCCGTGTCGCACCGCCTACTGTTGTCCGTTGTAGTTCCCTGCGTGGTGACTAGGGTTTGTGAAGCCCTCAGCGATAACAATTAGGATTTAGGAGAAACCCTGTGATGTTTCGCAAAAACCCTAATCTCATCTTTTCATCTTTAAAATTTTGAATTTTGAATTTTAGATTTTAAACGGATAAAAGATCATTAAAGTTCAAAAGATATGGTATCAAATATTTAAAAGATAATTATCCATTTTATCTATTTCATCTTTTAAAATTTGATTTTAAAAGATAATTACGTATTTTATATTTTTATCTTTTGAATTTTGAATTCAAAAGGATAATTATCTATTTTATCTTTCGAATTTTGAATTTAAAAGATAATTATCCATTTATCTTTTAATCTTTTAAATTTTAAATTTTAAAAAGATTTTAAAGGAATTATTTAAGTAAAGGGTTTTGATCAAAATTTGAATTTTGAAAATGAGATTACACTGTTACAAAAATTGGTGGAACTTTCTGAAAGACAAGTAGATTATTACAAATACAATGATGACTAGTATTTAAATTAATTGTAGTTTATTTATTATTGGTTTTGGGTTGTAATTAGAAATAAGCCAATTATGAGGTTATTTTGAATGAATGATTTATTATTAATCACGCACCATCATATAACATGCCATATAGAAATAGAAAAATACCAATATCAAAATGTCATGTTGCATATACATGCATCATTATAGTTTAATTTATAATGTGTTATAATTAAAATACAATGTGAATTTTATAAAAGTTATAAATTTTAAATTGGGATTTAAATTTTATAAAAGTTTATAACTTTCAAAACTTGTTTTTTTTCCAATTTAATAAAAAGTTATAATTTTTGAAAAAAACAACGAAAAATTCATTTTTCCAGAAGCTAAGTGGGAGGGTCGTTTACGTTGAAATATTTTCAAGGTCCCCAACCCAAACTTGATCGTGGCATGAGGAACCGTTGAGAGACGCCCTAACAGTCCTCTCTTCAGTGGAGAAACTTGGGAATTGTGTCACGTTGAGTAATCGAATTGCTTAAGAAGCTAAAGCTTGTAAAGGAAGTGCTGAGGCAGGACCATCCCTAGACAGACTGTTAGTTCATGGTAACCTTTAAAGCCGATGCGTTGGTTAAACACTTAGACCGAAGCACATTGGAATCTCACATAGGAGCTAGTTAATGGGGCTAAGGTGACCAAAATCATTAGTGATTAGTTGAGGTAGATGTAGTGAATCTTGAGAAGCGTTCATCAAACGAGAGGAGTCTCGATGCGATAGAAGGTAGCTTGGATGTTATCCTTAATTGGGACAAGTTATTATTGTTGATCGTAACATCTTGAAAAAAATATTTTTTATTTGATTTTTAAATATTTAAGTATTTGCATCATGCATCATACTTTCCTAAATGATTGAGTATTTTTTTACACCGCCTTATTTATGTTCAGTAATCATGTCGCTATCCCCACTCTCAACTATCTTAAACGCGAACAAAATTACTGGTGAAAATTACATGGATTGGAAACGTAATCTTGATATCCTACTGACGATAGAAAAGCACAAGTTCGTGCTCACCACCCCTTGTCCCCTTGAACCTATTGCTGAATCGACTCAAGAGGAAGATGATGTTTATGCTTTTTTGCTGCATTCTGATGAGATAGCCAGATGCTACATCCTAGCTTCTGTTAGCAATGTGTTGCAACAACAGCATCAGAACATGAAAACTGCCACTGATATGATGTTGAACATCACCAAAATGTTCGGAGATCAGGGTCGTCAAACAAACATGCTGATGTGCGAAACTTTATGAATTGCAGGATAAAACCTAGAACTCCTGTCAGAGAACATATGATGTTGATCATTAATTATCTGAATGAGATGGAGATCATGGGTACTGAGGTAGATGACAGACACAAGTTAATATGATCCTTGAGACTCTGCCTGACACTTTTGAGAACTTCAAACTTAATTATTCGATAAATAAGTTGATGTACTCACTTTCTGAACTGATGAAAGAACTGCAAGTTGCTGAGATCCTAATTCTGAAGGGCAAGAGGAAGACTGCAGAGGCAAACTTTACGAAAAGCAACTCTTCCACCTCTGGTGCCAAAAATAAACACAGGAGAGGTCCGAAGATGGATAATACGCAAAACTTAGAAGCTAAGAAAGGTAAGGGCATTGCAAAAGTGAACAAGTTGAAAGATAAGTGTCATCATTGTGGAGCCGCTAGCCATTGGAAACGCAATTACCCAAACTATCTCAAGGAGTTGAGATCTAAAAGTATAATACTTATTACTAAGGCATGTTATGTGACTGACTCTACTTTTTCATGAATTGTAGACTCTACAGCCACTAACCATATATGTTATTCTCTGTAGGAGTTCAGGGAAATCCGAAGACTTGACGAGGGTGAGTTCAACTTCCGTTAGGGAAATGGAGAACTGGTGTTAACGGCTAAATCTCGGGGATGAGATCAGGGCAACAATGTCTCTACTCAACTTCTCTCTCTAAACCTGCAATGGAGAAGGTAAAGTAGGAGACCAAGGTATGATGGGGGGTCTCCGTTTTACCCCTCTGAAGTTTAAGTTAGTAAGGAATGAAGGAGGGCAAAACAAGTAGTTAGAAGTTGTTGTATACCGTTAAAGTGCATTTACTAAAGTATTTATAGTGGGAATATGGTCTCAGGCTGGGTTGGTCTCCGTATTGTAGCAGGCCTTTCCTTTAATAGGGCGCCTCCTCGGACCAACCCCCACCTTTTAGCTTTTCTGATTGGCTTGGTGAGGTACGAGGTAACAGGTGATGACCTCGGGTATCAGGACAGCCAATCCTCGCACCCCTCTATACACTTCCTTGGTCTCTATTGGACTAGCCGTATTAAATGCTTATGATTACACTCTACTGGGCGCAGGTTGACTGACTCCTTGTACGCTTGGCTTCATGCCTTTTATCTTCTCTCCCCTCTGTTTGCTCTAGATGTATTAAATATATTTGATGACACCCTGCAGACTTATACCTCAGCCTAGGTGCCTAATTTGAGTTAGGGCGTGAGGCTTCCCGCCCTTATGTCCTCATATCCCTATCATGACACAAGTAAAGGACCTTCTACAAGAGCCCTTAGATGTTTTATGTTAGAGAAGGTACTTGGGTACACCCCATTGACTTTGAGTGTGTAGTACTCCATGGGGCCTGAGATGAGGGCTCAATTGGCATCCCTGAGTCCCCAGGTCTCGGGTGTCCCCAGGGTCGGGGGACCTCGGGTGTCCCAAGGTTTAGTCCTCGAGTGACTTTCTTATTGTCCTTAAAAGTTTTTTTTAGATAGCTAAGAAACGGGTATAACAATTGCCCCCAAACTCTTTGATGTCGTTAATATTCATGGACTCGAGGAATTTAATTCTTTCATCTTTTCTTTTCTTTTTATATGACACGAATGTCCTGCCTATTCATAGACTAGGTGAAAGGACAAGTGCTTTAGTGTAGGGGTCATAATGGTCGAGTTATCCGAGGCGATCTGAGCCTTCCACCCAGGGGTTCTTTGGATGGCTAGGATAAGTTTTGGATCTATAAAAATATGAGGCTCTTCAGCCCCTCATTTTCATTCCTCTTTTTTCTCCTCTACTAGGTGCAAGGTACTCCTCTCTCTCTTCTCTTTTCCTTTTGTCTTGTTGTTTATTTTTCATAGAGTAGAACTAGACGGGGCATGGGATGGTCGTGAGGGTGTAGTCGTGACCTAGAATTATCCTGAGGACATGGCCTCGGGAGTTCGAGGCGATGGCATCAGGAACCCGAGGACGGGGACTCGGGTGCTCCTGAGGACGGGTGTAGATATCATATTTTGTCCGGTCCAATAATTTAAATATACACATTTTGTTTATTAGCTTATTTACTAGTCTAAGACAATGTGTGATTTTTGAAAAAACAAAAAGTCCAATGTGTAAAATAGATAAATAGACTAGTGACTAAAAATATAAGAAAAAGTTCAAGGACAAAAATAAAAAAAGGAGCATAAGACTAAAATAAAAAAAGTGAAACCCTAATTTTGCCTAAAAATAGGAAGGGGGTCTTCATTTAAAGAAGACTTTTGATTGAGGAATAGGAGTGGCTTTTGAGAGAAGGAGAGTAATCTTTTTGGAGAGGGTGTGTGAGAAATAAGAAAGAATTTCTTAGATAGAGAGAAAGAGAGTTTACATTTTTTTCCATCTATTAATTTTTTTTCATTCTTTTTCTTAATATAGTCTAAATTTCTTGCAACTCTACTAATAAAATACATTGTTCATTGTTCTTCATCATTTCTCCTTCATACCCATGTAGTTTATATGCTTTGTTCATTCTTCTTTATTTTTTACTCTTAATCTTGAGTTTTATTTTTAATGCATTGATGATTTTTCTACAAATTTGATGAGAAGATATCTTTGTCATGAACACAATCAATAGGGATGATGATAAAGCCTTTGAGGGGTGTAAAATTAACTAAATGTGAATCACCCATTTAATGGGTTGAAAGTGTACATTTGTTGCAAAAATATCTTATGATAATTTCTCATACATAAAAATGCATAAAATAGAGAGTTAAACGTCTATATAAAGATTATGCAAATATTTAAGCTTTGAGAATTTTTTTAATTTTGTCACAAGTCTTTTCTTTTTTAGATCTTGTTGCTATTTTAGTGACATTTGTTCGAATTAATTACCACCTATAATCATTCTTTTGCTATTTGATTAGCAATGAAGGAAGAAAATAAATAATGATAATTATTGAACTAAGTAGTCTAAAAAAACAAAATTGTATATTAAAGCCCAAAATTATTTATACTTTGAGATTTCTAATATTAATTTATTTATAATATTGTAGTTACATTATATTAAAATAGAAAAATTATTTATAGTTATATTATATGAAAATGAAAAATTAAACTAATAACTAAAAAAAAAAAGTAAAGGAGGAGAGGGTGATACCCTCTATTCCACATCCCCCTCTGTTTTTTACTTAATTTTTTTGTTTTCTTTCTTTTAGTAGATATTGATTTTATATTTGATTCATTTCATGTCTCTTCTTTTACTTGTTCTACATATTCTTCTTATACTTTATATATTTTTTCTACTTTGTCATCCTACAATACATGTGATTCCAACTTTTCATCTATTTATTCCTTTTATTTTTTCATATAGTTGTTAATTAAACTTTTCTTTATATATTTATTTATTTAGGTCTCTTATATTATTATGTTTAACATGTGATCCATGTCTCATTCATTTATATCAACATCTGTATATATGCGATTTATGTTCTATTAACTTGTAATAACTTTCATATGTTTGGGTCACAAAATAACATGTAAATTTAAATCATATTATCTTTGTCAATTCTTTTCTCTTACCAAAACCTCTATGACGGACTTTGAATTTTTTGGGATACCAAACTTCTCGAACTACTGAGGTGAGAGGTTATTTTTGGGATATCGAGAATAACTCGATGAGTGCTTTAATTTTTATAAAAATTAAAAAACTAAAAAAATTACTTTCCATGGTCTTTATACCACCCATTAATGATCATTTATTTTGTTCATTTTTATGATACAAAATGTACTAAATGAGACATTCAAAAATGAATTTCTTCAACCTTGTTTTTAAAATATAACTTGGATAACATTTGATTAAATTTGGTAACTATTTTAACAATGAGTGTTGTGGGGTGCTAATACATTCTCCAAACACAAACGACTCCAGAATCAAGTTTGAGGTTTCGTAGACCAAAACTTTTATTTTAAAATTGGGTGACCAATCACACCCTAAAATGATTGGTGGCGACTCCAAATTTCTTTTCTCCATAAATGATTTTTCAATTGCCACTCCCGTCACAGACACGTTGCGACATCTTGGCGACTCCATTAGGGACGCAATCGGTCTAACCATTTTTAGATCGATAGAGAATCAAGCCAAATTTTTAACATATGCTATCATTTTATGTGTTTCTTTGTTTGTTTATTTGATTCATCATTTTTCTTATTCATTCTTGTAGTTGTGTATAGTTTATATTTTACGATGTATATTTCTTTACATAATTTCTAATTCACACACATACACTAGCCCCATACCCGGGCTTTCCCTTTAGGATTATAGAAAATGAGTAGTGGAATGCCTTCATGGAATTGGGGTTCTCGTGTAGTCTCATGAAAGTTCTCACTCAGTTCGACCTTTTCGGGATATCGTTTGGAGCCTATGTTACTCCATTCGGATAACAATGTGGACAACCTGAGAGCTTTTTAAGAGTTTTAGATCCTAACTACACATATTTAGACAATCTTAAAGCCTCCCATAATGAGCAATCAAAACCAAATCCTAGGGTCTCCCAATTGTGTTAGGTAAGTCATGTTGAACAATTATGTGGTACCTGATATTTGCCATAATTTGTTTTTAATTTTTTGAATCGAGTTATCATCATCATCATCATCATGACCGTCATCATGTCATCATCATCATGGTCGTCATCACCCTCATTATCATCCTCATCATCATTATCACCACCATAAAAGTATCATCTTCATCGTTGATTACTATTGTTATTATTTTGGCATAAAAGTACAATAAATTTTTGGGGGCAAATCTTATTTCCCTCCATCTTTTAGAATTTTCATTAACTCCATCCATCAACATTTTTCCTAATTCATGATTTGTATATAATTCTTCATTTCATGCATAGGAATTTTCATTATTTTTTTTGTGCATTATAAGTTTAACTTTAGTACATGCATCATAGGTTCATCGTTTGCTTCATTATTTTATAGGATTTATTTACTCTTTCATGCATTCCATTTTCTTTCATTCCTTCATGTATTATAGTTTCTTTCTTTCCCTCATGCATATGCTAATGTAGTTTTTTTTTAAATGAATAAAAATGAAAGAGAAAAAGAAAACATATTTGGTGTGCCTCCATTATCCTTAAAGAGCATAATCTCAAGCTAGAATCATAGATGAACAAGAAAAAGCAATCACAAGAGATAATGAAACAAGAATAAATTTGGGAGCTGAAAAAACAAATGGCCAGAGTCCTGGAACCTCTCGCCCTCAATAAAGGAAAAACATGTCTTGAAAATCCACAAAAGGGCTCCATCACCACGAGATCAACGTCGATACTCCACGTTACCCTCCTAGATTCACTCCATTCTATCGATGTCATCAGACAGACCAATTCCATGCTCCATCAATATCAATAATTGTGTAATACATGTTTTCAAGTCCCCAAGAATTGATGCATTCAAGAAAATTTTGGTACGACACCCCAACAGTGGCACCTGACCACAATCAAGTTTTCACCTCGTAAAGAGAACATGATAATGAGCGAATCATCATACCTGATCTCGATGACCCAAAAGCACAAAAGCTCGTTATCAAACTAAGTGAAATTCCACTAGTGAGTGATAAGTTGGATTTTTTAATTGAAGGAACAAATGCATACGGTACCATTGATGTCACCCAATTATGCATGGTCCTAGATATAACCATCCCATATAACCATCCCTCATAAATTCAAACCTTATGAGTTTGAAAGGTTAATGACAATACATACTTGAGGAGTCACATTATAATGTATTGCAGAAAAATGACTACATGCAAGCATGATGATAAGTTGTTGATCCATTTTTTTCTCAAGACAGTTTAATTGGGGGTTACATCTCGTTGGCACATCCAGTTGGATGGTCAACATATTCAGAGATGTAAAGACTAAGCTGACATTTTTCTGGGACAATGCAAGTAAAATATGGGCGTGCTTCTAATTATTTTGATCTGCAAAGGTTGAAAAAAAAAGCATATTGAAAGTTTTAAGGAATATGCTGAAAGGTTGAGGGAATTAGTTGCTCAAGTATAACCCACCTCGTCAAAAATAGCTGGAATGTTCATCAATACCTTGAGGTCTTCATGATAGAATGATTGGAAATGCTCCAAGTGACTTTTCTGATATTATAGTCATTAATGAAAGAATAGAATGTGGGATAAAAAGTGGTAGAATTCCAGGAGCTCTGTCAGAAGCATCATCTATAAGAAATGGGTTGCCGGCAAAATGAAACGAATGAGAGATACATACAATCAATTTTGGGTACTCATCACAAGCTGTGAACCCCGAATCGTGCCTTTCAAAGTCATTGAATGACCCAAATTCACGACATCATGTGTGACGAATACCCCCTAAGTGCCATGCAATTATCGTTCCCAACCACCAACATTTTGAAACAACCCAAGATCTTATCTGAGACCACCAACTCACCAGCAAAATGTTGGTCAAGTTAACCAGCCTCAAAGGAGAAATAGGAATAACTAACAGTTTGTCCAATATGACCAATTCTGATGTCCTATACGTTATTATCACCACAATTAATGTAGAATAACCAGTTGGTGCCAATCCTTTACGAGCCTCTCTAGCCACCATATCTTAGATGGTACAATCCAACTACTTGATGTGATTATCGTGCAGAGTTAATGGGACATTCAACTAAAAATTGCACAATGTTGGAAGCTAGAGTTCAGATGTTAATCAAAGTCGGTTGGCTAAACTTCAAGAAAGCTGACGACAACTAATAACTAGCCCCAGCTCTCCACCAGAGCATGGGAATGCCATGACAAATTTCATGGAAAGTATCTCTCATGTGATAATGGAACAACTTGATGCGGCGAATGTTTTAATGGTTGCAATATATCGATGTTTTCACATATTATTGTTGTCCCGACTATAAGTTCAATAATTGAGGTGTCACTGAATTGCCATTGCTTCTTAAAGACCTTCAAGAGTGACGAGATAATGTCAAATTCCTCAAAACTCTACCTAATATCTGAGGAACTTTTTTCATACATCTTCTTATCATGTTTCTTCTACTTTTAATCGTCTCCTACTTTCAATTCTAGTTTTTTGTCCTATTTGTGTTTCTGCTCATTTCAAAATTAATAAATGCATTTCAAGTTCTTCATTCATTGACGTCATACTCTTGCGTCTCTCTCATTTCTTTCCTTTCACCCAACAAACCAACACAGATTAGGAATGAAGCTTTTGAGAATAAACGCATAAGCAATATAAAAAATAGTTTTGACGATCTTATGTTCAGTGAAAAGACAAATAAAAGTGAAAATAGTCTTATTTCTGGTGAATAATGACGTTGCAAAAAGGTGTTATCTTTATCTATGGTCATGTTCTTGTTGAATTTACTTCTCATTGGAAATTATGGAGAGGCATTCTTTATGCAATCTCAAACACTTTTATCCATTGAAAGCCCAATTGAGCCTAAAAATAATCTTCATTCATGACACCCAGCCAATGATCACTCCCTACACTAGGGCAATTATTATTTTTGAATGTGCAAAAGGGGCAGGCCCTCGGTTAGATCTTGTTGTCCAGTTAGATCTTCGACTCATTTTCTTAACTCTTCGGTTGGAAACTATAAGGCAAAGTTGTTGGGGGTTATGCCCTGAAAGCATGTGTATTGACATTTTGATATGAAATTTAATAAGCATTACATTATTCTTATAATTATTCTTTTAAATTATTGTTAAATAATTTACATAAATATCTAAAAATTCCATATTCATTAATGAGACTATGATCTTGTATTGGTATGAGAGAATTAGGATCATAGATAATGAATAAAATTGTCAGCAACATATTAAAGTATAGAATCTTTAATGAATGGTTGCCAGTACGGTCATTAAGCATTATGAACGCATGTGATCTAGATCTGGATCATTGATGTGGATAGACATCTTAGTGAAGGTGTTTCATATAATGAGATTATATATGATTGGATCAATGTGAATTAATATATTTATCAACGTATCGTTTATCATAAAGATTTAATATACATCAATTCGATGATCATATGTAGATTTGTCTGAATCTTGTGTAGTCATGAACTTATATGCATGTTTACTAGATCTTTAGATTCACTCGTTAAAGTTTGTTTGGAAAACAGGCTAGTGACTTTTGTTTTGGAGATTCAGTGATATGGATCACTGTGAACATGATCTTACAAGACTTAGAATTCAAGCTTTCCTAACGGATCATATATTGGTTCTCTTAAGTGTTAATTCTAGAACAGAATGGTTATTGAGCTCAAATTTATAATAAGATTATAAATTAATCATTCATTAGTAGATTAATGGTATTTAAATATTAAGAGGTAATTAGAATGGTAAAACGGTAATTTTGACAAGTTCCAATTTACGAAAAATATATACAGACATTATTTTGATAGCCTAAGATAATGAATTAGTTCAATCAGTTCAATCAATTAGTAAAATCATAGAATCAGTTCATCAATCAAGAGTTGAAAGAAGAACACAATTCTCAATGAGTGATTTTTGTACGATCAAGAGTTAATCAAATCACTAAAAATCATTCTCAGTGTTGAGTACATCTAGAGATATAGAAATGTCTTCGCTATATTCTATGTGTCCACACACACCCTAGTGCGTTGAGGATTGACTTGGAAGATCTTGGTGTGAATCTCGGAGTCTGTTGATCGTTGGAACGATTTTGTGGGAACAGAGAATCGATTGGTTTCGCTAGGGCACTTGATTTAGACTCCAAGAGGTATATGATTCCTAACTTTGTATATTGTTAATTTAATTTATAAATATATAATTGATCTTGACTGATTGAAAATAGTTTTTAATAAAAGTTTTTTTGTTATCGTAGCATTGCACGATTTTGTTTTATTAAAAGATTCGATTTTTATTAAAATTTAATTTTTAAAATGGTCACGCGCCATACGCTTCCCACATACGGGAAGCTTACCCTTTCGTTCCCACAGACGACGCCAATTACACACGTCGCGACTACCAACAAAAGTATGTTTACCCTTTCGTTCCCACAGACGGCGTCAATTGTTGACGGTAAAATCTCGGGGATGTGATCAGGCCAATGTCTATGCTCCACTTCTCTCTCCAAACCTGCAATGGGAGAAGGTAAAGTAGGAGACCAAGGTAGAATGGGGTGGTCTCCTTTTTACCCTTCTAAAGCTTAAGTCACTGAGGGATGAAGGAGAGCAAAGTAGAGAAGTAGTTAGAGGTTGTTGCATACCCATTAAAGTGCATTTACTAAGGTATTTATAGTGGGAAGTTAGTCTCAGGCTGGGTTGGTCTCCGTACTGTAGCAGGCATTTCCTCCAATAAGGTGCCTCATCGGACCAACCCCCACCTTTCAGCTTCTCTGATTGGCTTGGTGAGGTACGAGATGACAGGTGATGACCTTGGGTGTTAGGACAACTTATCTTCGTACCCCTCTATGCACTTCATCGGTCTCCATTGGACCGGCCATATTAAATGCTTATGATAACACTCTGCTGGGCGCAGGTTAACTGACTCCTTGGATGTTGGGCTTCATGTCTTCTATCGTTCTCTCCCCTCTGATTGGTCTAGGTGTATTCGATGACACCCTACAGACTTCTACCTCGGCCTAGGTGCTGAATTTAAGCTGGGGCGTGAGGTTTCCCGCCCTTATGTCCTCCCCTCCCTATCATGACACGAGTAAAGGGCCTTCTTGCAAGAGTCCTTAGATTTTTTATCTTAGGGAAGGTACTTGGGTACACCCACTTGACTTTGAGTGTGTAATACTCCATGAGACCTAAGCTGAGGACTGAACTAGTATCCCTGGGGCCCCAGGCCTCGGGCCGGGGTTGAGGGACCTCGGGTGTCCCCAAGGTTTAGTCCTCGGTGACTTTCTTATTATCCTTAAAGGTCTTTCTTAGATAGCCAAGAAATGGGTATAGCAACTAGTATCGGCCGCATCTATGAGAACTATTAAATTGTCATTTTTGATAATATTTGTATGGTTTTACATGATGTTTATTATATCTCGGTTGTTTGAAAGAACCTTATTTGAGTAGCTAGTTTAATTGAGCAAGGATTCAATTTGAATTTCATTGATATATATTTTTAGAAATGACTTCTTAATTACTACTGGACGTTTGATAAAAAAAACTGTTTGACGTAAAACTAATAGTTACAATTATATGTGACACTAAAGTAAATATTGATTTACAAAGGGATAGTAAAAGGTTAAAGGCTGACTCAACCGATCTAACATATTTGTACTTACATCTTGGCCACATTAGCCTGGACAAGATTAAAAGATTTGTAAATGATTGTCCATTACAAACTTTAAGTGTGGGATCACTAGCCACATGTGAATCTTGTATAGAAAGTAAAATGACCAAGAGACCATTTTTCAGCAAATGGTAAAAGACTCACTCAATGCCTCGAACTCTTACATAGTAATGTATGTAGGCCATTAAATATCCAATCAAGAGGAGGTTATGAATACTTTGTAATCTTCATTGATGACTACTCACGTTTTGGACATGTTTATCTAATGCACCAAAAGTCTGAAACATTTGAAAAGTTCAATGAGTTCAAGGCTATGGTTGAAAAGCAATTAGAGAAATAAATCAAAACATTGCGATCTGATCGTGGTGGAGAGTACTTGCTAGGATAGTTCGAAGACTTTCTTAATGAAGAATGTATTCTTTCTCAGCTTACAGCACCTGGCACTCCATAATAGAATGGTGCGTCAGATAGAAAGAATCAAACTCTAATGGATATGGTTAGATCCATGATGAGTTACTTATCCCTCCCAGATTTGTTCTGGGGATATGCCTTGGAAACAGTAGCATACATTTTGAACCAAGTTCAGTCGAAGACAGTGCCTGACACGCCATATGAAAGATGGAATGGATGAAAGTCATCTGTTAACCATATTAGAATATGGGAATGTTCAGTACATGTTCCGAAATAGAAGACAAACAAGTTATCCAGTCGATCAGAATTATGCATGTTTGTAGGATATCCCAAAAGAACAAAGGGGTATGTCTTTTATAGTCTGACTAACAAGAAAACATCTGTTAGCATGAATGCATGTTTCTCGAAGACGACTATATAAGAAGTGTGAAGCCGAGAAGCACTATTATGCTAGAGGAATTATTGAGGGGGAGGACGCCGACTCCTCAATCAGGAACTATTTCTGATTCAATAATGGAAGAACCACGGCTGGGGCGAGGGCCTATGAAGCCTTGACGTAGTGGGAGAGTTGTGAGACAGCTTGTCAGGTACATGTCTTATGAAGATGCCTTAATAATAATCTTTGATATGGATCATGATGAGCATGTTTCCTACTCATTGGCCATGGCTAGTCCTAAAGTAAACCGATGACAAGAAGCCATGAACGTTGAGATACATTCGATGTACTCGAACGAAGTTTGAAAATTTGTAAATCCTCCTGAAGGGGTAAAATCTGTAAGGTGTAAATGTATCTATAAGAAAAAGAGAGGTCCAGATGAGAATGTGGAGACATTCAAAGCTAGGCTAGTAGCCAAATGATACACTCAAAAGCTAGGCATGCTTAAATACATTTGAATCCTCATGTCGATTACTGCTACCCTCGATTATGAAATCTAGCAGATGGATGTCAAGACTGCTTTTCTAAATGACAATCTTGAAAATCTATTTATATGGCTCAACCAGACAGGTTCATGGAGAAAGGCCAAGAGGGCAAGGTTTGATAACTGTTGAAGTCCATTTATGGACTTAATCAAGCGTCACAGTCATGGAATATTAGATTCGACAAAACTATAAGAACTTTAGTTTTGAATAGTTAGTGGACGAACCTTGTGTGTATAAGCTGATACACGAGGGAAAGTGATTTTTATAGTCTTATACGTAGATAATATTCTATTCATTAGGAATGATGTAGGAAAATTATCTGATGTCAAGATTTGGCTGGCAAAACAATTTGATATAAAAGATCTTGGAGAAGCTGCCTTTGTTTTAGGTATTCAGATCTTTCAGGATCAGAAGAATAGACAGTCGACACTTTCTCAAGCATCTTATATTGATAAGGTGATGGATCGCTTCAGTATGCAAGACTCCAAGAAATTATATATTCCTTCCAGGCATGGAGTCAGCCTCTTCAAAGAGCAGTCTCCAAGGACTCCTCAAGAAGAGGAAAACATAAGAAAGATTCTCTATGCCTCAGTCGTAGGAAGTCTCATGTATGCGATGTTTTGCACTATGCCAGACATCTGTTATGTCGTGAGCGTGATGAGTCATTTCCAGTCTAATCCTGGAATCGAGCATTGGATGACGTCAAGAATATCCTTAAGTATCTTAGGAGAACAAGAAACTACATGCTTGTGTATTCGGGCACTGACCTGAATATGACGAGGTATACAAATTCTAATTTCCATGCAGACAAGGCTTCTAGACTTCAAGATCGGTGTTCATCGTGAACGGTGGAACAGTTATATGGAGAGGTATTTAGCAATCTTGCATTGCTGATTCTACCATGGAAGCTGAATATGTGGCAGCTTGTGATGATTCTAAGGGGGCTGTATGGCTTAGAAAGTTTTTGAAGACTATGGAAGTTATTCCAGAAGCTGACAAGCCCAATACACTTTATTGTGATAACAGTGGGGTTGTAGCAAACTCGAAGGATCCAAGGAGCCACAAAATATTCATGCACATAGAGCGTAAATATCACCTTATAAGATAGATTGTTCAGTGTAGAGATGTTGTAGTTGCACACACATCGACAGTCAATAAATTGGCAGATCCATTCCCGAAGACTTTAAGCAGTAAAGTCTTTGATGGTCATTTGGAGGGTATAGGGATACTAGATTGTACACTCCTACTTTAGTCCAAGTGAGAGATTGTTAAAATTATGTTCATAAAGTATGTCGTAATAACTATTTATGAGTACTTAGTTATTTCTCAGGCATTTTGTATCATTGAATTAATGAATGAATGAAAGTTTTTCTATTAATTAAAGTGTGTTTAAAAATTACTCAAGTCTTGGAACTATTGTCAACGTAAGAAAAGTAAAGACGGAGGAGTCTTCCAGACAAATTATTCTAAAATAGTTCATAATGTTATTCGCAGTCTTAGGATCGACTGAGCAATCGAGTTTGATTATGATGTTAGGTTGAACCAAAAGATATCAATCTCGGGACACGGGAGTGGAGACTCTGACGGTTGACCTAGGCATTTTATGGAACATGTTGAACAGACCAATAATAAATTTTTTATAGCAAAACCGTATATCTAACTCTAAATCTAATTGTTACACCTTAAGAGTATTTTCATAATTATCTTTATCCTGAGGTGAATACGAAGCATGACTTAATTACTTGTCATCTTTGATATGTCAAAGGAGTGAGTTTGAATTGCCGGACAATACATCTGCTGTTGGAATCATAGTTCAACTATGTTGGAGTTGGGTGATTCACAAATATAAAAATTTGTGAGAAGATTGTGAAAGCAACAATATCACCTTATGCTTTATTAATGGGTATGTGAATAAATTAATTTGGTCAAGTATTCAATGAAATGAGTCATTGATGACACTTGTGAATTATACAAGACAATTCACTGTTATGTCTTTTTTATTTACAATCAATAAATAAGTTAAGGAAATAATAACAAGAGGGGTAAAACAGTAATTTTATATACCGCTCTTGTTACTGATATTCACGAAGGGTAATATGTTAAAATGTTATGTGGATCGTGAAATAAAAGTGTTTATGTGCACCAACAGAAAAATGTAGCGCGCACGAATCGAGAGTTGATTCGGCATCAAACCTATAATGGAATCGTACAATGTCAGGATTAAATTGGTTAGGAATTTGTGGAGATAAATTCGTCGGGAGTTTGAATCCTATAACTTGATTCATGTGGGTCCATTCAGTCTCAGGAGTAGCTCATGAGGACAGAAATAGAAGAAATAACATCAGTTGGACCAAAATATATTTTGAGCTAAGGTGTATTTCCTGAACTCATATGTGATGAGTATTGTCACTTTATTAGTGAAAAGTAATTAATTGATGTTCAAATTAATTAATTTATTATTTTTAAGTGTTAGATAATTAGTAATTAATAAAAATTAATTAATTAATTGATGGAGATCAATTTAAATTTATTAATTTGGATTGATGAATTTGGACACAGCATTGACTCTAGGGAGATATGTAATTTTTGGCAATAATAAAGAATAAGGGGTGAATTTTGGAAATTACACATATATGGGGGGAAATTCTAAAATTATTATATAATGGATGACATTAGGGTTTCCTCTCTAACCTAAGTGTGTTGACACAACCCTAATCACATAGAACATAAAAATGTTTCTCTCTTCCATCCTACTGCTTGTCGCCCAAATCACCAGAGGAAGAGAAAAAATTGATTTTTCTTCCTCAGTTGTTTTGATAGCTCACACTCAGTTCCTAACAACATCCTTGCGAGATATACTTCTGAATCCAACGAGTGATTTTGTTGGTGCGAAGACTAATTGAAGTTCTTGGATTTGAATATCGAAGAACGCGGAGCATTTAATAAGGATTCCACCAATTCAGAAAATCTCTGATACAACAAAAAGGGATAAACCGTTTCTACCTCTTTTGAATATGTTTAATTTCGTATGCATAATCGGATGTATGGTTTTAATATTTAATATGATTAAATTGGTTGATATAAAAAAATTTATATTTTGCCTATGAACCGTTCGTGGTTCAATGATTTTTTTCTCAAATTTTAAAACTCGGTCCAACAAGAGCTTCACCGAGAAAGAATGCCAAAGCTTCACAAAACGACGTTGTTCGAGCTCTAGGTATCCCGAAGCTCAACAGCGTCGAAGCTTGCAATCCTAAAAAGGAGCTTTACCGGGAAGGACATTGAAGCTTGCAAACTGGCATGGTGGTGACGGCCCTAGGTGAAGTAGAACTTGGCGTCGTTAAATTTTGCCCTAGGCATCGTGATCAAGCTTCGAGTAGTTGAAAAGAATGGGAGGTACAAGCGTCGCAAATGGGAGAGGAAATAAGGAGTTTTAGGTCTCTTTTAAAATGGTGTCATTTGCTCTAAGCTTGTGGAACCCAAAACGGCGTCGTTTGCTCTAAGGTTGTGCAACCCAAAATGGCGTTGTTTGAACTTCAGCTTCAAACTGGACAGTTTCATCTAACGTCAATCCACAACACACAAAAACGCCATCGTAAAAGATTGTTTTTCTTTTACGAAGTTTTCTAAAATACCCTCGTAAAATTATCATATATATTTTCACGACATTATAATCGACAAAGCATCATATAAACCAGAACGACACTTTAAAAATGTCGTCGTAAAATATCATTTTCTCCCGCAACGTTCTTTTATGCTACCATCGTGAATTATAACACATACATTTACACGATGTTATAAACTACTGCCATCGTATATACTAAACAATTTATGACGTCAACAAATTATTCGTGAAATTACCACACTACTAAAACAAACCGTCGTATATCTTTTTTACCTACCATCGTTAAAGGCCAAATTTCTAGTACTGAAAACAATTACCAAAAATCGTGTCTCCATCCATGAACACTGAAATGTCGTTGAATTGTATGTATGGTGTTGCTCGTTATACACGGTCGTTGATTTCTTCTATCATAATTTTCATTGTCACAATTCAATTTCAATATTCACATTGTCATTCAATTCAAATTATATGGAATCAATTTTTTGAATTGTATCATTGAGTGACATAGCCGGAATTTTGCAAGAATGAAGGCTCGGATTAGATTATGCATGTTGATCATTTGTATCTAGGGAAAAAAGTTAAACTTATGTTTTACCTCTGTCGATCGGGATCAGTTTTTCTTAATTGTTTGTATAAGATTCAGTAGTGTACTCTTTCGAGCTATCACTAACTTGATCCACCATTCTTCTTTGTAAGCAGACAACTCTCTTATAAGTTTTGACAACAATGTTTAAAGATATATTTGATCTTATAGTGGGAAAATAAGAATTAGTTGATAATCGCAATAAGAAAATATTGACTTAAAAATAAATTATTCAATCTGGAAATTAGGAATGATAAAATAAATTTATATGAAATCATCCCTTAATCTTTCTAAAAGTGCAATAAATTTATTCAATAAATTTGTTCTACTACGTGGCAATTGTAAAAGATAGTTTTGGAATAACAGTTTAATCTAATGGATTAAATGGTCTAAAAAAATGATCCTCATATGAAACCACTTTAATATATTAGTTTACTTGCACGTGGGATATACATCTTGTTTGAATAATTTTTCAAATGAATATATTAAACCATGACATGATATATTCATTTGAAGTAATATTTTTATTATAATAATTAAAAGCTGTGTTGCACGCTATAAACAAAATAATAAAATTCTATTAATATAATATTCTAATGGATAAGAAAATACTAAATACGTGTGCAAATAAAAATGACATAGTAAAATTCATAGAAACATATTAGACTCCGTTCAAATAAATATATTTGTTTCAACAGAAATTACAGTACATGACATTTTTTATTAACTTATAAATGCAAAAATTACTCTTTTTGACAAAAAAAAATTAGGAAGTTTAAGTTAGTTATATATTTACCCCTTTCACTTATTTTGTAACGACTAAGAGTATTTTCCCAAACATCACTTTAGTTTTTTTCTTATATTTGTTTATAGTATTTTTTCATATTATACTCAAATTTGTTCAACCTACTTCAAAAAAATTTGTCCACTCTACAATAAATCTACGAAAATTATTGAAAAATATTTTATATTCTTGATTTATTCTACAAGTTATTTTTCGCAATCTGAAATAGATAAATATATTATTTACTTACCGTTAACTTACTTAGCAGAGGATCGTTCTAATTTATTTTTTATGCTCATCAACAAATATAATTGACTGTAAAATAGAAAATGATGTCTATCTTTTGGCCAATGTCCAACAGAGATAGGAGGATGATCGAAAATATGATACACTAGAATGTAGCATAACAGTAAGTAAAAAATTTTTAACGACTAACTATATATTTACATATTGATGACATAGATGTAATTGAATGAGCAAATGACGTGAGGATCTCCCATTCCATTTTTTTTCTTTTTCCACGAGAAAATAATAAACAGAGATGGAGATCACTAGAGAGAGAGAGAGAGTAGGTGATGCACAAAAAATGAAAGTAGGTTTTTTTGGGTATAATGTATTTTAGTGAAAATTATATTAAAAGAAGTATACAAATATCATAAACAAGCATAAGAAAAAAAATAGAAATGATAGGAATCTACTCTTGATGGTTACAAAAGTAAGATGGTAAAATAATAAGTTCATAACTAACTTAAAATTATCATTTTTTATATTGTTAATTTGGTATGTCATTTTTACCTATAAATTTTATAATGTAGGCCATCGATGCCAAAAGCCCTTGTTTCAAACTATATTCTTTTTAATTGTATGTTTTAATTAATAAAATTACACTTGATTCATTTTGACATTTTTATACACTTGATTTCGTTTCATACATATTACCATAATTGATTTTAATTATACAATTGAATGTTAATAATTCAATTTTAAATTATTAATATTTAATCTTAGCATTTACGGAGAACTAGTCAAAAAGTACGTGCTTTGCACGTGTTGAAGAATTTTAAAATTATATGATAAGTTTTCAAGTTATTATTAACGTTGAAATAATTACGTTAGCTTTCAAAATCTTATAAATTTAAAACAAAAGAAAATAATAATGGTAGTTTGTTATATTTACAATTAAACTATTATAAATAAAATGAAAATTATTACATTTATTATAAAACTAAAGAAACTAAACAATAAAAAAATCTTACTTATATACAATAACTCATTGTATTGACTGAAACAATGTTTATGATATAAGATTATCTAAAATCATATACATGATCATTTACATTCGTAATAATATAATATTACAAAATATTAAATTTTATAAATTATTAGTGAAATAATAATTAGTGATAGAATTATAAATGAATTAAATATAAAAAAACTTAATCGTATATTAAATCTAGTGGGACTTAAAGGATAAAAGGAGAAATCAAAAGTTTTTCTCTCTTAAACCACTTTTAATACAGTAGGGATAATTAAGGAAGTCTATGAAGTACTAAGGATAATTTTTATCTAAAAATAATTCTTCTTTTAGTTTCATTCATATATACTATACATTAGTGTATTTATATTATGAAAAAAAAACATAAATCAGTGATGGTGGAGATAATGAAAAAACATTTGAAATATAAAATAAAAGAATTGTTGCTCTTGAATACTCCAATTAATTCATCTTCAGACCCAAATAACCAAGAAACCTTATCCACAAAACAATTGGGTCTCATTCTTCTGGCTATCAAAGAATATCATCTTTCATTTAAAAAAACAGAGAGACAAGAATATCATCTTAAAAAAACTCAGGCACCGGACAGACAGACCAAATTCCAATAAAAACTCAAACATCTTGAAACCCAAAAAAAAAAAAAACAACCCAAATTGGAATAATGGCAACAACTTCTTCTTACATGGCATCCTCAAAATTCTCAATGTTGGGTTGGACAAGAGGGACAAGAGAAGCAAAAAACAGAAGGGTCTTCTTCGTTTCAGCAGAAGTGAAGGAAACAGAGCAAATGAAAGTAGAAGAAGAAGGAGAAGGACAAGAGAAAGTGAAGGCACAAAGGACACCACTAAGGCCAGTAGAGCCACAGATAAATGTAAAAAGCAAGAACATGAGCAAAGAATATGGAGGGCAATGGCTTAGCAGTGCTACTAGGCATGTAAGAATATATGCTGCTTATATAGACCCTGTGACCTGTGAATTTGATCAGACCCAAATGGATAAACTCACTCTTATTCTTGATCCTACCGATGAATTTGTTTGGACTTCTGAGACTTGCAACCAAGTTTACTCTTACTTTCAGGAGCTTGTTGATCATTATGAGGTAACTCCCCCCCTTTTCTTTTCCTGGATCAGTTCTAGATTGTGCATATAATACAGACATGATTTGAGTATCCGCTGTGCTGATATTATGTTGAGAATTAGTAGTGATTATAGGGGAACTCAACTTAATAATCATCACTTCTACTTGATTTTAGTGAAAGAGAAATTGCTTGAGAATGACCCTTTGGGGTGAAAAAAATGAAATTAAAGACCCTTTAATTATTTTAACGAAATCATGCATTTTTAGCGGATGAGAATACTAAATTATCCTCCGTTAAATCTTAGTCTAACAAAAAATTACTAATCCCGTCAGAATTTATACTTATTAGATTCTGATCTAACAGTCACACGAATTTTAACTATAAAATATTAAAGTAAATGAACAAGTTAGTCTTTTTTCTGTAAAAATAATTAAATTTCACTAAAAATCTAAAAAGGTTAAAAAATGGGCCTTTTATAAAAATTTCTCGTAATAAAAAGATTAGATATCTAATACACCCCTACACTTTTTCCATTGCCCCATGATGCTATACGTTTAGTGAATTTAGTGGTAAGCACTTTGTTACATATATTGTTAACTTTAACGTATTTATTATTTATGCGTAACAGTCATATTTATTTTCTTATTCAACATAGTTATCATTTTTCAGTGAGTTCTTATACGTTTAAGTTTACCTAATATTTCATTTTGATTAAACTTTAGTTTTATCTGAAATGTAACTGGGATTTGTATAAATTGTTAATCCAAAATTCTTTTAGAAGGTTTTGTATTAATATGGTTTCAGAAAGAAAACTAAATGATTTTTTTTGGGTTTGCATGTGTAAAGACTTTAGATTTAATTTCTTTTTAGAGGAGGCTTCCGTACAAAAATGATAAAGGACAGGAACTTGATAATCGAAGATGTCTCTCTAAATATTCCAAATTTGTTAATGTTTTCACCACTAAAAAAAACGGTGAGATGAATTGACACGAGAATTGAGAAAAAAACTAGTTTTAAATGGTAAAATATAAGTTAGTCCCCTATAGTTTACCCTCGTTGTCAGTTTAGTTTCTCAAATTTTAATTTTGTCAATTCAATCCTGAAATTTCAAAACACAACTAGTTTAGTCTATTCAAGTATAAGATTTTATAAAGTTAATATCGCGTGCAACTCACGTGAGGCGCCGTGATATTAACTTTCTAAGGATTAAATTGATAAAATTAAAAGTTGAGGGACCAAATTGACCAACAAAGACAAAAGGTAGAGTGAATGTTGGGTTGATGTGGAATTTCAGGGAGCTCCATTGACAGAATATACACTTCGATTGATCGGATCAGACATAGAGCATTACATAAGGAAGATGCTTTATGATGGTGAAATCAAATACAACATGAATGCAAGGGTCCTCAATTTCAGCATGGGCAAACCACGCATTCTTTTCAATGACAATGATCTCTCCCAAGATATACAATCCTAAAAGTTTGAAAGAAAATTTCCCTGGAAAATCTTAGTAAAATTTTCCGGGAAAATGGGCCCAAAATAATGTAATTAGTGAATTAGTGTAATTTCACTAGTACCACTTCCTTGCATAATTTCTATAGTACCACTTAACTTAGTCATATCGTTACCATTTTTTCTACATGTTTTTAATGAGGAAAATGCCCTTTGATGGCTATAATAAGATTGCAAATCTAGTATGCTTTTCATTTTGGTCTATATTTTTAGTTCAATTTAATTGTTGAGCTTTGAACTTGACGTCAATCGGGTCTATTTCAAAACTGAACATTAAAAATTTTCAAAACTGAACATCTAAAAAGTGACATTGGAGACATCGTTTTGCCTATTTTGAAAGTGAGCCTATTTTGAAAGTGAATGTTACAAAAATGTTGACATTCAAGACCTATATGATGACAACTTGCCACATTGCTAACCAAGTATTTAACGTGTCCAAGTCATAATTTCCATTTCACGTGTTATTATTTCAATATTTTACGGACAAAATTGATAAGAAACCGAATGCATAGTGTAGCCAAAAAGAAAATTAATCACACCGACTAGAATGACATGGATGTTTCAATGGTACAACCCTATATTCAGACTGCAAAATTTCTGCTACATTTCTTTGCTGCAACACAAAAGACCAGAAGGCAATTTATACACGGTACTTTTCACTCACAGCAGAAACTATAGCGTAAATTACGCGAGACACGACCTTGGCTGCTTATAAGTTTTACGGATTCGTTCGACTCGATTTATAACCATATTGCCTGGTTGCTACTATAACAAATCGTCGGTTTTACTTGCTTTCCTGAATTGAGAAGATTGAGATGTGAAGAATCAAAGCCAATCCTCCTAGTTATCTTTGGGGCAATACCTTCAAACAATATGGATCCAACCAAGGCCGAAATGCTCCTTCATGAGCCAAATTCTACAAAAGAAAAATACACAATGGGCAATAACATCGTTATAATCACATAACACAGGTATATAAGGGTGCACAAGCACATAAACATGTATACAGAAACAAAGACAACATTTTTAGACAATATTTTTAGATACCAACGAAAGTTCTATACTTTATGTGAACCCCAGAGAGTGAAAATAAAAACACGGTAATAATTCACGGTTAGCGATTTCGATAGCTAATACCATTTAGCGCTTGAGAGTTTTTGAGGGATAGAATGTCAAGTGGATTTCATGTTTGAATCTTTCATTTTTCTCTCTAAAGAGTGGATTCTCTCTCTGGATCCACATTTTGAATCTCATTTTTTACGGTTGAAATATTTTTTTGTAAATCTCCATTTTTCTAATACAAATACCTTAACTGATTTAAAAAAACATATCATTTGGGCTCATATGATTTTGCCCATTATATCAGCATGACAAACTTGTTGAACAAATAAAATGGGGAAGTTCACAGGAATGAAAGTTAATCAGATAAAACAAAACTTACCTTCAACCAATAGAAGAAGCCGCGTAAAAGGTTCAAAGCTCTATGACGATCACTTCGAACTAGATCAATTTTTTCAGCCAGATCTACAAAATGAAAAAAACAAGTAAATTACATTATCCAAACCGAAAACGCACTAACATTTTAAGAATCGAGAGCTGATACACATTCTTCCATATTTAAATTGTTCTGGAGAACAAGAAAACATCAAATGTGAAATGCTGTATGAACATGCAGCAAAAATGATGGACATAACAACACCATAAAGCAAAATACTTGAACATATGAAAATGAAGAAATGAACTTTAATGTCCATAAATCCAAAGAGTATTGAAGTCTTATCTGCAACAAGAGTCTTGATAAGTCTTAAAAGTGTCCAAGTATCAAACACTTCTTCAAATGTTTTTGGAGGAATCTTAAGAGTATTAAAGTTTGATTTTGAAAGCATCTAGAAGTCAAGAGTAGTCTTACAAATAGGTTGAGGACAACTTTTGCAACTAGTTATATACACAGGTACCTAATCCGAAAACCATTTATTCTTAGAATTGACTATTTGATGTCCTATATGGAGCCTGGTTACTTAGTTCATGCCAGAGACTACTACAACAATTTCCGCTATATGATAAGCTTCTCGACTTAATAATGGACTTCTCCTATTACATACAGGAGAGGTTCAAACACTCGCTTTCAAACAAGGGAAGCGTATCTGTAATACCAAAAAAATCTGAAGCAGGCACAAAGAGCAACAAAAAGTTGTGATTGATTCAACAAAGACCAATAAAAGTTCCATTTAGATAAAGCTATCAAATGTGTCGTTTTATCATAAGAAACATAAATTTTCATTGATATGAGAAAAATATTGAAAAGATGACTAGATATCCTCAACACTACTTAGTTCACAATGCCCCACTAATTTGAGAGGACCAAAATGAATGAAATTCCTTAAAAGTTTGGAAGAATAAACCCAAAAAATATTATCCCAAAAAATATTTTCTTTAACAGTCCCTTCAAAAGTTTTCAAATTTCTTTCAATGCAAATACACCAAAGCATGGCTATCAAATGTGTCATTCAAATGGATTTTTTAACAGTTCAGCTTATTGGTCAAATAGTGTTATGTACATCAATCTATCCTCGCAGGTGGCAGTTTTCCTTCACTCACTCCCCTCATGACAAACTTATTATATGATTGACGATCCAATGTCTTGTAACATTCTACGTGTCCACACATGCCCTATTACATTGAGGATTGACTTGGAAGATCTTGGTGTGTGGATCTTAGAAAGAGAAAACCTGTGTTTGAGCAGATCTTTAGTCACATACCTCGATAGAGATCAAGATATGATTTTCCCAAAGAGTCCAGCTTATATGATTTTGTATGCCCATTACGCAAATTTCTATCACGAACAACTGCCCTTCGACAGGTTACTTCTTGTAGGAAAGCTTCATACTCATCTGGGTCATAAGGCCTTTCGAGAACTTCCAAGAGCCTTTCCCTAAACTGAGAATGACTACTTGTATCAGGACTGTTGCTATTTATATTCATCTAAATGGAGAAGGAGACAACATAGTTAGAATTAAAGATATACAAACAACGCAAATATTGAAGCTGCATCAACCCCTAAATCTACCCAAAGTGTGTACAAAATCTACCCAAAGTATGTACAAAATATACCCAAAGTATGTACAAAAAGTGATTTTTACTGCAGAATAGATACTTACAGATATGCCAACTGATTTTGAGGTCACAAATGGGGTAGGGGTGCGGTTTTGACCGCAACAAGGAACAGTGTCCATCACGATTACTTCTGAATCATCATCACTCTTGTCATTTTCCTCAAGTTTCACTGACTTGCCATTTTCAGGTGTAAATACAAAATCCTCACCATCTTTCGTAAGGGAATTCAAATATGTCCGATAGCTTTCATCCATCATATCTGATTCTGATTCTGATTCACACAGATGTTTAGTGGCAGAAAAAACTTCTGACTTGGGACTTTTATTAGAATTTCTGGATACCCTACGTGAAGTAAGTACCGAATCTTCCAATCCCGCACTCTTTCTTTTAGCAGGAGTAATTGGATTTTCCTTATAAACACCCCTTAATTCTTTTGGTTTCTTGGCTCTTTCCAATCTGAATTCTGAGTCATATTCACGCAGAAAGACTTCTGACATGGGACTTTTATTAGAAATTCTGGTTACTCTGCGGGGAGTATTTGGATTTTCCTTATAAACACTCCTTAATTCTTTTGGATTCTTGGCTCTTTCCGAGCCTGAAATCGTACCTATAACTTTTGGGCTTTCTGTTTTCTCTTTCCTTGAAGCACTCCTCAAAATTCTTGTAGTTCCAGTGTTTACTTTCGTCTGAGCACTTTCCAACCCCTCTGGAGAATTTGCAGGCAGCCCATCACACAACCCATCTTCTTCCTCATACTTAATAACCACTCTTTCATTGTTTATAGCGGTTTCAAGCACATAAGATTCTCCGTCAACCCTCAGATGTTCCAAAAATAATTTATACAGAGGATCCATGTCATCCACATCGTTATCTGACAAATTCTTATACGGTGAATTCGAATTCTCTTTCTCATAATCATGGTGCCCATCATCCACATATTTAGCATCAGCCTCGTCATCTTCATCAACATGTTCAACCAAACTATCAAGAAATATTCGATAATCCTCGTCTACCAGAACAGTATCTTCTCTCCGATCATCATTCTTTAAAGTTGTCTTTGCGGCATTGCCGCAGGAAACCGGCTTAGTGTTTTGACTAACAATGCACCTCCTTTTCCAACGTCTAGCCAACCTTATGTCAAAAGTGCTATCATCAATTTCCTCCTTAATCATTCTATTGACCTTCTTCACTGAAACATCCCTCATGTTTTAAAGGGCAAAGATGGGAACTCCCACTTTCTCAATCCAGTTCTACAATGAAGATCCTTTATCATAAAATATAACTGCGTCAACAAAACACAAGAAAACAGAAACAGAGCGACAACGAAGTGATTGCTTTTCTTCAAACTGAAAATTATAAATGGCAATACCAGAGTTAACTTTTGCTTGCGAAGTTCACCAATTTGAAACTAGAAAACTCAAAGCTCATTCTTTCAACGGTTCTCATTCAAACTAAACAGACACTCTGAGTTGACCATCAAGAAGGCTCTCACATTCTTGAAACAGGAAAAATGCAACACCCAAGAACCAAAATAACTCCCTTTTAACTTCAATCTGTCTAATTCTCCCGAGTGCTCTCAGAAACCAAAAGATAATTAGGTTTCGTCGAGGTTAGTAGTTCTTGGAAACTAACCTGATCACGAAGCGGAATAATGAACCAATCCAATCTATGACATAAATGCTTAAACCCTAGATTACATGTGCGGAAGTACGCGTTTTACTTCTCAAGTCTGACTATGAAAAGCGGCACCATGCAGGATGCGCGGGATTACAGCCAGGCCAAGGCGGTAGCTTTAAAGTCTCCGAGAGTCAGACAGACGGACATTTGAGCAATATAATTTGATATTTATGTCGGACATACTCAGTAACTCAGATGTCAAGCGTTAGTAGTAGTCAGGACCCGAACTAGTCGGTCTCTCGCTCCTTGAACTGAACCGAACAGCAATAATGGGGATGACGAGGAACAATTTTAGGCGGTTCGTTCCAAGTGTTTTCACAGGTTGGGTCCTTCATGGGTGATGACGGTTCGATTCAATCGTTTTTTATGAAAAATCGAATCCAACTGAATTTTCAGTTCAAATATAAAATTGAAATGAATCATTCATGTCAAATGAATCTACTCAAACCGTGAGGATCAGTTCAGTATTATTAATTAAAAATAATTATTTTTCAATGATATTATTAAAAAAATAAAAAAAAATTATTTCAGTTCATTTCAATTTTATATGAAATTATATATAAAAAATAATAATAATATAAATTTAATATTTCGGTTTGGTCCGATTCAAAAAATATCAAATTCTCGAATCAAATACATATAAAGAACCGATTATTTTTTGTTCAATTCGATCGGTTCGGCATAATTTTAACCACTCCTAGATCCTCTCACGTTCAATCGTTTAACTATTCATTTGAGACTTGATTTTAAAGAAGGAAAACGTTAAAAAAACATCACATCAATTTTTCAATTTTCCATTGTCAAGTGGAGAATCTCAACAAAAATGGAAACGAAATAGTCACACATCATCTGCGAGGTGAACAGTTCCCCTATTTCACACTTAACGGAAACAAAAAAATTGTAATTCATTTTCTCCCTCCATCGACATTCAAACATAAATGGTCACCCATCATGTGGGATGCACATGGTGATCTGTTGTGTTTAATTCTCACATTTATTTGTTTAATATGCTCATGTAATATATGTTCAATTTTCATGCAAATCTTGTTGAAGTTAGTTTGTTTCTCTTTTGCAAAAAACAGAAGAAAAGAATTGTATTGACATAAGAAAAAAATAAACGAGAAATAAAAGAATAAGTTTAATATAAGTCATTCTTATGTTAATTATATCTAAGAAATATTAATTAAATAATATATATCTTTAAAAAGTTATGGAAACTAAAATTGGAATAAAAGATAAAAAAACAAAAGTTGAAGGCGTATTAATCAATCAAAAGTTTTTCCTTTAAAATAAGTTTTATATATAGTACAAATTGAGTCCTTAAATTTTCATTTAAGTGCGCAATTTTTCAATTCAAAACTCAACATTTTATAATGAAATAGGGCATAAATTTGATTCTTTACGTCAATTGTTAAGTCATTCCTATAAAAGAGATTTGACAATACAAAAATACAAATAAGCTAGATACAATAAAGTAGAAAGTGCATCAATTATTTTCACTTAAATTTTCAGGTTACATCAGACTCTATTTATAAAGTAAAATTTGATAATATAATTCATCTAGACCAATATGATATGTTTCATCTTATAGTTATGCTTCGCTTAATCTTAATAAACCATATAGATGATTCACTCTCGTTGATCTAATTGTCCATGAAGTTTTACTCTGAATGACATGTACAACCAAATCATTAGGCACTTACAACTACATTTTAGAATTTAACTTAAAACATGTCTTTAGACCTGAATTCTTACCCTGATTTGATTTTAAACTTAAGCCTAAATCATTGAATTGGAAAGCCATACATAGATATATTTATAGTATAGATAAAGAGGAAGAAGGAAGTGCAGTTTTATGTTTTAGTTTTTTCAACTAATTCCAAACGAATTGGGAAAAGAAGTTTAAGAATTTTCAGAGTAACTGCATGAGAAAGACCCTATAAATTTTTTTAATGAAAATGTGAGTTTTTTGTTAAGGTAAAAAACTAAAATGTTCATGTGCTAACCCCTAATCTAACGAAAATTGGTTGTTACATCTTGATCTAGTATTCTGTCATAAAAATTTACACACGTTAGACCAGAGTTTAGCAAAAAAATATTGTCAGATAGAGTCTAGTAATCACTAATTTTAATTGAAAAATTTAAACTAAATGAGTTACTTAGTATTTTTGCATAGAAAATACTTAATTTCACTAAACATACAAAGTCTTGACATCGTTATTTTCTTTGACAAGAACTGTTTATAAAAATTTCTTAAATTTTTATAAAATAGGCTTCCAAACAAGCCTAAATTTCTGATTTTTGTTTCAATTTAAAAAAAGGTATATTTTCGGTAACTCTATATGAAAATGTAGAAATTTATGGAAAGTGGCAGTTGATCAACTTTGTAACATTTTTGTTCTAAAAACCGACCTTTGACTCTATTATTGACTAGAGTATGACCTTGCTGTTCTTAATTGGTTTATTTCATTTGAGTGGGGTTATTCTTCTAAGTGGCAATTGATTATCTGAACCGTACAGTAGGTCAATCTGGGTCGTAGAGGTTCTCACACTTGTCTCAATCTCAGCCGTACATAGTTTAATCCGATCCGTGGATTTCGCTATTTCAGTCATCTTCTTCGTAGCCACTCTGCAAGTGGTTTTATTTTATTCCCTTTTGTTTTCTTTTCTTCATTATTCTGTCTTCTTCTTCTTAACGTAGCCTTTTCCCCTCCGTCTTCTCCTTCGTCGGAGATCTGGGTTGTAGCGACGAAACTGTTTTCGTTGCTAAAAGATGCTTTTAGCGACGAAATTCTAGTTGGGTCATTAAAAATTATGTTTTCGGCGACGAAATTTATTTTCGCTAAAAGATTAACCCACCACAAAAATTTGAATCCGTGCTAACGTATTGAGGCCCTTGGCCGACAAAATTAAAACTTTCGTCGGTAAAAATTTTACCGACCAAACATAAACTTTGTCGGGAAAAGTTTGTCCATTCTTAGTTAAAACGACGTGACAATGATCTTATTTCCCCAAAACTTCCCTCATTTTTCTCAGGACAAATTTTCCCTTTCGTGAAAACCCCTCTTTGCAGACCCATCAAAGCCCCTCGCTCATCTGCTCTCTGTCACCATCAGCTTGCCATCGTGGCCGCCCTCTGTTAGCTTGCTGGTCATCGTCTCCGCTGCATGCTTTCTGGTCGTCGTCGTCGACTGTCTCTTTGTGGAAGCACATTGCCGAGTCTCTACTGTCTTAAGGTAAATCTTCTATTATTATTTGATTTGAGTATTTACATGTTTGTAGATTTTGTGTCAAGAGATTAAGAGAATATAAATCTAATTATAAGTTGAATTTACTGACAATTTTGTTACAATGAGATTTCCCCTTCAAAGATTTTTACAGGAAAAAAATGGAGCAAAATTCCTTAAAGATTTGAAAGAATTGTAACCCTTTTCTTTTCAAAAAGAATTTTCCTATTACTTAGTTACTTTAATGTTTTTGAGATTTTCTTGAGCAGCTAGCAAGTCCACCAAGATTTATCAAAAAAATCGCGTACCTCTACTTGTTTGTCCTAAATTTAATGAAAAAGGGGAACAGGAAGAAGCAATTTTGAATTTTGGCCTCGTACTGGCATAATATACAACATTTCTCTTCCTTTTAACCTCTCTGGCATAGAAGTTTCGTATGTTAGGCTTAGAAGTGGACATATGTTAGATTTTTACTGGCATAATATACAACATTTCTCTTCCTTTTGGTCCAGAGGAGAAAATTCAAGTTTTATTTTAATCTTACCAAGGGTTATACAATGTGTTATGTGGAGAGGCTAGCTATTGTATATTTTAATCTTATGTTGACTTTAGGCCCTTAGGGCCCATGATTCTTCAAATTCAAGCACCATAGGGAAGCAAAAGCTAGAATTTAGCATTATAGGAGACCCATTTTTGTCCTGTTTCCTCAGATTGAGCTGGGTGAGAGAAATGTGACACTAAAATGCTTTACCAGCCAAATCTTGCTGATCCTGCTCAGACGGAGGATTATCACCTCTTCATCCAGGTATGTAACTCAACTAATTATGTTTCTTCTCAGCAACACTATACACTAGTTTATTATGTGAGTTTCTAGAATTTGCTTCTTCCGAGTCAAATACAAACTCAGTAGGCTTAAGGAATTCAAATAATGTTTTCTTTTATATCCTAACATAATCTAGAGAACTATCATTAATATTTTTGTCTCGTTGACTTTGTCATCTCTTTGTTGTAATATTAATCAATTTGAAGCATGCAAGTATACCTCTTTTTCTTTTTTCTTTTGTCTTTACTCCTGTTTTCTTGATGGATCTTAAATGAAGAAATAGTTGTGTTGATCTAGTTGCTTCTGTAGCTTTTAGATCCTGGATCTGTTTAGAGTAACTATATTATGGTTTTATGGTAGAATATGAGGTTGAAAAAGATGTTTTCAAATTGGCCGACTCTTCATTTGGGAAGAATTTCACTATGAAACCTCCCTGTGTTATGGATCTTTTGGAAGTCGTAGTGTGAATGCTAAATTGTCGTTTCAAGAGGGAAGAATGCTGCAATTCTTCAGAACATGGCTACACTCATCTTGGAGCTCATCGCTTTGAATCGGTTTGTTGGATGCCTTTTCAATATTTTTTTATTGATGAATATAATTATCTTGAATTTGACTCATTGTGATGTTACAAGAACGCATGTGTGCTTTACAAGATGAGTCTAACGTTGAAGATGTCACACCTCGCACTGAAAACGAGATAGTTAACATTTTTTGTAATCAATTGATGGTAAGATTGACATTTTTTGAGTTTTTCTTGTTTCGTACCTTGATTGGTCTGCCTCTGACATACATGTTAATCGGTGTTGGGTACACATCATCTATAACATATATAAAAACATCAAATTTAGAAAAAAAATTATGGACGATAATGTTCTTATTGATATTTTAAATTATCTTAATTGCCGGTCAATTACTATGAGAGGTCCCACATGTTTCTGATACAAAGTAGGGGAAAAAAACAAAAAGAGCACTTGTACAAATTGAAGAAAAAACAATAGAGATATGTTGAGAGGGAAAGCATTTTTTTTTTTACTTTTGATAAAAAAGAATGGCATATAAATAGGCTTTACATCAGATGACACTAATCACGACTCCTATAAATTAGTATTACAACTAAGACACTTTCTCAACTACAAATTAAATAACAAATTCTTAAATACTCGGTCTAACCCACCAACGATTAGAACTTTCAATGAATATTAATAAATATGAAATAAAATATTTGAATATTAACACCCTCCCTTAAATTGAAATCTGTAGATATCAGGTTTAAAAAAAAGAATTAACCTTCTGCAAAGTCCTCCTTTAGAACAGCATGTGAACAAACTCCTAGTAGGCCCCACAGCTTCACAAATGTAGCCAACTTGAGAGGCTTGGCCTGTATATTTGTAACTTGGTCTTCACTTTGACAATAAATCAGTTTGAGTGTTTCATCATTGATGTGAAATCTTTATCATTGCTGAGATTTCTTAAAAAATAATATTTCACATCAATATGCTTGCTTCTTCCATGTAGCACGTGATTCTTGAAGAGTTTGATTGCTGCGCTGTTTAGCTTCATGATCTTTGTTTAGCTTCAAGCCAAACTCAATTGGAGTGCTTATAAGATTGCAATCCTTCATTTGAAACCTGTCCAAAATATCTTGCACATACTTCTTTTGAAAAATAAAGATCTCATTAGCTGATTGCACTACTTCTATGACAAGGAAGTAATGCATCATCCATCGCTTTCCTCCATTTTTCTTCTTTGACAACACTTTCAAATGTTATAGGATCACAATCTGAAAACAAATCAAAGTGAGTGATTGGATCTTCAATTCCAGTTACCTCATAATCTTCCATCCATGTGGGCCTTTTTTGAATACGAGAAAGAGATCAAGTTGCTGCATCAGTAGCATCTGCTGTTGTTAGCAAAATTTCAACAGCTGTTAGAGTTGCTTCTGATGAATTTTCAGGCATAAAGGCTTCTGATGAATTTTCAAGCATAAAGGCTGTTGGAGTTGGTTCGCTTTCAGAATCATTATAAAAAAAGAGCTTAATTAGGTTCATGCCCATTGCAATCCCAAGTGTTTTCCTCATCAAAGACAACGTCTCGGGTGGTCACAATTTTTTGGATTAGTGGATTAAACAATTTATACACTTTGGATGTTTCACTAACACCAAGAAAAACACAGTTTCCCCTTTATCATCAAGTTTCTTCCTTTTCTCATCTGGGATATGCGCATAAGCGATGCAACCGATTTTTTTAAAATAATTTACAGTTGGTCTCCATCCACTCCAAGCCTCCTCTTGTGTCATATTTTGAATATCAAATGTAGGACTTCTATTCAAGATGTGAATACTCCAATTTACTGCTTCAGGTAACAAAGATTTTGGAATTCTCCTTGCCAACAAGCTTCTCACCATATTGAGGATGTTTATGCTTTTCCTCTCTGATACACCATTTTGTTGTGACGTATAAGCAGTTGTCAGCTCTCTTTGAATGCCATGAACGTCACAAAAAACTTCAAATTCAGTTGAGCAATGTTCTCCACCACGATCTGTTCGGAGGGTCTCAATGGTCTTTCTTGTTTCATTTTCCACATGAGCCTTGAAGCTTTTAAATGCAGAAAAAGATTCTGATTTTTTTTGTAAAAAATAAACCTAAGTTTTTCGAGTATAATCATCAATGAAGGTAATTAAGTATCTTTTACCTCCATTAGAAATTGGTGTTATCGGACCACACAATATCGGAGTGAATTAGCTCCAAAACTCTTTTTGCTCGCCATGACTTCCCTTGGGGGAAATTGAGAACGATGTTGTTTGCCAACAACACATTCTTCACAAACTTAGGAAAGAATACTAATATGAGAAAGACTTGTCACCATATTTTTTTGTTGGAGTTCAATCCACAAATACTCAAGTGGCCGTAACGAAAATGCCACAACCAAGAAGGATCTTATATTGTAGCTACCAAACAAGATTGCACACTTTCAATCTTCAATGGAAACAACATATTTGAACTCATTTGCACAACATCAATAGCTCCTCTAGTAGGATCATAAATCTTACAAACACCCTTTTAAATAGTGATTACATAACTCTTTTCTTGCAATTGACCCGCACTTAATAAATTACTTTTCAACTCAAGAACATAAAGAACATTAGAAATTGTCTCTACAAAACCATTTTTGGTTCTTATCTCAATATGACTCTTTCTCATTACCCTTACAGTAGAACAATCACCAAAACTTATTATAGAATGAAAGCCTTCATTTAAATAAGAAAAAGAAGACTTACTTCCACACATGTGGTTGCTGCAGCCCGTATCCACATACCAAACATCAGACTCAGATTTTTGATTAGCTTGTACAGCCATCAGCAAAGTTTCTACGTCCTTCTTTTTCGACAAAATTTGATTGTTCTTCCTTTTCTTTGTCATTAGGAAGCTTAGTATAACATTCAGAACGATAATGACCAAATTTATGACATCTAAAGCACTCTACCTTGGATTTGCCAAAATGTTGATCTTGTCCTCTACCTTTGCCTGAAAATTTATCATAATTGGCTTTGAAATACTTGTCGCCATCTTTATTGCCCTGAGCTCCCCTTCCTCTACCTCTAGAGTTTGAGAAATGAGTAGATGTAGAAGCCTTTAAAGCTTGTTCCTCTGAAGTCGAACTTCGATTCATCTTCAGTTCATGGACCAGCATGGAGCTCAGCAATTCATCAAGAGAGAATGCATATATGTCTTTCGATTCTTCAATTGAACACATGACATAATCAAAAGTTGGTGTCAAGGAACATAATATTTTCTCCACAATGGTGACATCTTCCATCTTCTCACCATGAAATCACATTCTGTTACTAATCTTTATAGTCCTGCACAGTAGCTGGTAACAGATTCCTCATCCTTCATTTGTAGAGTCTCAAAAACTCTTCTCAAAGCTTGAAGTTGTGCACACTTCACTCTAGCAGAGCCTTGATATTTTTTCTTCATGGAATCCTAAATATCTTTGAAAGTTTCTTTACTAAGAATTGTTTTCAAGATTGGATGATTAATTACTTGAAAAAGGTAATTTTTTGCTTTCAAATCTTTTAGCTTTTTCCCTTCCAACTCTGTTTTCTGGGCATCCGTTAGCACAACACATTCTACTGGTTCTGCTACTCCATAAACAACAACTGTCCAATATTCTTTGGACCTCAAGAAGTTCTCCATGAGCATGCTCCAATGATCATGGTGACCATTAAAACGTGAAGTGGGTGGTTGTACAAAACTGTCGGAAGCCATCAAATTTACTCTTTTTTTCCTCCTTGAAACCTTCTCTGATACCATTGATACAGAGTAGAGAAAAAAAATAAAAAGAGCACTTGTACAAAGTGAAGAAAAAACAATAGAGACGTGTTGAAAGGGAAAGCTTTTTTTTACTTTTGATAAAAAAAAAGAAGGGTCTATAAATAGGTTTTACATCAGAACACCTAACCACGACTCCTATGAAATAACATTACAACTAAGACACTTTCTCAACTACAAATAATATAACAAATTCCTAAAGACTTGGTCTAATCCACTAACGATTAGAACTTTCAATGAATGTTAATAAATATGAAATAAAACATTTAAATATTAATAGTTTCGTCTCACATGTTTCATATCAAAATTAATTAAGATTCATTCTCATTAAAATGAAAAATATTTTTATCTTTCATATCATTTTGACATCATTATAATAATTATTTATTATTTATTACATACACACAAAATAATAAAAATTTATCTGTGATACACTTCTAGTTCCCCTTTCATGTAAAGTCTCTACTATTTCCCTAATTGCATTCTACTTTACTTTTAAATTAAGAATTTTGTATTGCACTTAGTTAAATTATAATATATTTTCTATTTTAATGAGTTATGTCTTACTATTTGAGAGAGTCTAGATTCATCATTAATCACTAATGTTATTCACTGGGATAAGTTCCATCGATTAAAAAAGTTTATATTCATAATTGAAATCTTACTTAGAGAATATAAAAAAAATTCCTTAAAATTATTTGATTGAATAATTTGAAATATATTAAATAGTTCTTTATGTCTAAAATTTAGACATAAGCACGTACAACACACGTGATAAAATAATAGTTGTATTGAAAAGTGGCCATGGCCCGACCATTACGTTAAACACGTTGTGTTTTTTTTTTTGTCTATTTTCTTATTTAGATTTATGTTCTCACCTCTAATCAACTCTTGAATTGTTGTTCTCTTTTTATTCCATAGTCAGTCCTGTTCTTTTAATTCTGGCCTAATATACAAAGATTAATAATCATTATTGCAGTTTATATTTTTGAATTCAATTTTCGGACATTTCAAGGTTTTGGATAAAATGTTGAATTGTTTTCTCAACACAAATGGTTAGTTTTTTCTTGTAACGTTCTTTTATGGCGTTAATATGTTTTTATTGATTGTTCTTTTTATACCATGTTGTGTTTCGGATTTCTTTTAAGTTGCATATATACACACATATATATATACATAGTTTAGTATGTTATTTTAGAGGTTTACTAATAAAATTTTCATTATTGGTAACTTATAGATTAGTTTATCATAAAAATTAATTAAATTTACCTGAAGGAATCCTGAAACTTAAATTTATTCAATATTTATCTAACCATTTCAATATTTCATACGATAGAAAGATGGATACAAATATTACTTGAATTTAGTTAATTTGAATTTTATGACATATCATGTTTGTAAGCTTTTTTTAGTTTTACTTAACAATTTTCCTTTTTGCTAATAGTATTGTTGTTTACTTTTATTACGTCTTTCTGTATGAAAATATTAGAGTAAATGATCTTTACTATTCATGATTTCGATAACTTAATATTACTTTTATAGTGCATTGAGACGATAAAATCATTATATATATTCTTATTAATAACTGATATTTACTTTGCTTGCAGATTGTGTGGGTTAAAACACAAAGTCATTGTTTGGCTGTCAATATTAGACATACTAAAAAATTGAACAGTATTATTTTAGTATTGTCTTGTGTTTCGCTGGATTAACTAATACGTCAAACTAAATAGTACTGTTATCATTGTATTAACTAATACAGTCTCCTGATCATTGAGACTCGGTGAGACTAAGAGTAGGGGCGATTCTACTATTTACAAAATTTCTATTGTATTCATATTATACATACAATTAGCTAAATAAAATGTAAAATTATAAAATAATATATTACTTGCCCCTCTTTCAATCTATAAAATTTAACAGGTGTATACTATTTTCCCCTTAAAATTTATAAAACTAATAAATTATATACGATTTGTGACTTTTCAAATGTATGAAAATAATACAGTATGTTATTTGTCTCATTCAAAGATTTAAAATTATAAAAGTTTAATATATTTTTAATTTACTATTGCATCAAATAGCATGGGGTTGAAATTTTTTGTTGCCTCATTTCTACAAAAGTTCTTGTCTCGCTCCTGACTAAAAGTAAAAAAATCCTCGCTTTATATTAATACATACATGGTCTCATGAACAACTCCTGATAGTACCAACTATATTTTACTTCAAGAATTGTTCAGTAACGTGAGATGTGCAATAAGAGAGGAGAGAGAGTGTGTGTAGAGGAAAAAGGAGAGCATTTTATTACTCAGCACATGAGTAC
>QANY01001753.1:0-123594 GCA_003255025.1 Datisca glomerata
CTGCTTGTAACTGCAGGTGGCAGTGGCAGTGGCAGCGACAGTGGAGGAGGAGGAGGAGGAATTGGTGGTGGGGGTAGTGGTGGAAGATGAATAGGGTTGAGCATCAATTTCTATGTTGATATGTTTTTCCATTACAAAGGCATACAGCTTAGTTGGAGAAGTTTTGTGAGAGAATACATTTATATATGTGTGATTGATTGGTCATAATTAAAACATTGGCATTTATTTAGCTTTTCATATTTCTTTTAAGAAAATGAGAATTCTAAATTAGAAAAAATAAAAAGTATAAAAAAGAAGGTTTAGGGTCCAGATGAACAGTGTTATAAGTAACATGGTTTACTTTAATAAAAGCAAGCTAAATTGTAACCCACGTGGGAATTGAGGATCCTTTTTATATTATACCCATCATCAATAGTTGTAAGTAACATAGTTTACTATAATAGCTAATACTAAGTTAGACATTTCACCTAAAATGGAAAAATAGCCTCATGTTATAAGGGCACTCGAGTATAAAATAAGTTGTTATGTATGTCTAGACCACACGAAACTATAAGAACGATCATATTTTAGCAGTATATTATATAAAACTAGAGAATAATTCATGTAACAACAATTAGAAAAATTTACCTTTAAATATTCTCTAATTTGCTAGTTTTCTCATTTGAAATTAAATCATGATGGCTCTGGTTTAGGCTTTCCTCGTGCATTTGTTACCTGCCTTGTTCTAGTTTATGTCAATTCACTGTTTTTGATGTGTTGTTCCATGGGCGTCTACTATGATTCTTAGCATTTGGACTTTGTACATAAATGGTAGGCCATGATGTTCTTTCTCATCTTTAACCATTGATTTTCACATTCATGTTGTGGAACTTGAAGTTGTAAATAAAGGCCCTATAATTCTGGCAGATGGTGGAAAGCTACCACTCAAAGAATCATGCCCTATGATAATGATTTGCAAATAAGTATGTTGGAAGAAGAATCAATTTGACATTAAAGTCGTTCATGGTTGTTAAACTCTCAATCCAGATCGTAGGATTATATGATTTTATAATCTTGTTTTACCCACACGATCCGATTTCTAAGTAAAATCTTTAATTGAGAGTATCTTACTATCTTAATATATTTTTTGTCTTAGATTTGTAGGATCATACGATCCTACTACAATCTTACAATTTCATTAAGCATAATTTTTAATGTAATGATAAGAAAACTGAATAGGTGGAAATACCTATGAAACCACGCGAGTAGGGCAGGACCAATCAAGAAGGAGAGTGTGGATTGCCGGGCATAACGAGAAAAAATCAATCTAAGTCGTTGATCCTATTATGCCCCATCTAATAGTCCAGGCTCCATCAGTTGTCGATATAGATAAACTAAATCTGATGTTGATAAGCTCTATCCTAGAAGAATATTCTATTTATTCTCTATTTTTAAGGGATGTAGTTAAATTTTCTAACTAATTAAGAGCCTATAAATAGAGGTCAATTGTAAACTCAAGAATTCAATACGCACAGAGCAATTATTCATATCATTTATGTTAATTCTCTCTCTCTCTCTCTTTAATTTACTCATTATTATCGAGTGTGAAGATTTTTCCCTTTATATTTTGATATTTTCATTGAGAGTTGAACTCAAGATATAACCTAAGATGCCTCATACTAGATCACACACGGCATAAGAAGCAGGAACGAAGCTAACGCAGCTGTCCACCATCCAAATCAACTCGCACAGCCCACAGGAGTACACGGCATGATCCAAACTATCTTGACCTGGATCAGGTTATGGAGAATCGCAACAGTGAAGCGCTGCAGAACGCCTAGCAAACTATGCATGAGCAAATTGTCACGTTGCAACAGGAGATAACGGAAACCAGAGTGGAAGTAAGCAAAAGGACTATGGTGAGTGAACGAGGAGAAGAAAATTAGAATGAAGAACAACGTGAGCGGGTACCCAACGGCCCAATACGATAGCTAGCCATAACATCCGCCATGAGGAGATAGAAATCACTTCACGTGACCACGAAGGGACGCTGGGGTTGAGAACGGCCTGGCGGAGTCAATGACTGAACGGGCAGTGGAGAAAATGCTAAGCAAAAGATGCTCAAGATGAGAAAGTTAGGAGTTGCTGAAGTAAAGGACTTGGAAACTTTACTCTGGTCCCCATTGTGTCTACACTCTCGTACCAAAGAAGTTTGTAGCTCCTAAGTTTAAATGTTATGAAGAAAAATCAGATCTCGTGGATCATCTCCACCATTTTAAATAAGTGATGACGCCTCACTAACATGAGGATGAATTGATGTGAAGGATGTTCCCAACCAGTCTAGACAGGAATGCATTAAAGTGGCATCATTCTCTACTTCCTTGTTCAATTAATAGATTTACTAGAATGTCGTCTATCTTCTTGGAACACTACTCCACCTACCGGATGGTGATGAAAGATTCAGAATACCGATTGACAATCACGATCAGAAAAGGAGAGTCGTTGCGTGATTACGCCCACCGCTTCAAGGATGAAATGGCATTCAGACGCAGTTTAGATCTGAACTTGCAATTGTTTGAGGATCTGTCAATGAACAAACCCCTCATAATGGTGGAGACTTTCCTCTGGGGAAAACATACATAGCCCTAAAGGAAGAAAGGAAGAGCATCTAGAAGCTGATAGAACAAAGGAATTCCAGACCACGCAGAGATGACGACAGTGGGAGAACGGGAAAACATGGAATTTAATGTTCGGAAATGAAGGTGGAAGAAAGAAGGAACGACTTTAAGAAAAGATCGAGGCTAGCTGGTGAGGTCCATCCCTGGGACAAGATCTACACCCCTTTAACCATACCAATAAATCAGATTCTTGAACTCACAGGATAAATCGTGGCTGAGGCGGCCCCCTTAACTTACAAAAGAACCAAATCAGAGAGATAAGGATAAGTTTTGCCACTACCATTGGAGCGTTGTGTATGAAACTAAAGATTTCTATAAGTTGAAAGACTACATTGAAATACTTGTGCAGGATGGACATCTAAATGAGTTTGTTGTAAGAAGGGGCCAACCAAGGAGGGACAAAAATGAAGACGTCCCAGAGAAAAGGAACCACTAAGGATAATGGATACGATTATTGCCCTGGCAGAATCTGAGGGTATGACGAGGAAAGAAATAAAGATCTTTTGTAAGACGCCGAGTCTCAAGATGAACAATGATCCATGAGATACACATGAAAACGTACCAATCATTTTTGAAGAGAACGGCAGATATGCCGGATATAATGATGCGTTGGTGATCACCATTCAGATTGGAAACTGCTTGTTATGGAGGATTTTGGTTGATGACAGAAGTGCGGTGAACATACTCCATCGCTCAATACTTGAGAAGATGGCACTGGACGCCCCAAAGCTTTGCAGCGCGGGACAACTACTCATTAGGTTCAATGAGACTATAATGTATTTTGAAGCGATTTTATCAAAGTCGCTCAAGCATGATGTGTTTTCAAGAATGAAGGTAATACTAAAAATGATGACAAAGAATAAAAGTTTAGGGGGGATGTTAAAAGTAAACCTTTGATAGTGCAAAAGAAAGAAGTAAGAGTTAAAATGTTATAGCTAGTGAAGACTTCTCACCATCATATTCTTAGGGTGGTCATAGGATAGTTTGTGAAAATTTGAATGTTATTGTTGCTTGTTCCTTCATCCTCTACTATAAATAGATGAATAGTGAATAGAGAAAAAAGACAGTGGAGTGGAAGAGAGACAAAGAGTGTGAAAGTTTTTTTTATATATGTTATAAGTTTTTGTTTTAAAGTTTTTATTCCAAACCATTTTGTGTGAAATTAGTAAAAAAATGTTATATATGTAAAAAAATTACAGTAAAAAAAATAATCAGTTATAAATAATCAGTTAAAAAAATAATCACTAATTATAGTAAAAAAATTATGAAATTATTTATTATAAATAATCAGTTACAAAAATGGAATCACTTAGTTATATTTCAAACTAAATAACTCACTATAAATAACACAACCATTTTTCACATCTCCACACTCCCAGAGTTTGCTATTTTTTAGTTACATTTTTAGAGTGGTAGATATCTACATTTCTAAACAAACATAATGACGAGCAAAGTCCAATATTTGACTCCGTTTCAAAATTGGAGGGTTTTTAAAAAGATTGAATAATCAAAGTTTCGGTGGTTTGAAAATGATTGGTTGAGATATTTAGAAACTCAAAAGGCCCTCTAGACAATTCAAAACTTATTTTGATGGATGAAAGGAAAATTTTATTATGCCTCTAAAAATATTTACCTTGATATCGATCAAAATGAGTTTCAAAATGTACAACGACACTATAATTAAGTTGAAACTTTGAGTGAAAAGAACAAAAGTTATTTCATTACAAATGAAAATGTAATATCTGTAGACAGAAGGTTCCATAATGTGTATGAAGAGATAAAAATCATCATTTTATCAAATATAATCATCAAGGAATTAGATGAAGAAATTCTTGTTGTGCAAAATCATTTATTGACTTCTATGACTTTCAAAGTCTAAATAACAGCACAAATTTGTTGGTTGAAGAACATTTACTAAATAATTTTCTATATTATATTATTCTCAATGTTTTTCTTTACCATACATATCATTTCTGTAGTATATCATATTTTATAGATATTATTGACATTGTTATAATTGTCAAGCCAACTTTCAACATTAAACTTGCAAGTACCGAGGCACGAACAAAAAGAGAGAGAGACAATTCTCTTAAATAAAAAGTGAGGATGATTTGTTACTTCCTAAAGTAGGGGAGAGTATGGGGAGAGTCTGCAAAGGTGACATTATGGGGAGACTTAGCAAAATACAGGACAACTACTTGAGGATTTGGATTCTGAAGCTCAAATAATTTTGGTATCAGATGTAAAAACAAGCTTCTATCAAGATATAATAATATTATATAACGCTACAATTCAAAAATTTTAATTAAGTACCAATGTTTTATTCATTTATAATCCTAGCGGAAGTAAGCCTAACTACAACCGTTGGAAGTCATATATCAATCAATCCAAATGTCAAAGAAGTTTAAAAGCTACATAGTTAGCCTGGATAAAAAGTTTAAATGTAGAGAAGATCTTTTTAATTTTTATACCCAACAAAAAAGATGAAAGATTTTGAATTATTTTCATTGAAAAAAAAATTAACAAGTCATACTGCAAATGTTTCTTACATAATAAGATATATGCTAAAAATGATCGTAATGGATGGAAGTACAAAAGCCTATGTGACAATTTTCAATAGAGTTGAGATATTAATTGGATGTCACGTCTCAAAATATATTAAAGAGGTATGTCTGGTATAATTTCAACTTATTTTTTATATTACTTTTACAATATTATCCTTACTAATGTTTGTTTTAATTTCTCAACGAAAAGGAAGAAAATGAATTTTTACAAAATTATTGTTTCATGTCAAGACAATGAATTCATTTTCCTCGTTAAACTAGATAAAAAATTTGAATGAAATCGAGCAAGAAAACATATAATTGTTCAAGAAATTTATTGCATTAATGTCTATGGAGCACGAGAAAATTGAAAGAGAGAAATTATTAGAGAATAGTGAGAAAACCAAGATAGAAAAGTGATGATGCTTTTTTCACAATTTGAATGTCTTCTATTTTGATAATGACTATTTGATTTTTTATTATTATGAATTTTATCCACTTCTTTGTTACAGTCTAATGTATCGTGTGTGATAACTTTACTTAAAAATATTATCATTAACAAAATATATAACATTAACCAATTCAACAAACTAATTCAACAATCATGAATTCAAGTTAAATGAGTTTTGATTCGTAAAAAAATAGTAAAATGAATAATCTCATATGGTAGAAAATGACAATGATTTAACAACATTAGGTTTACTGCTCAATAAAGAGACTCTCCCTCACATATTACTCATCTTGAATAAGAGAAAATGAGACCATGCAAAGTTCAAGAGTTTAATAGAAATTGATTATGAAAAACCAGTTATTGGTGTATCATCAGTTTTTTATTATAACAAATAAATTATTTTAAATAATATATATAATACGTATTTTGTTAATCATTTTATAAACTAGTAAAATACACGTACAGTGCACGGGATATGTACATTTATTGTTTTGATTGTTTTTTATACATTATTTATTCTTGTAAGTAAAATAATTTTAAAATATATATTTATTAGCAAATAAAATTAAAAAAACTATAATTATGACTTTTATATTTTTCATAAGTCTTACTTAGCAACTAATTTAGTTATGCTAGAAGAACATCCTTTATACATTAGTATATTATTTTTTTATCTTTATCAACTATACATATGTTTTATTCTTGAATTGATTAACGATTGATTTTTTTAATATATATCTTAATGAAAAAATAATTTAATATATACTCATGTCTAAAAATAAATTTTAAATTAAAAACTATAAAGAAATAAAATTTTTGCTTAAGTGATACATTATTTTAAAAAAATAAGAAAGAAGAAAATTACAGTTAATGATACATCTGTAGAAATGATGAACCTTTAGGGTTCTGATCTTTAAAGAAAGATGATGAGCCTTTTGGTTCTGATTTCTTATTGAAAAATACTGAACTCTTTACAATGAGTAAGAATGTATATATACATATAATCTCTAACGGTTGTCTATGATCTCCAACGGATGCCTACTACTGCCTGTGATCGTTTTTTACCAGAAATGGTTAGACACCCACTGTGTTTGGTGAAAGTCTCTATTCTTCTTCCCTCTTTTACCTATGATGAAGATTTCCTTCTGAGGCTGTAATTTCTGCTTCTTTTTCTTCAACACTCCCCTTCAAGTTGGGTTCGTATAAGTTGATCGATCCCAACTTGTTAAGTATTCTTTGGAGGTTAGTTTTGTCAAGGGCTTTGGTGAAGATGTCGGCCAGCGGGTCTTCAATACGTACAAAAGGAATGGTGATTTCTCCCGACTGTACCTTCTCTCTTATGAAGTGACAGTCCACTTCAATGTGTTTGGTTCTCTCGTGGAAAACGGGGTTCATTGCAATATGACATGCTGCTTGGTTGTCACAGTGCATCTCTATCGGTTTTTTTATCTCAACCTTCATGTCTTGAAGGAGATGTCTAATCCATGTGAGTTCACTAGCAGTAAAGGCCATGGCTCTGTATTCTGCCTTTGCACTTGACCTTGCTGCAACAGTTTGTTTCTTGCTCTTCCAGGTTACTAGATTTCCACCTACAAAGACACAGAAACCAGTTGTAGATTTTCTATCATAACTACCTGCCAAGTTTGCATCAGTGTATTCAACTACGGAGTTTGCCCCGGTTCTCTTCATCCATATCCCTTTACCGGGTGTTCTTTTGAGTATCTGAGTATCCTTTCTGCGGCTGCCTGGTGATTTGTGCAGGGTGCGTGCATGAATTGACTGATAACGCTAACTGCAAAAGTGATATTTGATCTTGTAACCGTTAGATAAATTAGTTTTCCTACTAGTCTCTGATATTGGCCTATATCAATTATTGGTTTGCTATCATTAAGTCCTATTTTCATGTTGGTTTCCATTGGTGTGCTAGCAGGTTTTGCCCCTATCATGCCTGTTTCTTTTAACAGTCTAAGATATACTTTCTTTCAGATAGAAATAGTCCCTTTTTTGAGTGAGCTATTTCTATCCCTAGGAAGTACTTCAGTTTTCCTAGATCTTTAATATCAAACTCTCCTTTTAGAAATTGTTGAACACTCCATATTTCATCGTGGTTATTTCCGGTGATGATGATGTCATGTACGTAGACTAAAACAATGGTGGTGGAGTTGTTCGTGTGTTTGACGAACATAGATGAGTCAGTAGAGCTTTTGACAAAGTTAATTTTTAAAAGAGACAAGCTTAATTTTTCATATCATACCCTTGGTGACTGTTTCAGGCCGTAGATAGCCTTCTTTAATCTACATACCATGGACGGGTGCGTTGCTTTCTCGTGTCCTAGAGGAAGGGACATATATACTTTTTATTCCAGGTTTCCTTAGAGGAATGCGTTTTTTACATCCATTTGGTATAGTTCCCAGCTGAGGTTGGTGGCAACGGATAGTAATACTCGGATCATGTTCATTTTTGCTACTGGAGCGAACATTTCCTAGTAATATACTCCATATGTCTGAGTAAAGCCCTTGGCGACTGGCTTTATATCTTTCGATAGTGCCGTTGCTGTTGTATTTGGTCTTGTAGACCCACTTACATCCTACACGTTTTTTCCCGTTGGGTAGTGGGATTATATCCCAACTGTCATTCTTTTCCAAGGCTAGAAGTTCTTCATTCATCACCTTTCTCCATTTGGGGTCGAGTTGGGCTTCTTGATAGGTCTTTGGCTCAACTGTTTCATCAATTTTACCCAAGTATGCCCTGTGGATGTTAGAGATTTTATCATAAGATAGGAAATTTTGGATAGGGTATAGAACCTCATGGGACACGTAGTCTTTTAATCTTGTTGGGGGTTGAGTTTGCCTTGTTGACCTTCTTACGATTACTACTTCATCAGTGACAGCTGCCTCATCAGTTGCTCCCCCTGAGGTAGTTGTCTCAGGTGTGGTTGATGCGGTATCCTATTCTTGTCTTATGATATCGGAGGAAATAATACTGTTAGGTAGCGAAAACATTTGGTGGTGGTTATGGTTGTCGGGATCTTTTGGGTAATAGGATTCTAGTTCTAAAAATTGTACGTCGCGCGAAATGTAGAGTTTATGGTTTATTGGGTCGTAGCACTTATACCCCTTTTTCTCAGCGGAATACCTCAAAAATAGGGTTTTGACAGAGGTTTTGTCTAATTTATCAAGTCTTGGAATGTGTACAAAGCATGTACATCCGAATACTCGTATATGATCTAGGTTAATTTTCCTATCCTTGAGAATTTCTAGAGGGCTTTTCAGATGCAATTTTACACTGGGTAACCGATTGATGAGGTAGGTTGCTGTGAGTATAGCATCGGACCACTATATTTTGGGTAAGTTGTTTTGGAGGAGGAGAGACCTAGTCATTTCAAGAAGGTGTCAGTTTTTGCGTTCTGAGACACCATTTTGTTGTGGGGTGTAGATACAGGTGGTTTGATGTCGTATACCCTTTTATTTAAAAAACTCAAAAAAGGTGTTGTTAGTATACTCGGTTCCATTGTCAGACCTAAATATTTTTATGGTTGTTTCAAATTGAGTTTCAACTAAATTGTTGAACTCTTGGAAACGACTGAAGACTTCATTTTTTGATTTCAAAAGATATAACCATGTGGTGCGAGAGAAATCATCGATAAATGTAACAAAGTATTTGAATTTATTATATGAATCAACTGGGGCGGGTCCCCAAATATCAGAATGAATTAATTCAAAATATCGTTTTGTCGTACTACTAGATAGTGGAAAGGGTAACCTGGTTTGTTTCGAGAGTTTGCAGACTGAGCAACTGCTAGAGTCTGAATTACAACCGAGTAATTTGTTTAGGATTTTGTCGGAGGGATGACTGAATCTCCAATGTAATATTTTTTCTTTTTGTACTGTACTGGAGGTGGAAAGGCATGTTTTGTCGGTATCTTCTAAGTAGTATAGACCGTTTCTAAATTTCCCTTCACCAATCTTCCTCCCGGTGACTCGATCCTGAAAAATTATCTTATCAGGTGAAAAAGTAACATTGCAGTTTATGTCTTTAGTTATTTTACTGACGGATAGGAGATTGGAGTTAAAATTGGGTAGACAAAGTACGTTGTTAATGGTTTTTGTGAAGAGTGTGGTGGACCCTATGCCAAAAATTGAAACTTTATTTCCATTGGCTACCGTCACGTGTTGTGGTTTTTCTAATTTAGTGAGATTGTGTAGATTTTTTGTGTTATGAGTCATGTGGTCTGAGGCACCAGAGTCTATTATCCAGTGTTCTAAGTTATGACAAAAATTTGCAGATTTAGAAAAATAATTGACAGTATTGCAAATAGATGAACCTGAGGTATCGCGCAAAAATTCTCCGAATTGTTTGAGCAGTGTAGCCATCTGTGCGTTGTTGTCTGTGTGCAGATCTACTCTAACGGATCTGGATCTGTCCATTTCCTCCATTCGGTCGGGTCGGTACCCATTACCCGAACTGGGTCCGTCTGTCATGTGGGCTTTGCGGTCTCGGTCGGGTCACGACCCGTAACCCGCTCCACTGAAGCCCTCGATATAAAAGGGAAATGTCTTTGCGGAGCCCATCGCTCGTCACTCTTCGCGCAGCTCTCTCGCTCGTCATTCCCGCGCTCCTTTTAGAACTTTCTCTGGTTCTGCCGGAGATGAGGGTGTAGGTTCCAGCACCGGTTGTGGGTGTGCCCTTCCTTTCGGCAGTGGCTGCACTTCACCGGCTCGCGTGGCTGTCCGCGGTGCCTTCCCCCTTCCCTAGGGTTAGGGTTTCGGAGGGAGCCGTGGGTCGCCATGGCTAGTGCCTCCGCCTTGTCATCTCTGGTACTCATCACTCGTCGCCTGGTTTCTTCTCTTTGAACCATGGCTGAGACCGTGGAAAAAGTTAGCTTCTCTGTCGACATCAAGATCTGAGCCCAGAACGCCTTGTAGCTTGAGTCGAGAGCCGTCAAGAAATGGAACACAATATCCTGCTCAGCCCGTTCTTGGAGTTCCTTCAGGTCAGTGGTCATCGGTCTTAGGGTTTTAAGTTCTTTGAACTTAGATTTTAAAAACCCAGTTAACTCCGGTACTGATCTGTCCCCCTGTTTTACTTGGAAGATCTATCGTTTAAGTTCAAAGACTTGCACGAAATTGTTTTGTTCACAATAATTGCTCCGGATTTCTTCCCAGAGTTCCTGTCCTGTTTCACAAAAATAAAAGATTTCATTGAGTTTTGGGTATATTGAATTAGTTATCCAGGTCATTACCTGGCTGTCCATGATTACCATTCCTCTGAGTTTCGGTCTGGTCTTGGCTTACTGCCGTCCACGAAACCCAGTCTGCCTCTTCCTTTCAGGCTCATCCGAGCCGCCCTAGCGTACGTGTAGTTGTGGCCAGTGAACAGGATGGAGCTCAGTCTGGGATTGGTGTCGTGGTGGTGAAGCTGGCTGGAGGTTGATGGTTCTGCCATACTGTTGTATGTGTTGGTTCTTAGAATCACTGCTCTGATACCATGTAAAAATGATGAACCTTTAGGGTTCTGATCTTTAAAGAAAGATGATGAGCCTTTTGGTTCTGATTTCTTATTGAAAAATACTGAACTCTTTACAATGAGTAAGGATGTATATATACATATAATCTCTAACGGTTGCTTATAATCTCCAACGGATGCCTACTGATGCCTGTGATCCTTTTTTACCAGAAATGGTTAGACACCCACTGTGTTTGGTGAAAGTCTATGTTCTTCTTCCCTCTTTTGCCTATGATGAAGATTTCCTTCTGAGGCTGTAATTTCTGCTTCTCTTTCTTCAACAACATCATTAATAGGCTCAAATATAATTTTAAAATTATAAAATAAGGAGTTGACAAAATGGTCTAAAAATGATTTTCATTCTCATCCCACTTTTAATATAATAAAGATAAAGATTAAAAATGAGCATACAATTATATTTGATAAACATTTTATAACTCTAAAACACAATAGCATTATAATGACTTGTCATCCAACTCTTAGCAACTTAGAGGCACAACGACAATTTAAAATAAGTCCTCTGGTTTAAGAATATGAGCTATTGAAACCAACAATCATATATCACATAGAAAAAGTTATAGCAATATATAGGCTGAATTAAAACAAACATCCAAATAGTAAGATGTTTAGAAATAAATTCCTGAATTTCACAAATCCTATATAAACACAAAATGTCACAATTAGTTAATATCCTTAATAAGTTCACAAAAACACATTTTACTATTTCTTAACTAAATAACAGAAAATCTCATATCATAAATTTAAAATTACTTGCATTTTCAACATCTACGTTGAAAATGAACCATATGTAGGTTGTTTCAACAATCAAATATCATATAGAAATTTTTTATAACAATATGGAACTCTCAAACAATAGTATTTGCAAACAAAAAATTCATTTCATGTCCTATAGAAAACAAAAATAATTTAGGTGCATGTAGATTTTAATTAATGAAGTTCATTTTTCTTTTTCTATAAAGCACTTTGGACAAAAAAATATCAATTATACTTAGTAGTAGTTAATCAATTATAATGGTCTAATATTTAATGACGAGTTGCAAAACTTTATTGAAACAAATCAATATTAGATATAAAGATTGACTAAAAAACTTTAAAACTAACAGAAATTACCTTCTACTTTTATTGTACTTAAAAAGTTATTTGATATATTATAGAATAAATGTATAATTACAATATAGTTTAAATATAAAGACTCATCTAACGGTACATTCTTTTTCTTATAAATATTATATCAACAGTGTAAGAAACAAATAATATGCGCTTTTTGAAATCTTTTTGAAAATACAAATACGGAACATCTAAATATACATAAGTTGGGTTTTTATGGAAAATTCTACTTCTACAATTGATCTCAAGATTAGACAAAGAAATGTATGTGTATTATTCCAAGAATTTCTTTTAGAATATTAACATTTTTTAGAAATAACATGTATTTTAATTACTATTGTTAGAATCAAACAATACACAAGTTCTATCATTCAGATTGTGAGATTACTAGATTTATATTCTCTTTGAACGACAATGAAAAGACTTGCGCAAATGTAAAATTGATAATGTATTAGGAATTCGAGGGGATTAAAGAAGTTTGAATACCTGAAATTGAGAAAGATCAATCTTTGAGACTAAATGGAGTGAGTTTTATTATGGTTCTTAGACAGTCACATGATTCGATAAGTTGATATCTTACTAGTTACTTGAGAATAGAAGCACAAAACATTATAAAAACTCTAAAGTTTAAAGAAAAATTACCCAGGTAAGAAAATCCAAGCTTAAGATTATGAGTACTCTAAAATTTGTTGAAAACTACAAATAAAAAAAAAAAGATTAGAAGCCCAGTCGTAGGAGTAAATAATTTGAAGAAAATGTAAGTGAATAAAGAGGAGAGTAAGAAATGTAAACCCTCTGGGAAAAAAATGAAACTTTAGAAAGAAAGCAAAAGGAAAATGGTGTAGAGCTTTTAAGTATAAAGAGTATATAAAAGAAAAAATTAAGGGATTAGAGTGTAAAAGAGATAGCTTCTCCTCCACCTTACTTGGTCAATAAAAAAAGTTAGCTTCTCCAGCTTGTGAAGGAGAAAGAGTTTAAAGGAGAAATGAAATGATTTCTCTAACACTACCAAAAATGTTGTTAGCTTGGACATCCATTTTACTGACTAAAAATACTATTTTCATTGTTTGCTATGATAAAAAATAATTAAAACAATATATACAAAAACACAATACAATGGAGAAACCCCAAAGTCAGATCACGTGCAAATCTCCTCATGGAATAGTTTTTTATGATTTCCCTTATAAACAATGAACAAGGACCAAGAATTATTTTTAAATGCTTTTGCATACAAGTAAATAATGTGCACCTGTTAAATCACTAGAAACAAAACAAAGATTTTTTATAAAAGATTATGAAAAAAAATTAAACCTAGTTGTTCCATCAAACAGAGGAGTTGCTCAATGGTTACATGCAATGATGGTGGGAGAGGCTCTTGCACACTCATAACATAAAGAACAAATAACACATATCCATATCTTAGTTTAGTTAAGTTAGATTAACCAAAAATAACTGAGATGGAAATTTTCAAAAAATCACGCAGTAGCCAATTGTCCATAATTTATCTAAGGATAGTGAAGCTTTAATTAGTGCCGATTATATTCTAAAGCACAACAACATTTTTGGATTCAGTTAATCAGTGGTGCTCATCTATAGCTTGTTGGGTCACAATTAATGTTTTATACGGTAATTCGGTTTCTTCATAAATCTAGACTTAGTTGTTTACCCAATAATGATATAAGAAGAGGAGCTACTATTTGAAAAGTAGAAGCACATATCTCTCTCCCTTTCTCCGCCAATCTCAATGAATATTTGATGTGAATATTTGATGTGAAACACATAAAAACTTGTTTAACTATCAACCGATGAGATAACAGGTATAATACACATGAATTATATCTACTCCGTTAAAATTCATATTTTATTACATAGTTTTTGAAAAGAAAATAACAATCGACAATGATTTATATTTAATTTGTAAGTTGCTTGTGGGTGTGAACATATCTCTACTTCCAAGAGTTCGTTTCTAATTGGCATGGAGGTCCATGACATATTACTAAAGTTTGCAAAGAGTATTATATTTTCTAAAAAGGTTCTACATTTTTTTATATGACTGTTATAATATAATAAAAGGACAAATTGACCGTCTTTCACCATAGTGCCCATGGCCTTGCGAAAGTAGTCTTTAGTAGTTTAGGTTCATTTTTGTGTTTGATGAATTTTCATCGTCTTCTTTCTCTATTTTTTTTGCGTTGACCATGTTTATTTTTTTGTTATTTTGTACTTCCTTACTTTTAATTAATGAAAGTTTAGTTAAAAATGGCATTATTTCCTAAAAAATGGTATTGTATCAATTTCTAAAAAAAAATGGTATTGTTTTAGTTGAAAACAAATTGAACAAAACATGATATTGATTAGGTAAAACTAAAACCAATCTAAATTAGACATTTGTATAAGTGAAGAGTATAATTGTTATTAACTAAAAATTAATTGGACAAAAAAGGTAAATAAAAACTTCTCACCTTCTCTTCTCTCAATATGTAAGAGGTACATGTATATGCACCTTCTCAATATGTAAAGCAAGCTTTCGAGCAAATTGTTTTTCGACTCAACTTCTTTAGGGATAAACGTGCAAAAGAATCCCGTTAGTCATGACTCTGAGATTCTTAATTTAAGGGCATTCCATTCGATTTGCTTGCACTCTATAAATTATAATTAATAAATAATGGTTACATTAAAAGAAGAATTATGCATGAAATTCAATGATAAGTCGAATAGATTGATCCAATGTACATGTATGGTGTCAATATCAACCAAGTGGATAAAAGCATTCATAAAGTGATTTTCCTCTCTTATGACTTTTAATATCTATTTTGATTGGTGCTTTTAAGTAATATATATAGATGATAGATTTTGTTTTGATATAAGAAAAATTATGAGTAGGCTATGCACATGTTCCCCAAGATAGTTTGAGGTGTATGAATTCTGACTCAAACATCCCAAAATATAAAAAAAAGAATAATTGAACAACTAAAAAATAAAATCAGTCTCCTATCCCCAATCAATTGTTGATTTTTCTATTCTATTTTAACAAATAGATGTAACTCGTGCGTTGTACGTGTATTTTTTATGAAAGTCATTTTGAAAAGATAAATTAGTAACAATATGAACCTGTAAAGTATCTGAGATGAATTTTCATAGTAAATTTTGATAAAACAAATATATGAGAATACTCGATGAGTCGTTAGCCAATAAATAATATTTTTCCCACTAAATGTTCGGCGAAAACATTGTAGAGATGAAAATCGGGAGGGAAAAAAACAATTTTATTTGGGCGAAGACTTTTTTCGAAGCCAAAACTATTTTTCAAAAAGAAAGTTGTCAACCACTTATCAATAGACTTTCTTCCTTTGAAAAAGCCACAGTTAATAGACTTGGTTACAATCCCACCATAAGTCAAGTTTATTACCCAAGTATTTGATTAAGTAAAGGGAACTATATAATTCATCAAAACATGAGTGTTTTCTCCAAAATGAAGGATAACCTTGTTTTGAATGTAGGCGTTCTCCTTATACCAAAAAGAAAGTTGTCAACCACTTATCAATGATCACAAGTAAAAGACTTGCTTCCTTTGAAAAAGCCACAGTTAATAGACTTGGTTACAATCCCACCATAAGTCAAGTTTATCACCCCGTATTTGATTAAGTAAAGGGGACTATATAATTCATCAAAACATGAGTGTTTTCTCCAAAATGAAGGATAACCTTGTTTTGAATGTAGGCATTCTCCTTATATCAAGTAGACATGTTCTGAAGGTTTGGAGGGACTAACTTGGTGTATCCTCTAATCCCTGCATAAAAAACATTAAGTTTACGATAAAAATTCATGACATTAACTATTAGTAGTTAGGAGTGAGGACAGAAGAACTGAAATAATAACAAACAAACTAAAGGGAATATGAAGAAATCAAACCTGGTTCAAATAGAGGAAGTCGCTCAGTGGTGGCTTCCAATGATGGTGGGAGAGTTTCTTCCAATGATGGTGGGAGAGTCTCTTGCACATTCCTACCATAAAGAACAAATAAGACACTTCCATAATTTAGCACAATCAAATTATCCAAATATAACTCAGATGAAAACTTTCAAAATGAGAAAACAATCACGCAGTAGCCATTGTCCATAATTTATCCAAGGATAATGAAGTTTTAATTGGTTGCGATAATATTCCAAGGCACAAAGTCTTTGGATTTGGTTAACCAGTGGGGCTCATTTTATAGCCTTCTTAATCACAATTAATTTCTTACACAACAACGTGATTTCTGAAAACTTAGATGAAGAACAGAGAAGAGGTAAAGAACATAGATTTGAAAGATGAGAAATAGAAACAATAAGGAGAGAGAGCATGGAGAAGAAAGACTTTAATATTATCATTAACACAAGTAGAGAGAGAAAACCAAGTTAATATACAACAAGTTTAGTTAGGAAATGATAACAACCTACTAATTAACCTAACCAAACTAAATCTAAAAATAACCAAAACAGAAAGCTAAATAATAAACCTATATTTAACCCTTAACAACCCCCCTCAAACTTATGCTAAGTGATAACTAAGCATCAGTTTGCTCCGCAAAGAATTAAATGCAGAAAAAGTTAAAGCTTTGGTAAATGTGTTTGCAAATTGATCAGTAGACCAAACATAGCTAACTATCAAATCCTTCTTGACCACTTTTCACGAATAAAGTGGCAATCTATCTCTATATGCTTCGTTCTACCATAAAACACTAGGTTGGAGGCCAAAGAGATAGCAGATATACTGTCACACCAAATCTGTTAGGGGAAGCTTTAAGGGGATGTGTAAATCTTTTAATAATTGCCTTATCCATGAGAGTTTAGCAGCAGTGGAGGCTAAGCTTTGATATTCTAATTCAGTTGAAGATCTTGAACAGTAGTTTGCTTCTTTGAAGACCAAGAAATGGGGTTAATTCCAAGAAAAATGATGAACCCTGATGTAGGTCTACGATCCTGGGAGTCTTCTGCCTAACCTGCGTCGCTGAAGGCACTGAGACTGAGTTGTCCTTTTTAAAAATTTATACCAAGATCTGAACTGCCTTTTAAATAGCATAGGATGTGTTTTGTAGCAGCAAGATAGGCAATAGTAGGCTTATGCATAAACTGACAGACTTTGTTAAAGCAAAGTCGATGTCAGGACGGAAAAATGTGAGATATTGAAGCCCTCCAACTAATGTTCAGTAACTTGTAGGATCAGAGAGGAATGGCATTAGTATCATACATATTTTCTTTAAGTGAGAGCAGAGTTTTGCAAGGTTTAGCATTAGATACCAACTTTATCTAGTAATTCTAGTATACATTTTTCCTGAAAGACAAATATACCATTATAAGATTGATTTATTTATTGTTGAGGGTAGATATCAAACTATCTATTAAACCAACACTAGGTCCAATACGAACAATATCATCAACATATAATAGTAACTAAATGATTAAGTACCAGATTTATATATAAACAAAGATATGTCAGCAACAGAAGCTATGAAGTCAAGATTAGGCAATTATGAGGTAAACCTCTCAAACCAAGCCCTTGGGGCTTGTTTGAGGCCATATAAGGATTTGTGTAACTTACATACATAATTGGGATAATTTGGATCAACAAGTCCTTGAGGTTGACTCGTATAAACTTCTTCTTGGAGATTACCATGAAGAAACGCATTTTTAACATATAATTGATGTATTTCCAATTATTTTTTGTAGCAAGAGATAAAATAACTCTAACAGTAGTGGTCTTGACAACATGAGTGAATGTTTCTATATAATCTATTCTAGGTTGCTGATGGAAACCCTTAGCAATTAATCTAGTCTTATATCTAGTTATAGTTCCATCTGGATCATGTTTAAGCCTATAAACTCACTTGCAAACAACTAAATTAGTGTTAGAAGGAACGAGAGTTAATGTCCAGGTTCTTTGTCTTTGAAGAGCATTGAACTCTTCAGCCATAGCATTTCTCCAATGTATAATTTTACTAGAAGCAGTATGAGAACTAGGCTTAGTATCTAAGCAAACATGGTTAATAGGTTGAGAGCTAGCTAAGTAAGCTTTCTTTTTATTAATGCCATATTTGGCTCTAGTCTGCATACTATGAATATTGCCGAAATTAGGGAGCAACAGGTTGAGAAACACAAGATACAGGTTTGGTAGTATGTAATTCAAAATCAGTATCATGTTCAACAATAGTCACAACAATAGAAGTAAAGGAGATGGGAAGCAGAGAAGGTGTGTTATGAACAGATAAATGCATGCTCAATAAACTTCTAGAATTATGCAAAATAGAATCTTCATTAGATGACATATTATCACATTGAGCAGCACAACCAGAAGAAGCAACATTATTAACATAAGTATAAGGGGCATAATCATCATTAATAATACCAGTTTCAGTTTGAGCATAGGAGAGATGGATGTTATCAATATTAGACAGTAAGAAAGAGAGATCATCATTAGAAACATATATATATATATATATATCCCTTTCTCTTACAATCTCTCTCCCTTTCTCGTGCTATCTCACAATCTCTCCCTCTCTCTCTATTACTGGAGAGAGATGTCAACGAACCAAAAGTGAAAAGAAAAGACGTGGTTTTAATAGAATATCTCTGTAAATCTCAACAATTATTTGATGCGAAAAATACAAAGAAACTTGTTCAATTATCAAGTGATGTCATAACAGGTGTAACGTATGTGACATGCATCTAGTCTATTAAAATTCATAGTTTATTACACCATTTTTGAAAAAAAAAAAAAACAATCTACAATGATCTATACTTAATATTTAGTTTGTGTGTTTGCATGTATACGACTCTACATCCAATAGTTCATTTCTGATTGTCATGGAGATTCATGTCATATTTATAAAGTTTGCAAGGAGTATTATATTTTTCAAAGAAAATCTATGTTTTCATTTGCACAATTATAATTATTTTTCACCTGACTGTGTATTTGGTATATTATAGATATAAATATAGATATAGATATGAGTACGAGTGAGATGATAAGACTATAAAAAGTGCCAACATAATTAAATATTTTAGTCCAATTTTTATTACCAACAATATCTCGTGTTCCCAAAAAGGGTTATTTGGAATAGTGCACTCTTCAAGTAGTTATTTTTTATTTTGTCAGTTAGTAACTCAAACACCAGGTGGCTACTTGAATAGCTCAAGTAGTTATTTATGACTACTTAAAGGGTTCAAGTAATTATTTTATTGCCGGTCAATAACTCATACCCTTCAAGTAGTTATTTTTATTCTATTGATAAGCAATCGGGTAATTATTTGAGCACTTCTTTTACGTAAAAAAATAGGAGAATGAGAACATTGAATACTTGAAGGGTTCAAATAGTTGTTTACGACTACTTGAACCATTCAAATAATTTTTTTTATTTTACCAGTCAACAACTCATACACGTTGTGACTACTTGAAGGTTCAGATAGTTATTTAAGACTATTTGAACACTTTAAGTAGTTATTTTTATTTTACAAGTAAGAAATTGAGTAATTACTTGAGCCATTTTCTACGTAAAAAAGGAGAATGAGAATCTGAGTACGTCTCGTTAAAGAAGAAAAAGATAAATAATGAGTCTCGTTGAAGAAGAAAAATAGGTCTCACTGGAAAAGAAAAATGAGTCTCGCTAGAAAAGAAAAATGAGTTTCGCTGAAAAATAAGAAGAAGAATATGTCACATTCTCATTAAAGAATTATAGGGTCCACTGAATAATAATAATAATAATAATAATAACATGAAGAAGAAGATGGTGATGGTGATGGTGATGATGAATAAAAAGAAAAATAAGCTCCGTTGAATAAATGATAAGAAAAAGAAAAAGAAGAAGAGGAAGATATGATTTGATTGATTTGATTGTTCATTGAAAAAGGAAGAGAATTTAGTGCGATTACTAATATTTAATTGAATTATGTGAGTCCGAGTGTATATAATTCTGATTTTTCAAAAAGAGATATATATTTCTTAGCCCAAAAGAGAAAGAGTATATAATTCTAAACAAACCATGTATATATATATATATGCTTAGAGGATTATTTGAATGTACCGTCAATCGACGGTGACGACTGTCGAGTAATATTTATTTAAGGACATAGTCTTTTGACAATAACCTTTATTTTTATCTATAATATATATTTATATCTATCTATTATATACTGTATATAATCTATAATTTATAACAAATATAAAACCACCAAAAATTGAAAAACTTTTTTTGACTACAATGCCCTTCACATTTTTTGTTTCTCACTGATTTATCCTTCTGCACCTTATGATTGTTCACTTTTAAAGACAGAGATAGATGTAACTGTGGGACCAAACAATTGTCATTAACGCCGATTACTAACAGACACGGCACATTAAAGCAGTAAATTAATTAGTTGTGTGAAAATAAGTTGTTAATTAATTAAGCTATTATTATAATAAACAGAATAATTTGTTTCCGTTAAGAACTATATTTGTTTTAATTTATCTCATAAAAATGGAAGGCTAGAGCATTTTAGTTCCCTTTCAATTCCCTCAAGTTTAATGGATTTCTATTTTTTGGGCTGTACATTACTGAAAAATAGTGGAGCAGACAGATCCATCGCCATACACGTCGCAGAGAGAGAGTCCAAAAGATTGTAACTATCATAATGAAGGTCTGTTACCCGAAAAAAGAGTGAAGGCTGAAAACGCGGCCAATAATGTAAATTCATAATGCTAATTTATGTGTCGTGTCTGCTAGTAATAGGCGCTCTCTGTCTTTCAAATAAAACAGTTTCTCAATGTAATTTAACATGAGAAATAAATTAGGGAGAACGTAAAAATGACTCATTTTCTGATTTAGTATCAAAAAATAGAATTCATGATTGGATAACTACTCTAGTAGGAACTTTGATTTTTTACATCGAAGAATTTTAAGAGACTCATTTTCTCACATATTTAAACCATTCCTAAACATTATTTATGCATAACGCTCAGTCATTTTTCATTTTCACACTTTACAATTACGATTACATGTTACAATATTAACAACATAAATTTTATAAATGTTCTTTTTAATCGTCATGTCTGTAGAAAAAAAATTCACTTGTTCCTATAAAAAGTAATGAGGTACATCAAAAAGAGCGAATTGTAAAAATTAAGGTGATTCGAAAAGGAAATGTGGAAACGTATACAAATAATCTAGGATCGGGTTGAAATTTTAAAGCTCATTTTCGTTGATGAAGAGGTAGGTATTTTTATGTGTTCCATTTTTAAAGTTTATTCTAATGTGTGTATATATACACACACACATAAAGTCACATTAAGATTGTGTTTTGATAATTGCTTATTTATTAGAGAACGAAAATACAAGTTGAGATGTCTCGAGATTGGAAGATACATTAGAGAATGACAATACATACCTCATTCACAATGGAATTGTCAAACCATTTAATACCAGATATATTAATGTTCATGTAGAAATAGAGCTAGTGTTGTCGTCATTCATAAATGTTTATGAAGCTAGATATCAAAATTTCAACAGAAAAGATGCTATACAATTTCATTGATTTTCGTAAAGCTGAAGACAATGGGAAAACAATGATGGGTGTTGATTATTATTTGTTTACAATGAATTATAATTAGTAATCTATAGTTTTTTCACTTCACGATGTATTTAGATTAAATTTACAGATGTTAAAGAAGTTGTTATTGTTAGGGTTAATGTTCTCAAAGTATGTGTATTGAGATTTTTTATAAAAATTTACTACACATCAATTAGATGACCATATGTAGATCAATCTGAATCCTGAGTAGTCATGAACTCCTATACATATCTATTGGATCTTTTAATTCACTCATTAAGGTTTATTTGTAAAACAAGCTAGTGATTTTTATTTTACAAATTCAGTGATACGGATGGTTGAGAACATGATCTTACAAGATTTAGAATCCTAGTTTTCCTAACGGATCGTATATTAGTTCCCTTAAGTGTTAATTCTGAAACTGAATGGTTATTGAGCTCAAATTTATAATAAGATTATAAATTAGTCATTCACTCTTGGATTAATGATATTTAAATATCAAGATGTAATTAGAAAGGTAAAATGATAATTTTGACCAGTTCTAATTTACGAACTAATAATTGGATGTCAGAACTACATAAAATGATTATACCAGTGGACTACATGAGAATACTCTGTAAATATAATCTATAATATCTAAGAGTGCAGTTTCATATTTATAGTAGAGTAATAATAGAATTAATAAATAAGATTATTTAATTAAAGAGTTTAATTAATAATCTGATTTATTAAAACTTAGGATTATAGGTTTATGGTCCCCAAGTCACATCTATACTACGCAGTATATGGTGTGAATATTTGACACTAGAAAAGAACTAACTTACAAAGAAATTTTTATTCTAAGACAAGTACATAATTATGAGATAATAATGTGTGATTAATCAATTAAGAATTAATTAATTAAATTATTTTTATATATAAATGTAATTTTCAGAAATTATATATAACTAATTATCGATTATTTTTTAATTATCAATAAGTGAGACAAAATATCTAATTTATAAAATTAGATAATTAAATTATTATTAGATAATAATTTGGATAAACTAAATTTGTTATTTGTGAAATAATAGATAATTTAGTTGATAGGGATAATCAGATATGTTAATTTTAAATTAACTAATATCTAGATATTTATCTGATTAAAATTTAAATATTTAATTTACAGTAATTGTCGCGTGTCAATCACTGATTGGGTATTTCAGAGATTGACATGGACTACTGTAGTGTCACGTGGCACTATAGTAGTGAGGGTGTAACATTGGAGTGACACATGGTACTGCAGTTGTGCACCATTATACAGTGGGTCCTACTGCATTGGACAATTTGAAATTAAATATTACTTTTTAATTTTAATTATCCCTAAATATGTGATACGTCATTATTAAGAGAGAGATATAGATATTATTATGATGGCATCAAAGAGATAAAAATTTTAGTTGAATCAGTTCATCAGTTGATCAATCAGAGAATTGGGTTGAGAACTCAATTACTCAGATTGATTTTTTTCTACGATTAATAGTTAATCAAATCTTAAAAAGAATATTCGTCATTTTCTTTTAGATAATCGTCACACAAAAGTCATTCTCAGTAAATTTATAAATCTCATGTGTTGAGAATATCTAGAAACAGAAAATGTGTCTTGTAATATTCTACATGCTCGCACATGTCCTAGTGTGTTGATGATTGATTTGAAATATCTTTGTAGACATCGTATTTTGTCCTGTCCAATACTTTGAAAATACAATTTCTTTTACCCATATACTAGTCTAAGACTATGTGTATGATTTGAAAAATAGCCCAATGCCTAAAAAAGAAGAAAATTTGTCCAAGGACTAAAAATAAAAAAAAGGAACAAAAGACTAAAATTAAAAAAAGTGAAGCCCTAAGTTTGCCTATAAATAGAGGGGATGTATTCACTTGAAAGGAGATATTTGGGGAGAGTGAGGAGGAGAAGAGATTTTAGAGAGAGAAAGAGAGGATTTGAGAAAATAGTGAAAAAGAGAAAGAAAGTGAGTTTTCATTTTTATTCATCTTCCATCTTCTCATTTTTTTTTTATTAAGGTAGTTCAAATATCTTACATTTTAGCTTACAATATATTTTGTTCATTCTAATGAATCATCTCTCTTTTTCATACTCATGTATTTGATATTTCTTTGTTTCATTTTTCATATATAGGTTTGTTTGCTTATTCTTTATCATTTCTCCTACTTTTAATCTTAAGTTTTGTTTTCATATATTGTTTATTTCTCTACAAGTTTGATGATGATATTTTTTGTCATCAACTCAATCAATGAGAATGCGGATAAAATTTTGAGGAGTGTAAAATTAACTCAATGTGAATCAACCATTTAATGGGTTGAAAGTGTACATTTGATGAAAAAAACTCCTATGATAATTTCTCATACATAAAAATGCATAAAATAGAGAGTAAAACATCTATATAAAATTATGCAAATATTTTAAGCTTTGATTTTTTTATGTTCTTACAAATCTTCTATTCTTTTCTTTTTAATTTTTTGACCATCATTTTTTGTGACACGTGTTTGAACTAGTTACCATCCATGATTATTCCTAGCATTAAAGAAAAAAAAGGAAAAATGGTAATTAGTGAACTAAGTGGTCTAAAATAAAAAAATGGTTTAATTTATATCCCAAACAAAAATTATTTAATTTTGAAAGTTTTATGAATTTTCTTTAGTGACACTTGTTTAAACTAGCTACCATTCATGATCATTCCTAGCAATGAAGGAAGAAAGAAAAAATGATAATTAGTGAACTAAGCAGTTCAAAAATAAAAATGATATATTTATATCCCAAACAAAATTATTTATTTATTTTTAGTGACACTTGTTTGAATTAATTATCATTCATGATCATTCTTTTACTATTTGATTAGCATTGGGTGAAGAAATAAAAATAGTAATTAATAGATCATATAGTAAAAAAGCATGATCATGCTAATCATGTATAAAATTAAATATTTTTTTCATAAATTAATTTATTTTACACATAAAAAATTTATTATCAATTTATTTACTAAACAATTATATATATATATATATATATNTCTGTTGTAATTTATTTTTAATTATTTCACGTCTTGTTTCATTATTTTCATCATGCATATTCTTTTTTTTTAATTTATCATCTCTAACGTTCATTCCATTATTCTTTTTTTATTTATAGTTGTTATCTCTTCTTATTTATTTATTTATGTATTATTTTTGATATTTCACTGTTGTATGTGATTATTATTTTATTCTTTTATTATCAAAGTTGACGCTCGTAAATTAAAACCATAACAATTTGATTTAAATTTTATAAACTTGTTTATTTCATTTTCACTAAAAAAAATCCGACGACGGAGTTTGAGATTTTCAGGATACCAAACTTTTCGAACTACTGACGTGAGGAGTCATTCTTGGGATACCGAAAATAACTCTAATAATGCTTTGATTTAAAAGGATATAAGAATACAAAAAATAATTTTTCAATGGTTTTTGAACCACCCATTAAAAGTGATTTATTTTTTTCATTTTTATGATACAAAATGCACCAAATGAGACATTAAAAAATGAATCCCTTTAACATTTGCCTTAAAATAAAAAATTGGATAGCATGTGATTAAATTTGATAACCATTTTATAATGGGTGTTGTGGGGTGCTAATAATACATTTCCCACACACAAATGACTCCCGAACCAACTTTGAGTTTTCGTAGATCAAAATTTTCATCTTAAAATTGGGTGACCAATCACACCCTAAACTGATTGGTGGCGACTCCAAATTTCTTTTTCCTTCAAAAAATGATTTTTTTAATCGCCGCTCCGCGTCGCGCGCACTTGCGACAATCTTGATGTGGATTTTGAAGTCTATAGATCGTTTGAACGGTTTCGCAGTATGGAGGATCGATCAATTTTGCAAGGACGCTTGATTTAAACTACAAGATGTATATGATTCCTAACCTTGTATGTTGTAGATTTAATATATAAATATTATCCTTTTTAAAATTTGAAACAAATGTAATTTTAATTAAATTTTAATTTTATGAAAATTAGAAATTAATAGATTGATTGGGTTTGACCCAAGTTTGACAAATAAAATATTTATTTAACTAAATCAAAGTCAACTATTTTTAAATGGATAATTATATAAATTATTTTTAATTAAGAAAAATAGTTTTTTCTTAATTAAATAGAATTTTGTTCAAAGTTTCAAGATTATGAAGATGGATATAAGGAGGAGAAGATAATATTTGAGAAATATGTATACTTGAAATATCCAATAGTCACTCGATCCATTATTATTTTATTTAATTATTAAATAATTATTTAATTATTATGTTTGATAACATGTCCGTGCATTAGTCGAGTGCATGTCATACATGAAAATCCCATACAGTTTTATTTAATCATGCATCTCATCAGTGAATACATGGTTTATTAGGATTGTCCTAATATGTTTATATGTATTGCATGTAAAATGCTAGGTTTATGGCTTCGAGCAAAATGTTGACGAAACTTGTGTTTATAAATATATCAAAGATAAGATAGTGATTTTTTTAGTTCTTTATGTTGACAATATTCTACTCGATGGGAATGATGTAGAAACTTTCTCAAAGGTAAAGAAGTGGTTAGCTGAAAAATTTCAAAGGAAATATTTGGGAGAAGCGAGCTATGTTGTGGGCATTCAAATCCTAAGGGATAGAATGAACAAACTCTTGATGCTTTCTCAGGCATCTTATATTGATAAGGTGCTGGAGAGATTCTTTATGGAGAATTCCAAGAATGTTCAACTACCGGCTAAACATGAAATTGTCTTCTCCAATGAGCAATGTCCTAAAACACCTCAGGAGGAAGATGATATGAGAAATGTTCTCTATGTTTCAGCAGTTGGAATTCTCATGTATGTCATGTTGTGTATGGATCATACATCTGTTATTCAGTGCAAATTGTCAGTCATTATCAATCAAATCTAGGTTTGGAACATTAGATTATAGTTAGAGGTGACAACCGGGCCGGTTCAGCCCGTGAAATCGATTGAACCGGGCCGGTTCATCCCGTGAAATCGGTTGAACCGGCCCGTCCCGTGAAGTTTGAACCATTGACCTCTCCCTTATAAATCACACTCTTTACGAATAGACTAAGGCAACCTTTGTTAAATATATTGTTTAAAATATATTCTTATTGTCTTTTAACACATTTTATCGAAACTTCAAATAATATACTTTTAAGATAAACATATTTAATTAAATAAATAATAATAACATTTTTCATTTAAATGAATATTTTATTCAATGAAAAATTGGATTCATGAAAATTTAAAAATATTGGTTTAATATTCCTAATATTTTTTGTTCTGTTAATGAACATGAATTATAAATTAGTTAATAATTATCCATTATATTTTTAGATTTTACGTGAATATAAATATAACTAGTTTATGAATTTAATAAATAAAATAATTATTTTACTTATTATTACAAGTTTTTCTATTGAGTTTTTAAATAATAAAATAAAATAATTATAACAAAGTAACATGACTTACATATAATTTAGTGGTAATCTCTACACTTCATCTATTCCCGCTAAGGCTCAACTCTCCACATCTACATTTTTTTGAATTAAATCACATTAAAGGGAGGGGAAATGAGCCGGACTGGTTATTTAACCGGGACCGGCCCGATCCTGGACCGTCACAGGCCCAGCTCATGATTTCACGGGCCGGTTCAACGGTTTATCCCGGGCCACCCTAAATTTTCGGCGGCCCGGTCCGGAATCGGCCCATGAACCGCCTGGAAAAGCCCAGCCCGGCACGTGAACCGGCCGGCCTAGTTGCCACCCCTATTTGCAGTAAAGCACATTCTCAAGTATCTTAGGGGAACGAGAAACTATATGTTTGTTTATTCTGGTGGAGACCTGCACCCCACTAGATATACTGATTCTGATTTTCAATCATACAAAGATAGTTGAAATTTGACATCTATATCAGTATTCACCCTAGGTGGAGAAGTTGTAATCAAGAGAAGTATTAAATAATCCAGCATTGTAGATTTCACTATGGAAGCCGAATATATAGCGGCTTGTGAATTTCAAGGAACCGATGAGTCACAAGAGGGGCAAACACATAAAGAGAAAATATCATCTTGTAAGAGAGATCGTGCATCGAGGAGAAGCGACTGTTATGAAGATAATGTCAGAACATAACCTAACTGATCCTTTTACAAAGACACTTCTGGGAAGTCATTTGAAGGTCACGTTTGTAACATGAGATTAAGAGATATGCCACATTTACTTTAGGGCAAGTGGGATATTGTTGGAGGTTATGCCCTCAAAATATGTGTATTGACATTTTGATATAAAATTTAATGAGTATTACATTTTTCTTATAATTGTTCTTTTAAATTATTGTTGAATAATTTATATAAATCTCTGTGAATTTTATATTCATTAATGAGGCTATGATCTTGTATTAGTACGAGAGGATTAAGATCATAGATAATGAATAAAATTGTCAGCAGCATATTAAAGTATGAAATCTTTAATGAATGACTGCTAGTACGGTTTACTAAGAATTATAAATACGTGTGATCTAGATCCAGATCATTGATATGGATATATATCTTAGTTAATGTATTTTATATAATGAGATTATATATGACTGAACTGATGTTAATATCTTTATCAACGTACCGTTTATCATAAAAATTTAATACACATCAATTCGATGATCATGTATAAATCAGTATGAATCCTTAGTAATCATGAACTCCTATACATGTCTACTGGATCTTTTGATTCACTCGTTAAAGTTTATTTGTAAAATAGGCTAGTGCTTTATTTTAGAGATTTAGTGATATGGATGACTGAGAACATGATCTTACAATATTTGAAATCCAAGTTTTCTCAGCGGTTCATATATGGGTTTTCTTAAGTGTTCATTCTGGAATTGAATGACCATTGAGATCAAATTTATAATAAGATTATAAATTAATCATTCACTAGTAGATTAATGGTACTTAAGGATTAAGAGATAATTGGAAGGGTAAAATGGTAATTTTGATCAGTTCTAATTTACGAACCAATAATTGAAGGATAAAACTAAATAAAATAATTATATAAGTGGACCACATGAGAATACTCTGTAAATATAATCTATAATCTCTAAGAGTCCAACCATATTTATGGTAGAGTAATAACGAAATTAATAAATAAGATTATTTAATAAAATATTTAATTAATAATCTGATTTATTAGATCTTAGGATTATAGGTCCATGGTCTTCAAGTCACCTCTATACTACGTAATTTAGAGTGTGAATATTTCAGGAAATGAGAAAATGACTAACTTGCAAATGAATTTTTATTTTGGGACAAGTACATAATTATGTATGATTAATTAATTGAATTATTTATATATATAAATGTAATTTTCAGAATATATATATATATATNAATTATATATATAGATAATTTCCACGTGGCACTAGAGTTGTGCTCTAGTATACAATGAGTCTCACTGTATTGAGCAATTTGAAATTAAATATTAATTTTTAATTTTAATTATTTTTAAATATCTGATACGTCATTATCAAGAAAAATATACATATATTATTCTGATGGCAGCAAAGAGATAAATTTTTATCTGATCAATTCATTAGTTGATCAATCAGAGAATTGGGTTGAGAACGTAATTGCTGAGAGTGATTTTTCTCTACGATTAATAGTTAATCAAATCTCAAAAAAAATATTCTTCATGATTTTTCTATATATTTTTTTAAACAAAATTACAAATGAACTAAATGACAGATTGTTCAAATTTTAAAAAGTGAAAATGTATATAAATCATTTTCTCTAGAATAAAGCTGTGATAGAAGCAAAATCCAGCTATTATCTCATAAATTTTTTAGAATAAATCTACTTAGAGATTTTATCTCAAAAAGTTTATCTAGTTAGAAAAAAGACTACGATTAAAACCCATCGTCAAATACCCTCTATCCCTAGGTTTGCAGACGACTAGGAGAGCTCTAGTTGAAAGGGGTTCACCGCATGACCAATCTCGATGAGCTTAGGGATGGTTCATGCGTGCTCGAGTCACCTGTAGAGAGAGAGCGAGATAGTGATCTAAGAGAAACATATGATATGGAGATAGCATAGAGAGACAGAGAGAGATGATGTATCATACAGACCTGGACAGAGCTGAGAGAGGTAGATATGAGAGAGTGCGCAGAGAAATAGCTGGGAGAGAGAATCTGTGACAAGGAGCTGAAAGAGAGAGTTACAACAGATGTATGCAAGAATGAAATAGCTAAGAGAAAGCTTCGCCTCATGAACAGAAAGCTCTGTGATCTTCGTCGCAGAGAGAGCTCTCTGTGAGTTTCGCGCAGGGAGAGTGGGGGTCGAAGAGAGAGGCGCTGTGAGAGAGTGATTTTTGTTCAATGTTTTTTAGTTTAATTTAGGAGGGTTTGAGATTTTTCTTCCTGCGGCCCTTTTGATCCCATATAAAAATATGCACTCTCATTGCGTTTTAATATAAAACGCCATCGTTGAGTGCAATTAAAACACTTAATTCTTGTAGTGCTTATTCAAGATGTTGACAAATTAATAATAAGAATAATAATAGTGGGGATGATCACACTCCCCTTATATTTTCGGGAACGTCCTCATGCCCATAGGATTGCTCACATACTTATGGGATCTTTGTCAGGTGTGAGCTGTGCTTTCCTTATTCCCTTCAACCATTATATTGTCTTATCTTTTAACTGCCGAATTAATCGCAACTGTCTGATTCATCTTACGGTCCTGATCTACTTCTTCCCATTCTCACACGGTGGAGATCTTCTTGCTCCATCTTGATTGGTTCTCTTCCGCCCGCGTGTCTTGACGAAGATTTCATACCTGTTCACATACCGTGAATTCGTTGTATCAATTTTTAAGAGTGAAACCATTAACCTTGATTTGGAATGCTATACAAACCTATTGAAAACAAATGTTGGTATCGATCTAACACAGGAACATCAATATGCCCTTTGGAAAATGTAAATAAACGAATATTCACGTCCGTCTTCCAAAGTAAAGCTAAACCCCCAATGGATCCATCACATCCCATGGGACAATATGAATCAAACCCCAACCTGCATATGATTATTTACATCAGATGAACCAAAAATATAACAAAAATTTGGAAGTTTTTCAAACTAAAAATTGATCCAAGAAGATTCATCTTCCAATTCAAAATTAAGAGGCTTCCATGACAACACATACATGAATGTATTTCTCCTAGCAATCCCCTTTTCCAGTCAAGATCAACTTCCAAAAGCTCTCCCAAACAAGACCCATTAATACCACCAATATACTTTTAGTCATGCACCACCCAAAGAGAAGATTGTGAATTTGGACCCAAAAGGTGGCATTGTAGAAGAAAAATAGAAGAGAGGTTTGTCAATCTCTAAAGATTCCAGAAGAATGATAGATTTGTCAAACAACCAAGGACGAGAAGAAATAATTATTTCCTTATCAACTTCATTATGAGATTGAAATGAAAAGTTGTTAGGGTTCCCCAAACGATTAATATGGAACTCCATACTAGTCTCCCATATCCTAAGAAGGACAACTCTAGTAGCATCTTTTGGAAATAAAATGATTACAGAGTACCTTTCTCACGAGACAACAAGAAATTTTCCGTTCTTTTCATTAGTTTCTTTTGAATAAAAAGAAATAGGGTTTTGTGGCCAAATTAATATTCGTATCTTTAAAAAATATCACAATTAGTTATCTTCTTGCATAACATTCATCAGGACTCGTCTAGTGGATTGTTGAAAACAAGCTTTCTAGAAAGATTCCTATTTCACAATTTAGATTGGGGCCAACTCTTGTTAGTCTTGGAGGAAAATGCTAAAACTCTACAAAAAAAAATTTCTTCAAATTTAAAGTTTATATAAGTGATGTTGCAGCAACCTATCATCTCCATCGAGTGACCTCCACATGATTGCATGGCTAAAAATTCAAATAGGTGATGATGAATCAATATACCTCATCACCGAGCCTTGGCATCCTAGTGGGGTGTTGTGGAACATATATGTTAGATTTTTGTAGTATATAGGGAGGGGTCTGAGAGCTAGAGCTTGTAATATTATCCGGAAAGGCCGGCAGGATTGCCAGATAGAAACATCCTTATGTTTAGCGGGCTAGGAGTTTTTATGCTAATCCACCTCATCCCCGTATTCATTAATCTGATAAATGGATTTGGCAGGGGCACGAAATGGGTCAATTTTCATTTATAGTGCTTATTCTAGTCGATTGTAGTGAACATGAGGTGGATTGGTTTAGGTTGATTTGGTTTTTTGACTGCATACCAAATTGTAGCTTTATTTATTGACTAACTACTAAGGATGTATCTAAAAAAATGGGATCATTTTGTTGATATGGAGTGTGTTTTGTTCATTAGGCTTTCTAAAGTCAGACCATTTGTTTTATGGCTGCCCTTCTTGGAAACGAATATGGAGAAGTTTTTTATTATGTGTGAGAAATCATGTTTGGATCAACTATGGGTCCCCTAGGTCGATGGTTCAGTTTGAATACCAAGAGGGAGTTCTTGCAATATACTATTCTTGAATTGACCTATTCTGTTTTCACTTACTATGTATGGTTAGAACGTAGCAGTAGGGTCTCCGAGGGCTTACTAAGAGATATTGATACTTTATTCTTTTGTATAGTTGGAAGAACAGTAAGAGTGAAATTGTGGTATACTAGGAAGGTAGAAAAATCTTATTTCAATGTTAGCAACTGGGAAGTTTGGGTCTGTCTGAGGGTATTATTTAGTAAGGTCTTGTTTGGTTTTGTTAAGTTTTAGATCAACTCCTAATCTTTTGTATATCTAGGGTATGCAACTTGTATTTTGTACTTTCTTGGTTGAATAGATATTTTAACTAAAAATATCTTTCAAAAATGAAAATAAGGCAAATAATATTGTTTTTGAATAAAATTTTCTTAGACCTCAACTTTGGCCCTAAATTAAGAGACTCCTCGATCTGTATGTAAAAACCAAAAACCGTGATCAATCTGAAACCTTTGATCAACATGTATCAACCCAAACCCGTATACACTTCGTGATTATAGAGACATTGTGATTTTTTTCACTATTGTTCTGACCATCTATCAAACGAGTGTGTGGGCACTCTAACATTAACAACAAAAACCTCCATCTCTCTCTTTGTAATTTTTGGCCAGGGCCAAAGAGAAGATGTTAGGGTTTTTATGTCACTTAATGAGACGAGAACTCCTCCCTTACTTATATGACAACATGCTTACGGTTTCCATTACAAAACCTAAACTGAAAATCATATTCCCAGTTAAAATCAAATTATTTAATTTTAATCAATTCTTTGGTCAATCCAAGGTAAGAAGGAGTTAGTCTCTTGATTGACTATAAAGTATCTATAAGGCCACGTTGTAACTCAAAATTCGTAGACTAGCTAGGGGACCATAGAGACAAAAATACTTCTTGGCTAAATAATTAATAAAGTTCATTGATTAAACCCAAAATTAGATTTATTAATTATTAATCACGACTAACTCTATTATAAAATTGTAATTGAACTCTAATTATATTTTATATTACTCGATTTAATTATCCTCGCCCTATTATTCGTTATGCAATACCCCTCAATAATAGAGTACCACGTATAACTAGGTGAAGTACTATCGACATAATGTTTATACACATCTCTCCTACTCTCCTTTTTTTTCATGACAAGCCAAATATATCAATAGAAAAGACAATTAAAAACAAGGCAAAGCCAAGGACAGGCCCAAGGCAAAGCCAGCAAAGCAAAAACCAACCTCAAAAGGGATTCTCAAACAAGTGGGGATGGAAGTTCCACTTGACCAAAAGCTGTCTATTGACGTGAGAATCAGGGATGGAAGCATGGTTCCACAATATATCCGTAACATAGTTAATGATAGATGTCAAAATACTGACCCTCTCTCTACTCTTACCCTTAAAGATCCTAGAGTTTCTCTTAAGCCAAATATTATAGACAAACGAATTAAAAGCAATTTTTAAAATTAGGCTTCTAAGGTCTTTCATTCTAGCGGTGTTAGCCAACCACCCAATGTTTTGATCCCACATTGAGCAAGGGCATGCGAGATCACAAGATTGAGTGATGGCAGTCCATACATTAAAAGAAAATGAGCATTAAAAAACATATGATCTCTGCTTTCAATGTAGGAAGGGCATAACATGTAGTCAGGGCTGACATTGATACCATTAGTTAACCTTCTTATCTATGGTAGTGAGTATATCCCTACAAGCAAGCCAACTAATGAAGCTGTGCTTAGAAATGTTGCAAGAGAACCACATCGTGAGATGTAGTAAGGGCCTCGAGATGGCTTTGTTTTCATCCCCTACGGAAGGTTTCAAACTGTACCAATACCAAGATTGGACTTCTTAAGAAGATAGGAGGAAGTGATGTAGTTTAGTTTTGACCGACCCTAATGCGGCATATTCTAAATGAAGTCATGGAATTTGAAATGATGGGTTACACTCACAAAGTCAATATTAAGCTTTCATGTAGATAGTTGTGACTTGACCGAACAAGCTATACCTTATTGTTAAAAAAATATGAGATATTTTAAGTTTTAATTAATAAGGATGAAAATGTCTCATAGACAGTCTGAGGATAATCTGACTGGCCCTAAGGTAGCACATTAATTGTTGGGTTGTTTTATCGTGATTAGTAATTGTTAAATTTGTGTGTTTATTTTGTTGCATTCATGCATCACGTTTACTTTTTGAATTCTAGATATTTATCAATTATATTGAATTTTGTATGTTTTAAATTTCAGTTATCATTATTATGTCTACCATGGGCAACCCTGTTACTGCTTTACTCACTCTTGAGAAATTGAATGGTTATAATTTCGTACGTTGGAAATCAAATATGAACTTAATGCTAATTTGTGAGAACCATAAGTTCGTTCTTATTGAATAACGTCCTGAGGCGCTCGCTGCTAATGCCCCTAAGAATTTTAGGGACAAATATGATGTTTGGATCATATCAAACAACAAGGTGAAGTGCTACATGCTTGTGAGCATGAATGATTTTCTGAGAACCAAGCATGAAAGCATGGAGACTGCCTACGAGATTATGAAATCTCTACAGGTGATGTTTGTGCAGTACTCTTATCAAAGTCATCATGAGGCCACTAGAAACTATATGACAACTAAGATGAGAAAGGGTACTTCTGTGCAAGAACATGTTTTGAACATGATCAACATAATGCATGAGTCAGAAGTACATGGGACGGCCATTGATGATCAGACTCAAGTTAGCATTATACTTGAGTTGCTCACACCAGTTTTTTCTACGTTCACGATCAACTATATTATGAACAAGTTGCAATTCAACATGACCCGATTGTTGAATGAACTGTACACTTTTAAGTCACTCAACCATAGAATGACCAAAGAGGGCGAGGCAAATGTTGTTGAGCAAAAACATTGTTCCAATATTGTCAATAAAAAGAAAATAAAGAAGAAAAATGGTAAGAACAAAAGAGGAAAGAAAGCCAAGACATTGTCGAAAGTCAAGAAGAAAAAGAACGACAACAAGCCCAAGGGAAAATGTTTCCATTGTGGGTTGAAGGTCATTGGAAGAGAAACTGTAACAAGTATCTCTCTGAGTTAAAAAAGAAAAGTAAATATGATTTACTTGTACTTGAAACTTGCTTAGTGGAATATGATTTGTCATCCTAGATACTTGATTCAGGAGCCACTAACTATGTATGTTCTTCTTTGCAGATGCTTGATTCGTCAAGGGAGTTAGCTGATGTCGAGGTCGTTTTGAGAGTTGGCAGTGGGGCGCTCGTGTCAGCTAAAGCATTAGGGATATTATGTTTACTTTTTGGATATAATTATATAGTTTTGAACAATTTTTATTATATTCCTGGGTTTTTGAGAAATTTTATTTCTCTTTCAGTTTTGCAAGAACAATTATTTGGAGTTTTTTTTGTTAATAAAGAGTTTATTATTTCTAAAAATAGATTTGATATTTGTCATTCTAAAATTATAAAAAGACTGTATATACTTAAACCGACTGAACGCGCGTTAAATAATTCTGAATTATTTAAAGTAGCAAAACCTAAAAGTAACAAATGACAAAGAGTTTCGCATGATGATGATAACACATATCTTTGACATCTTAGGTTATGACATATTAACTTAGATATGTTAAACGGGGTTAACAAAGCATGGTGTTTTGAGAGAATTAAAAGTTGAAACTCTTTCTGTTTGTGAATCATGTCTAGAGAGTAAAATGACCAAGAGACCTTTCTCTAGAAAGGGTCAAAGAGCCAAGGAACCACTTGAGCTAATGCATATTGATGTCTGTGGATCGATCAATGTACAAGCTAGAGGTGAGTATGAGTATTTCTTCACTTTTATTAACGATTACTCAAGATATGGTTATACTTACCTAATTAGCAAAGAAAGTCTGAAACTTTTGGAAAGTTAAAAGACTTCAAAGCTGAAGCTGAAAAGCAATTAGGTAAATCATTGAAAACCATTCAATCAGATCGAGGTGGTGAATACTTGGATTTAAAATTCAAGGATTAATTGCTGGAGTATGGAATCTTATCCCAACTCATAGCACGTGGAACACCACAACAAAATGATGTTTCAAAAATCGTACCTTATTGGATATGGTTAGGTCGATGTTAAGCTACTCATCACAACCACTTACATTTTGGGGATATGCATTACACATGCCTACATACATTTTGAATGTAGTGCATTCTAAGTCTATAAGCAAGGCACCTTTAGAGTTATGGAATGGCTCGAAACCCAGTTTGTGTCATTTTCGTATATGGGGGTGTCCAGCTCACGTTCTTAGATCCAAGACTAGAAAGTTAGACTCAAGGTCTGAAGTATGCATATTCCTTGGATATCCTCTAGAGACTAGAGGTGGGTACTTCTATAGTCACAAGGATCAAAAGGTGCTTGTATCGACAAATGCCACCTTCCTTGAACACGAGTATATGGAAAACTACAAACGTCGAAGCAAAGTAGTTCTCGAGGAATTAGTGACTGATGAGATCAGATCATCTGCAATTTCTACTGATAAATGACAAATCAGAGAAACCACAGTTCCTGCAAAGGAACCCCTGGTATAACGTCGTAGTGAAAGGGTTATGAGACAACCAGTTCGTTAGGAACTAGAGGCACATGTCCTAGTGTCAGACACTTATAAGGACAATCCATTATCTTACGAAGAAGCAATGGATGATCCTAAAAAGGAGAAATGGCAAGATGCCATGAACCAGGAAATGGAATCTATGTATTTCAATTCCATTGGGAACTTGTAGATCCACCTTAAAATGTCAGGCCCATTAGATATAAATGGATATTTAAGAAGAAAAGAGTTACTGATAGAAAAGTACAGACTTTCAAGGCACGGTTAGTAGCCAAGTGCTATACACAAAGGGAAGAAGTCGATTATGAAGAGGCATTCTCCCCTATGGCCATGTTAACATCCATTCGCATCTTTTTGTCTATAGCTGCTAGTTTTGACTATGAGATATAGAAAATGGATGTCAAGACAGCTTTTCTGAATGAGTCTCTTGATAAAAGAATCTATACGATGCAACCAGAAGGGTCTATATAAAAGGAGCAAGATCAGAAAGTATTCAAGTTGCTTAAATCCATTTATGGGTTAAAGCAAACATCTAGATCTTGGAATCTTACTTTTGATTAGATTATAAAGTCTTATGGCTTCAAGAAAAATGTTGACGAAGCCTGTGTATATAAATACATCAAAGATAAGAAAATGATTTTCTTAGTTCTTTATGTTGATAATATTCTACTCATTAGGAATGATGTAGAAACTCTGTCAAATATAAATAAGTGATTAGCTAAGAAATTCTAAATGAAAGATTTGAGAGAAGCGAGTTATGTTTTGGGCATCCAGATCCTAAGAGATAGAAAGAATAAGATCTTAGCCCTTTCTCAGACATCTTATATTGAAATGTGCTTGAGAGATTCTCTATGGAAGACTTAAAAAAAGGTCAACTACCGACTAAACATGAAATTGTCCTCTTCAAAGAATAATATCCTAAGACACCTCAGGAAGAAGGGGATATGTGAAAGGTTCTATATGTTTCAGTAGTTGGAAGTCTCATATATGTCACGTTGAGTACGAAACTGGACATTTGTTATATAGTGGGAATTGTCAGTTGTTGTCAATCAAATCCAGGTTTAGAACACTAGATTACAATAAAGTACATTCTCAGGTATAGGGAACCTTGTTTATCCAGGTGGAGACTTGAACCTCACTTGATATACTGAGTAGGAATCATATAAGGATAGTCGAAAGTCGACGTCTAGGTCATAGACCAAGGTGATCTAAATGTTATGAAGACAATGTTGAATCAGAATCTGGCTCTGATTGTTATGGAGATAATGTTGGATGAAAATCTGTATGACTCATTTACCAAGACACTTCCTACGAAGTTGTTTGAGGGTCATGTGTGAAACATGGGGTTGAGAGAGATGACACATTTACTTTAGGACAAGTGGAAGATTGTCGAGAGTAATGCTCTCAAAGCATGTGTATTGACATTTTATATGAAATTTAATGAGGATTATATTTTTCTTACAATTGTTATTTTAAATTATTGTTGAATAATGTATATAAATATCTGAAAATTTCATATTCATTAATGAGACTAAGATCTTGTATTAGTACGAGTGAATTAAGATCATACATAATGATTAAAATTGTCAACAATATATTAAAATATAAAATCTTTAATGAATTGTTGCTAGTAAGGTTCACTAAGTATTATGAATGTGTGTGATCTAGATCCGGATCATTGATGTGTATAGACATTTTAATGAAGGTACTTTATATAATGAGATTATATCACTGGACTGATGTGAATTAATATCTTTATTAACATTTCATTTATTATAAAGATTTAATACACATCAATTCGATGATCATATGTAGATCATTTTGAATATTGAGTAGTCAAGAACTCATATGCATGTCTACTCGATCTTTTGATTCACTCATTAAGGTTTGTTTGTAATACAAGCTAGTGACTTTTGTTTTGGAGATTCAGTGATGTGGATGGTTGGGAACATGATCTTTTAAGATTTGGAATCCAAGCTTTCATAAGGTAAGAGAGTAAATTACCAACGGCCTATCATATTTTTTAGGGATAAATTGGGATAATATTTTCACAGTTGCAGTGAGTCCCATTACAATTGGAAATTTTTACCTATAATATACAGATCTGTTATATATAATCTCATTGTCACACGGCACTGCAGTGTGTCATGAGGTAGCATAGTGCCTCATGGCACCATTGTAGTGCAGTGTGGCACTACAGTGTTGAAACACCACTACTGTAGTGCCACGTGGCACTACAGTAGTCCATGTCATCTGATACCCAATCAATGATTGACACGTGATAATTATTGTAAATTAAATATTTATTTTAATCAGATAGATATCTAGATATCAGTTAAGTCAAAATTAACATATCTGATTATTCATGTCAACTAACTTATCGGTTATTTCACAAATAACATATTTAGTTGATTCAAATTATTATCTAATAATAATTTAGTTATCTAATTTCACAAATTAGATATTCTGTCTCACTCATTGATAATTAGGAAAATATTCAATAATTATACATATATATATATATATATATATATATATACACCCCACCACTGCCACACAAACACATGGTCAACAACCAGATACATGCTGATAAATCATTCATAGCTTAGGCAACCATAAAACACATAGTTAGGTAGGCTGTCAACGTTTTATAGGGGTAAACAGCCCTAACGCACTCACTGCTTAGCAAATCTAGCCCAAACGCAACTTAAGGTCAATACACTAACTATATGATTCGTGTTCATACTAAGTATGTAATGATGATCAACAATGCATCAAACTGTTCCTTCAGTTAGCACGGGATCGATGAATACTGGAGGTTATATTATGATGATATTAAACTTAAACTATGTCATGCATGGTCTCATGAACTACTGATAAAATTAAAATCAAAGAAAACATATTGTTATGTGCAGTCGAGAATAATAAACTTTAATGATTATTTTTTATTACAGAGAGAGTGTGTACATAGAGAGGGAGAGAGTATTATGCTCAACACATGAGCTTTCTAAATTTTTTTCTACCTTCGACAAAGGGTGAGGCATCCCTTTTATAAAACAAAGAGTAAGAAAAATAAGGTTGTGTGTCCTACACAGGTGGAGTCGTTCATCTTTATCTTCTTGATTGTGCTGGTAATGGAATCTACTTTTTCTAAAGTAGATTTGTCTTTATGCTGTAAGTGGGCGACTACTTTTAAAAAGTAGCTTTTATTGTTACTAGTGGGATCAACTTTATGAAAGTAGATTTGTCATTTTGTGCCAACGGTCTCTGGTGGGGGACAAGGATTATTCCTTGCGTTTACCTTTCTTGTCTTTATTAATTTTTTCTGTTATCATACATGTAATGGAATCCCAGAAGTCTCTAATGGTAGGGTCTTCTAGGTCATGCTCTAGGTTCTAGCTTTCACCTACCAGAACACTGAATTCATTCTCATCATCATGATCAGATTCTGTTTTACTACCTGTTGATTTCATGGAAGCATCTGTTGATCCCATGGACTGGAGAAATTCTTCCTTCATGACATCCATAGTTTTGATGATTAACTTATTTTCTGTTAAGTTAGGAAATTTCTTTTTTAATTCTGTTTGGGCTAAGACAAATGGATTTCCTGTTGGTGTTGGGAGAGCCTTTGGCATGGCATCAAGGCAAGCTTGAGTGTGGGCTTTGATCATCTTAATTAGTTATGGTAAATTGGGGTTAATCCCATTATTTTGTATAAGATACCCTTTTAAGACGGGAAATTTTATTATGATAGTCACATTGAAGATCTCATTTCCATATCCAGTGGATGCTTAATCGGATAATAAAATGAGTTACTGATTTTGATATGGAGATGTCTTTGTTGATTGGTAGGAGTGAATAAGCAGCTTGCCATTCATTAAATGTTATTCTGACATATTCTAGTAAAGTGTCAAGAGTAATCTCAAGTTTATCCCACCAAACGAGGAACCAATTTGAAAGCTCATTTTTAGAACTTCGGGACATATTCTGATAAACCACGTATCGATTATGTGCTGGATTCTGATAGTAGAAGACATAGGTAAATGAATCAATATAATCTCAATAACTATATTTGGCTTCCTTATTACTGATCTCAAGACATCTGGTCGTATGAGGATGTAAACCCCATTGCCCAATAGGCATAATATTTCTGATTGTTGCCTTACTGCAAGTAATAGGGCTAGCAGTTCTGTTAGGATCATAAAGTGTATGCTTGATCTCGATGGCTGTTGTTTCAAACACAATGGCTTCATAAATTTATCGATACTGTTCAAAATGAGCGGGATATTGTTTAGTAGATAAATATTGTTTTTGATTTTCCATGGACTGTCATCCATTGCTCATCCGCAATTTCGATGAAGAGAATTGTCTCCTCAGTAATGATGTTGAATATATAATGTTCTGGTATAAGAAAGACATCTTTAGCAAATTTGCTAGAAGAAGCCTCTTGTGTGTTATTAATATTTTCTGTTTAAGCTTGTGTTCAAGCTTGGAAATTCTGTTATGTAGGGATTTCCCCTGCCTCGGCCTTGACGGCCTCAGCTGTGATTTCTATTCATGAACCCTACAAATATTTGCGGGTCAACAAGTCTGGTAAAGAATTATGTTCACCTTCGATATATTCAATCAAAATCAAATACTGATAATAAGCTTTGCCAAGAGGCAAATATCTGCTTTGAAGCAAGATTCTGTATGTCTTTCTTAAATATTTGTTTCGCTGCAGAACAGTCTACTCTAATGATAAAATACGGGTAAAGCAAATCATCCTGAAATTTAAAAACACATTTAACAATGGCTAAAAATTCTTGTTTAATGGTTGGATAATTAAGTGCTAGTCTTTTCCAAACTTTGGAGGTAAATCTAAGGAGTTCTTCTTTCTGATTACTAGGATTTACCTGTTTAAGGATCCTAAAAAATCCATGGTTAGAGGCATTTGTTTCAACAATCTTATGCCATGTAGGGTTAGGTAAAGATAAACAATGTAATTGTTGTAGTTTTTGTTTTATCTTTTTTACTGCTAGAGTATGTTCAGCTGTACAAGGATAAGGGTTCTTCTTAACTCTGTTGAAAAGGATACAGCTATCCTGAGCACAATGCGGGTAGAAGTCTCAAACATAATTTAGGCTTCCTAAAAATCTATGTAATTGAGTTTTATATTTAATTTCATCAAGAAATTTAGATGCAAATTTTATGCTTCTGTTAATAGGAATAATAGTTCCATTAGAAATATTTTGTCTTAAAAATCTAACTTCTGTTTGAGAAAGTTTCATCTTAAAGGCAGATAAAACTAAGTCATTTTTGATAATAATATTCTTAAAAATATACAGATGTTTGACATGTTGATCAATGGATGATGAGAAAATTAAAACATTATCAATGTAACAGATAATAAATTCAGTATACAGATTGAAAATATCATTCATGATATGTTGAAATTCTAATGGTCCATTTTTAACACCGAATGGTAAAACATTCCACTCATAATTACCAAAAGGAACAGTAAATGATGTTGTATACCTGTCCTGTTCAGTAATCTGGATTTGCCAAAATCCTGATTTTAAATCAAACTTAGAAAAAAATACTAAATCATGTAAGCGATCTAAAAGATCCTTCTTATTCGGGATAAGATACATGATCCATTGGAGGGCATCATTAAGCAGTTTATAATTAATCACTAAACGAGGTTGTCCTCGTTCAATCTCAGCATTTTTATAAATATAGAATGTTGTACAATTCTAAGGAGACTTACTAGGTCTAATGAGTTTTTTCTGTAATAGGGATTCAATTTATGTTTTGCAAATATCAAGATGTTCCTTCTTCATCTGGCTAGGTCTAGATTTAGTAGGAATATATTTTTCATCAAAATCCCGATGATAAGGAAAAGAAATAATATGTTTCTTTCCATTCCAAAAAGCATTTGGCAGATCACTGCAAATTTCAGTATGAAATTCTGTTAAAATAACTTTCACTTTATTCTGAATAGAAGGTTGTTGAATTTTCTATTCAAAAGCAAGAAATTGAACTTCTTTCTGAATCAAATTAAGTATGAAATTCTGTTAAAATATCTTTGACTTTATTCTAAATAGAAGGTTGTTGAATTTTCTATTCAAAAGTAAGAAATTGAACTTCTTTCTAAATAAAATTAATTTGATTTTCTTTATTCTATATAAGATATTTAATAAGATCTAATTCTTTAGTGTATGGTTTTGTAATGAATTCAAAAATAATTTGTCTGTTGTTAATGGTAGTATAAATACCATTAGTATCAATTTTATCCATAGGCCTCAATAAACACATAAAAGGATTGCCTAGAATAATATTTTGGGTCTTTTTTTAATAAAATAAATGATGTAGGTAAACAAATACATTTATTACATATTAAAACCTGATTTGTTACCACTTGCACTAGTAAGAGATTGTGTGGTTTTCTGAAAATGCTTAGTAGGGATTAAACCCTCTTGAATGCAGTTCATCTCAGCCCCTGTATCAATAAGGGCGATAACATCTTTTATTACAAAATCAGGTTTGATAATAAAAGTAATTCTGGTATATCATTTTTGAAAGATAACTTGATTCATAATCATAAAGTATTGGTTACTGTTATACTTATGAGGATGAGGAGAACATTCTAGTTCAATAAGATTCTTGCCTTTGGAGGAATGCTCTTATTTAATAAGGGCAAGATCTTGAAAAATGATTTGATTAACAGTCTGTAACTGTTTGACTTCGATTTTGAGAAGATTGACTTCCATTTTTAGGTCCTGAATAGTAATGGGTTTTTCAATAATGGATTTATTCTATATGCGATTCATAATCTCGCGCATACTGTAATTCTCAATAGGGAGCATATCATCAGTATTATGATCCTTATATAAGATTTCCAAAAAATTTAATTTTGTCTCTCGATCCTGTATCTGGTCGGCAAAGCTAAGCATATTCTTCTGGGTTTCTGTTAGAACATTAATACTAGGTTGTTCTAGATCAAGGCCATTCATATCAACAATGGCTTTTCAATAACTAGCTTCAGTTAACATGTTGCAATTCTTGCTATTACAACAAGGTTTATTCTGAACAGAAGACGAGTCTGAATCAGATGAATAAATTTCAGCTAAATCATTCTCTGAGCTTGAGTCTGAAGAGGAGTTGTCTTTGTCAGAGATACAGTTAAGGATTTTCTACTGGGTTTCCTCGTCTAAGGACATTTCATGGATTTTTTGTTTGAGTTTTCACTTATTAGCATAGTTCCATTTAGTGCCACATCTGAAGCACTTAACTTCTGATCTATCCTTCTTAGGAATGGACATTCTTTTACTGAATTTCCTTTTGTGGACTTCTTGGAAATTATGTTTAGGAGCTTTTCTAGAATGGAACCTTTTGTATTCCTTAGGTTTAGGATTATAATATCTGGAAGTTGAGGGTACTAAAATTTAGTGTCATAGGCGAACTGATCACAAAATTCACCTAACTCTTTACGGTCGGACAAATTTTGATTTTCATCATTTGCTGGAGTTTCATATCATTGCAGAGAGATAAACCTTCTTCAATAACTACTACAATGAGAGAACCATAAGTCTGTTGATGGTACGGAATATCAACCTGGTTATGCTTATCCCCAAGTTTCTTACGAACTTTTTCTGCAAAAAGATTAGGGAGACCATCAATGAATTTGGTCTTCCAATGATCACTGTTGGCATCAGTACATTGCATGACCTTCATTAAGAATACATCCTTACACTATCTGAAATGGTGGATGATGGGCAACAAAGGTTCTGTAGAAGTTCTCTATGCCGATCAGCATTAAAAATTTTTGGTCCAATGAAATGGTGGATGATGGCTTGTGCTAGAATATAGCAAGCATCTTCTGTTTTGGTTTCGGTATGAGTAAAAGGATTTATATTAATCTTAGAGGCATTTAAGATTTCATCCCTTTGAGGTTGAGTGAGACAATTATCCCAGCATCTTTTTAGAATATCAGTAAAGTCATTGACAAGAAATCTAGCTACTTGATGATCAGAATTATCATTCTGTTTACAAACACATGCATACATTATCATGTGGTGTGCGGTTTCAAAAATCTGGTATTCAAATTTACCATCTATGTTTCATTCATAGATAGTTTTTCCATGGTATGATTTGTGAGTATAAAGGAAGTCTTTATCTTGTGGGGTAGGTCTAAGATAATAATACCTACCAGGTCCAAGTAAAGACATACGCTGGGTAGACTTAGTGTATATAAGTTTGTTGATACTATCATCAAAGTTTTTCTGTATATCATGAATTTGGCAAAGAGTATACTCATCCTTTTCATCATCAGTCACAGGTAGAGATGAATCACCCTGGTTCATCATATTAATCTATTTTGGAGATTTGGGTCGTGATGATTCTGGCTCACTGATCTTCAAATCGTTTATTCTTCCAATAAGAGTAGCCATAAAGTCTTCCTCTTTTTTGGTAGATTTTAACTTAAAATCATGAACTTCAATAGGAGGTTTGATATTGACTGGTTGAAGGTTAAGAGGTTTATCTTTCTTTGGACCTTTGTCTCGTTACCCTTCAATTTTATCATGTATATTGTCTATTTGTTCCTCAATACGAGTAAGTTGGTTACCTACGGTTTGGAGGAAAAAGTTAGTATAATTTATTCTGTTTGATTAAAGGTACAATATCTTTGACCTTTAGGGTTTCTTGTTGATTGGGTTGTTCGAAAATCTCAACATAAGGAGAGATGACTAACGGTTTAGGTACTCTCATTGCTTGGAGCAAGCTCTAAGGATAATGGTGGATGATGAATAGCCTGGAAAAGTTTGACAGTTATTGTCATCCAATTCTTTTGAATTCATTTTAAGACTTTTATCTTATCTCTATCAAGAATGGATACTTTGTCAGTAAAGTCCCAATACCATTCTGGGAAGGATCTAATAGTTTGGTTTTTCCAGAGATGGTAATAGTACTGGTCTTTGAGAGTTTTTAACTACTGAGGAGTATGGGATTTAAAATACCATAATCAGAATTCTTGGTATTTATCTAGCATAAAATCCTGGTTTAGGTGCTTGTGCAATTCACTATTGGGTGTAAAATCCATTAAATATCGAATTGCATATCACTGGCGGTTGGGCTATGAGCCTTTTGATGTTAGGGTTCTATCTTCATAAATTGCATGAGGTATCTGATTTTCTGATATATGTATACCTCTGATTTGAGCTTCTGGTATCTACTCAGAATTGATAGATTCTACTGTAGAAGGTCTGGAGGATTCTGAGAAATCTATGTTATAGGGGTGGTTATTCCTATAACTAGTACTAGAAAGGCTTCTAGTTAAAGGTTTTTGAAAATGAAGTAGACGTTACCTCCTTATGTCTGAACAACATCTTCAATGGATTGTCTGATGATGGGTCTGGTAGCACATCATTAGAAATTTTCCATTTTTGTCGAAAAGTAATTTCTTCCTAAGGTATCATCCAAGGGATGGCTACTTGACTGCTGAAGAGATTGGTGTCGATGAGGACAGTGTGTCCCTATTCGATCTGCTTTCTGGTGTAGGGTTTCAAGGTGGAGAGAACCTTTAAGTGCATTCTGAAAAGTATCGCGAAGGGAGGAGATCCTCGAAAATACTCATAACCATGCGAAATAACTCTACGTTCTAAAACTTTAGAGAGATTGCAACATATAAATAATATCATCATTATTCTGTAAAGGTATAACATGCTCAAAAGTTTTAATTATTTTTCTACTGGTAAAATCAAATGTTCACATTTTATAAATGGTTTATGGTTTAACCTTAGGTATTGTCCATTTATATAAGGCCTCTTTAATATCTTGATATGCGATAAGTTTTGTTGCTTCGAAAGTTGAAGCTACTGTATTAGCTACGGTTGACAAACAAGAAGCGATTTCACTCATAATTTCATAATTTCTTCTGACCATGTATGTATAATTAAAAAGGAATATAAGCATAATATAACAAAGACTATTCATGGCTTTGATACCAACTATATATATATATATAATTTAATTAATTAACCACCCATATTTTTATCTTGTCATTATGTATTTGCCCAAGAATTAAAAATTTCTTTTGCAAGTTAGTCATTTTCTCATATCCTGATATATTCACACCTTAAACTGCGTAGTACAGAGGTGACTTAGGAACCGTGGACCTATAATCTTAAGCTCCAATAAATCAGATTATTAATTATACTCTTTCATTAAATAATCTTATTTATTAATTCCATTATTACTCCAATATAAATATGGAACTGAACTCTTTAGTGATTATAAAATGTATTTATAGAGTATTCTCATGTAACCCACTAATATAATTACTTCATATAGTTCTATCCTCTACTTATTAGTTCGTAAATTAGATTTGATCTAAATTATCATTTTACCCATCTAATTATCTCTTGATTCGGAAGTATCATTAATCCACTAGTGAATGGCTAATTAATACTCTTATTATAAATTTGAGCTCAATAACATCTAGTTCCAGAATTAACACGTAAGGGCACCAATATACAATCCGTTAGGAAATCTTAGATTCTAAATCTTACAAGACCATGTTCCTAGCCATTCACATCATTGAATCTCCAAAATAAAAGTCACTAGCTTATTTTGCATAGGAGTTCATGACTACTCAGGATTTAGATTGATCTATATATGATCATCGAATTGATCTGTATTAAATCTTTATGATAAATGTCACGTTAATAAAGATATTAATTCACATCGATCCAGCCATATATACTCATTATATAAAGTACATTCACTAAGATCACATGCATTCATAATGTATAGTGAGCCGTACTAACAACCATTCATTAAAGATTTCATACTTTAATATGTTACTGACAATTTTATTCATTATATATGATCTTAATCCTTTCATATTAATACAAGATCATAGCTCATCAATGAATATGGAATTTTTAGATATTTATGTAAATTATTCAACAATAATTTAAAAGAACAATTATAAGATAAATATAATTCTCATTAAATTTCATATCAAAATGTCAATACACATGTTTTGAGGGCATTACCCTCAACAACACCTCCTTAGGAGATCTTGGTTATAATACCCCAAAGATTATAAGGGGTAGATTTGTAATTTTTAACCCCACTCACACCTTAATCACACCACACACTAGTGTAACCGCCAACTAATACTCTTTATATCCCTCATTCTCCATTTCTTTTGCACGAAGCTTTTCCCCAAGTAATTGCTGCCCCTTTATCTCTCTCAAACGTTTTTCAGTGAAACAACATGTCTCTCCTTCATCCTCTTCGTTGCATCTCCATCATTGGTCTCCTCCGCCCCTGCTCAAGCGAGCTCCCTCTCTTCTCCTCCATTGTTGCCTCTGTTTTTCTTGTCTCTGCACGTTCCACCATTGTCATCGACGGACAAAGCTCTTCGGGTAAGATTCCTCTCCGCTTCTATCTGTAATTTTCTTCTCTTTTCACTTCCCTCTTTGCTCTTTGTCCCATTGCTCCACCCATGGGTTGCTACTGCCCTTTCTCTGGCTCATTATTTCTCTCACTCGTTGATTCTCTCTCTTGCCTCTGTTTCCTTTCTTTCTCTCAGTTTCTAGCCAGCAATATTAATGGCTGTTTTGAATCGTTTTGATAACTCTATTTTTTGTAAGTTTCAGATTTTATAATTTCATTTGGTTTTCCGTAAGCTTCAGATTTTAGAATTTTATTTGTTTTTCTTATTTAACATTGTTTACTTAATGGCGTCTTCCACATTAATTAATTTGGGTAGAGTTTAGTTTTTATTAGTATCATCTCTTTCGTGGCCTAGATATATACATACTGATTTTAATCTTGACTAGGTATTTTCTTCAACCATAATTTCCGTGCTTTTTTCTACATGGACCTTCAAAGCTTCTTTTGAGTATATTTTTATGTAATCAATTGGATCAGTGATTTTTACTCAATCAAAAGGTTTCTTTTATATTATTCAAATTAAGAAATGTTTCAATTCTTTAAACAATTTTTATTTATGCATTTCACCCAAAAAACTGATTTGAATCTTTGATTGGAATTATCGATTAAGCCTTCTTCACTTCCTCTTCTTTCTTCTTCCCTTTCCCCTTGTTTTCCCAATTCGAGCAGTGAACTGAGTCTTGTGATGGGCTCAATCAGACCAGACCAAATCGGTTTAACTGAATCAGACCGAGCTAGTCTGACCCAATCAAACTGAACAAGTTTAGACCACCAGACCATGTTGAACTGGTCTAAACCGCTTGATAGTTTACACCGATTTTATTCTCATCCGTTTCTGACCTCACTCACCTCCTAGTTAATTAAATAATTATAGTTATTATATGAATATGTTATGATCTAGGATCCTTGGATTTCAGGTCATTAGTTACTAAATTTAATTCGTATCAGTCCAGGTAAGTGAATTTACATAATAATTCGGTTCATATGTTATAAGTGTAGAATATATAATGTGAAATTGTTTTATGTCCAATCTTATGATCAAGTGTTTTATTTATTTTTTTCATATCAAAGTGAAATTATTTATCATGTTATATATGATTATATTTTGAGTTATACACGTAATAGCTATATCGTTTATGTTCATGAACAAGTTATATGTTTACTCATGTATATGTAATAATGAGAATTATGAATTTTAACTCAAGTGTTAAATAAACAAGATGTAGACTTAGTCATGTCACTTGGTTATCAAGTAACTAGATTGTTCATGTCATGTTATGAAGTTATACAGTTGGGTGTCACCATGTTCATGTTAGCGTCCTTAAAGTCCAGATAAATTTAAGACATCAAGTTTCAGGACACCCAATCCGTCATGTTCACGTTCATGTTACATGTTCAAGTTGTGAATCAGTTCTGGTTAGGTTATAAATCGGGAGATATAATTAGTTGAATTATGATCAAACAAGTACAAGTATAAGCAAGAATAAGTACAAGTACAAGATATATGTTAACCATGAAATTAGTTTTGTTAATTAATTACAAGTACTTTATGTTATTTAATAATCAAGTGAATGTTATAAATTAAATTTGCATGAGTTATATGTTTACATTTATATCATGTGAAACTTATTAGTCTGTGAAATTACTTACTGAGTATTTTTATTACTCACCCCCGTATATGAATATGCTGTAGGTGATGACGAGCTGCAGGAGTGAGGGATTGCTATAAACAGTGAGAATATGAGATCTTTTACAGTTGATGATTATATGATGTTAGAAACAGATTTTCAGTTTAATTATTGTTGTTTCAGGAATTTTATGAATTTTCATGTTTGACTTTCATGTTTGATAGATTTTCGTGTTCAACATTATTACAGTTTAATGAATTATTTAATTCAAATTAATGAGTTAATTTTCTCTTAAAATTTTATACTTCCGCTATATAACGTTAAAATTAGGACAAAATTAGGATTTTCAATTTGAAGATTTTCTCAAATTAGGGTTTCAATTGAATTGAGAATTTTTGAATTGTGAAATTTCAAGCATGCTTAACCTTCTGAGATCGGGGCATTACTTTGGTAGTCCACCATAATCTCAATAGTCTTGCTACTAGGGAGCATATCATGGACAAATCAATAATCTCAACTTGCACATCAAACTCAACACAAACCCTTGCAAATGAAACTCTAGTGTGATTATCAGTCATTGCATCAGCAAACAGAGGGGATCCAACTACATTGGAAATCCATCTCAGTCCATCTCCATTCCATAACTCCAAAGGAACCCCCTAAAATCTCACCCAAATAGCGAAAAATTGCATTGCTTCCTTGGTGAGTTGCATATTTTCATGCCAGGCCTTGAACATCACATGTTTGCCCACAATATGTCAAAGACCATCCAAGATAGAGTCTATATTCTTAGACTGTCAAACTTGAAGAAAAAGAATAATGTGTCAATTGCCAGGACTTGAAGCAGAACTCTGTTACCCCACAACCTATTAACAACTTGATGGACTAAGGAGAAATAAGGTTTCCTGTCAACAAAATAACCCACAATACAGGCTAGCCGCTCAAGCTTGCCTCTCTGAACTATCTCTTCAGGAATCTCAACTTAGGATGTTTTACCTTTGCTCAAAGTTTCCACAAAGGAGAAAGTCATTTTACTTGGTTTTCTACTCTTATAACCCAAGAGAACTTGGGATTCATGCTGCTCTCATTGGAATGGCTCTGAAAAGATTGGGAAGTTCCAGTTCCCAAAGGAGTGCTTGGTATTAGAAGGCTCACCTCTGTTGGCAGAATCACTACTACAATTTTAGCCTTAGATGATGGTGAAAACCCATCATTATAGGTTATAATGACGGCTGGCCATCTATCATCTATCGGGCTGTAATCATTTCTCTTTTTTAACAAAAACCGTCGTAAACTAGGGTGCAGCGAAAACCAATTAGATGACGGGGAATCCCCGTCAGCATAGGTTCCGCCAAAAGCTATTACGTGACGAAGAATCTCCGTCATCATAGGTGCCACTGAAAGTTATTAGATGACGGGGAATCTCCGTCATCATAGGTGCCGCCAAAAGTATTTAGATGACGGTGAATCCCTGTTATCTAATGTCCAAATTATTTTTTAAAAACAACCATGGAAAGGGAAAAATGCATTTCCATGAAGAATTTTTTCATTTAATTACCTTCTCACGACAGATTTTTTTTATATACATTAATGTCAAAACAACTTTTAATCAACACCTATAACAACTTTTTTTTTAGAAAAGTTCAACACCTATAACAAGCTTATCTTATTCCATTTTTTAGAAGCTGATCTTATTCCATTCGGATAACTAAGACCTACGAATGTCTTTATAACACGATAATTGTTGAAAATGATAGCAACTCCAAAAAAACATAAAACTTGTCTTGTTCTCAATGAGCACAAACACAACTAAACATTGTTATAAATCTTTATGGCAATGATTCAACTGAGTCATATGCAAACATACATACATACATCATACATTTATACACACACACAAACATCCATATATGTATTTCTTATACGATTTTCACAAGAACTAAGTCATATATAAAGTAATAACTCAAATAAAATATAAAATATTTAGCGAAATTCATTTATGAGTTATAGAAATTTACCAGTTCTCTCATCTTCCCAAAATTTAGTTTCGTGCTCAACTCAATGAAAAGTGGAAAATTAAAGAGGAAAATGAAAACCTGTATAAAAGTTCTTCCTTGCTTCTACCAAGCTTGTGAGTTTTGGTTCCTCGAGAGATGCTAGAAAAGCAGTTGCGGCGTCTATCTTTGTGTGTTTAGTGTGCTCAATTTCATTCTGTAGCATTTTGTTTCACAACTCAACCAAGCTCTTCAACGTTGGCCGCCCATGAGCTTGTACAAGTTTAACACATTAATACTACAACTCAACCAATCTCTTTTTAAAATCATTGCTTTGCATCGCCAGATTAAACTCCAACCTACCAAAACAAAAATATAGAAACCAATAAGAGATGTTAAATAAAATTACCACTTCAGCATATCATCAGCTTTGATAAAAAAATGGTCTTAAGAAAGGTGGTAGAGTTCAAATATTTTTTTACCTCTTTGATATTCCAGGTAGATGAAAAGCTTCAGTTGCATAACCCATTCCTAACATAAATTGGGCTAAATCATCATGATGTTCTTTGGCAAGCCTACTTGCATGACATTTCAAAATAAAATGATATCTCAAATTTTATATATGTAAACATATAAGGTAATCCATGCTAATTACATGCTTGGAGGACTAAAAAACTTTGAAAGATTGAAACTAATAGGAGCTTCTGTCAAGAATAGCTTTAGTTCTATTATGTTTTTCAGGATACAAAGTCTAGCCAGGATATTTAGACAATAATTGCTTAAATGATTCTAACTGGTGAAAGATAAAAAAAACTAATACAGTTAATTCTTCAAGGGACAAAAGATTATATGAGATGTGTCTCTAGTGAAAATACCCAAGAACTTGACCACCCACATTCCTTTTAACAGCCTCTTCATGATCCAAAATACCTTCTGGTGTAGTAATCACAACATAATCCCACTGCATAGTTATATATAAATCTCACCATGAATATATAATACATGTAAATATTAGAAGCCATACTGGATGTTGATATTTGCTTCAAGAAGGGAGAAAAAATTGATGAGTTCACAATGTGAAAGGAAATTAGGGTAGTGAGGGCTTCATAAAGTGACACTACTAGGGTAGTGATGACACTACCCTAGTAGTAGTGCTGGAAATTAGGGTAGTGAGGGCTTCATAAAGTGACACTACTAGGGTAGTGATGCTCGCATGTCAGGCCAAGTTTTTTCAGAATCCTAGCACAAAGCTTGCGAAATATCGACAATTAGGCAGAGGTTATCTACAATTAGTAGGTGGAGGACCCCCATTTGAGGTGTCACTCTTGTCAGTGGAAGGTAAAACATTCAAGACAACGCATAGAAGCATATACTTGTGTCTGACCTGTGAAGATAATAGCTTAATCAAATCTTCTTCTTCCTTTTCCACATGCTTACGGGCATCACCATATATAGATGCAGCCTTTGCTAGTATTATGTCATTGATATTCTCAGACCCGTAGTTACAACAGTCCTCCGATAGCTTGGTGCACACCCACCAAATGCTTAGATATCATCCATGAATGTCAATTTGTTATAATTAAAAAATAATCATCAATAGAAACATCGAATTCTTGTGGTTTTGGAGCATAATTCTGAAACATTTTCAAGAAAAGTTGTTCTATCATATCCATCATGGTAATGATGGGCTTATCCCTCATCTCTAAAATATAGCCGTTGAAATACTCAACTACTTTGTTTGTTATTTCATCGCATCTAACACCTAGGTAAAATGAATGTCTAGACCATAGTTAGTTAATTTAGGGATGAAAAAAATAAGAAGTAATATTCGACACATATAATACGTGTATTAAACGGTCAAACATTCAGTAAAAATTCAATCAATAATACACAGTTCGTATTAATTCTTATACGTTTATTCAATGTGTGTAATATTTTTCCATTAAAAATACGGTATAAAAATATATGATACATAGAAAAATATATAACATTTATAAGATAAAAGACAAAAGAACAATTCGTTACAATGAAAAACCATTAATAATTTCACTAATTAGATGATAAATTATTGAATAATTGATTATCTAAAATATGAAACAAGTAGAGTTGATAATTGAATTTTTACTCAATTGAAAAGTATATGTATAAATAAATATTGATTTATTATTTAATTTAAAATAATATTATGTTCATATTCGAAAAGAATCATTCATCACGAAGAAAAATCATTAATAATTTCAGTAATTCAATAATAAATCATTGAATAATTGATTATGTAAAATATAAAAATAAATATAGTTAATAAATACATTTTATATTCAATTAAAAAATATATGTATAAATAAATATTAATATATTATTTAAAATATGATAATATTATATTCATATTTCTAAAATAACAAAAACTTCATTATGATTGACTTTGATTTATTTATTTATTATTATATCTAATAAAAAAAGAAAAAGTAAAATAAGTAGTAAAAGAAAAAAGTACAATATGTAGTAAAAGAAAAGATATGCATAATAAAAGAAAAAAGCAAAATGAATAATAAAAAGATAAACAAAACAAAACAGATGTAGAAGCCAGGCTCAAACTTAGGCCAGCTCCTTACCAGGCACCACGCTAGCCACTGAGCTATGCCTTTTTATTACAATAATGCTGCAATTTTTTTTTATATACATTACAGAATGTTTATGCCGTTTTATTCGACTCCATATTATACATATTATTTGAGAGGGGTAAAAGATATGTGAGTTTTTCTATATTTTTAAGAAAAAATCGGGAAAAAAAATAGGCGTAAGTTGGCTGCAACTTTTCCAGCCATGAATGTGCAGTCTAATCCCACTTCCTTAATTTGTTTCATAAATCCATTAAATTGCCTCGCAGTGGTTTCCCTAACAACATACCCTATGGAAAAATATATTATCATTACCATATATCCCTACAGTGCTTAACGGTTACCCCCAAAAACTCCCTTCAGGTGACAACTATATATCCATACAAATAAATGGCCTACATCCACCTACAAAACTAAAATAAAACAAGCAACAATAACATCTCTAAAAAAATACTATTATTCAGAAAGCACACTCACAGTAGAACCGTGATTCATCTTCTTCTTTACTTTACAATAATTTCATATCTGAGCATATTGATTATATTGAGATCTTTCTACCAATTTCAAAGCCTCAACTTAGTCCTGTAACTCTTCTTCCTAGACATATTCACTTGGTAGTCCCTCATAATTTCATCTTTCAAGGCAATTTACAATCCTAGAGTTTACATTAGCTATCATTTTGTTACCTAAAATTTTACTTCTGTTAAATTGATACATAAATTTTAAATGAGTGTCAATTTAGTTCTCTTATCAATCAAAGTGGCTGCATGGGGCTTTCTTAAGGAGGCGATTAATATGTTGTCATTTCACCTTAAGAAAAGCTATGACAGGGACGGAGTAAGTTTATTCCCGCATACATCGTCGTCTTATAGAAGTAAAATGTGTCGTTACTTGCTATTCGATGTTTTGGCTTATTACTCCACACATCATCATTTTAGCGAAGTTTTGCCATGTGAATGTCACATGTGTCTGAGATTTAACGGTTCTACCATCTATTTTTTTCATACGCATATATTTGTTTGATCTAATATTTTTTGATAATATATGAGTTCAAAAGTAAATTAAGTTTTGGTAATAAAAATCATCTTTTTTATTGGTCTAACGTACTTAAAACCATACCAAATAGGCAAATATTTATTTCATAATATAGCCAAAAATATTTGAAAACCCAGGCGATTTGTGTGGTTTTAAATGGCATTGTCAAAATTGGAAAAGATTTTGTTTGGATACCATCTAAAGCCTGGAGAAATCCTCTTTCTTTGTCACAATAGAATTTTTTTTCTTTTAAAATGGAGAACTGAAAAAGAAATTTCAAAGAAATAAAAGGTAACTGAATTTGACTAATAAGGATTCCACGTTAGACATTTGGGTGCCATGCAAAAAAAAAATGATACTTTAAATTACGATTTACACCCTCAAGGTCTTCATTCTGTCATTTTGATCTCTAAAAATATTTTTTTTTTGTATTTTATAAAGAAAACATTTAAGATATATTTTCATTTTAATTTTTAAATTATCACACGACTGAGTTCGGCAGAGTTTTCAATTTCAATTTTTTGATTGAAATAAAAAATGATCCAAAACTAGTTTACCTAATGTTTTTTAATACTGATTTTTTAATCACTAATTAGGGGGCCTTACTTTCTTAACATTACAAGTTCCTTTTTCTTTTTGTAGCATTTTATGATAAAAATGAGAATTTGAACTTCAGATGTGTTTCAAATTACTAATCGGATGGTTATAACCTTGTTAAGCAACATTAAGTAATTCAAAATACAGTATAAGCAATTTTACATAATTATTTAAAGTGTCAATTATATGAGCCACGAGAAATATGATTAATATAATTAATATTATTGTATCATAATCGTTGAAAAGGAAATAAATAAATTATTGTCTAGATGACGTAACAAATATTCATATGATCATGCTTAAGAGATATTAATTGATAAAGACTTTTTTGTGGCATTCTCAAAACAAATAACGAGAATAACGGTTTTAACTGATTCGTACATGTATCAGTTGTTTATTTATTATAGTATGGTAATAGTATGATTTAATGGATTCTAGTAATAAATGGAATTCCAATTAAGATGAAACTACTAATCAAGAAAAATATCTTTAAAATTTTCATAGAAAAATGAATTCAATGTTATATAATGCCTATAGATTCAAGAAAACTTCAAGAAAAAACACATTTAGTCGTCAAATTTATTCAAAATTTACTATTGATATCGATAAAGAGAGAAATTTATGTGTGATGCAATTTGATAAAAATTTTATAGAACATTTTTGTTATATGAAACCATCGAAAGCTAATTAGAGAATTATATGAATATATTTGTTAAAATATTACATAATATAATACTTCGAGTATACTAAATATGAGAAAAGAAAAAGAAAAAAAAAACTTTCCCTCTCTTCACATTGACAAAATATTTCAAAATTTTGTGTGCCCTAATATTAGTTGACGAGGGGCATAAAAGGTAGAGAAGGAAAAAAAAAAGCCACCTTTTCCAAATTGGTTCCAGAATCCAGAGAGCAGTATAAAATATGTAACGCTTGCCACCCCTTCTCTCACTCACTACTGTGTCACCTTCTTCTTCAGCCTTCAGCCCCTGTCCCACCTCTCTCTCTCTCTCTCTCTCTCTCTCTCTCTCTCTCTCTGCCTCTCTGCCTCTCTCTGTGATGTCTCACTCAGCGTCTAAAGCCAATTCGAAGTCCGAAATGGAGTCTGAACCCGTTAACAAGCCTTCCGTTGCTATCACCTCCACCTCCTCTGCCACCACCACCACCACTGCTGCAATGGCTTCGCCATTATCTTCCATGTCTCAGCCTCTCCACAACTTAGCCTTTTCCAAATTGAAGTGGACCACTATAAACAACTGTACCCTTCGCAATTACCACCACTACAATCATAACCGTTTTCGAGGTAACGAACTTCCCAAGTCTATTCAGAGCTTACAGGGCCATGACGCGCAGCTGAATGACAAGCAGCGGGGCCTTGAAACAGACGATGCGACTCTGAATTCAAAGAACGAGTTGGAATTGGGGAGTCCGGAGGGCCGGAATGATTGTTTGATCGATACTCCGTTTAAGTCCCCAGTTCCAGTGTATGAGGCTTCGAGGCCCAATCCAGAGAAGAGGATGGCCATTATTGATCGTCTACTTGCCAAGCCGATGGAAAAACTGGCGGTTTCCGAGCCTTTTACAGGCAATTCGGAGAAAAAGATGGTGGTTCCTGACCGTTTGATTGAAAATCCGGTGAAGAAACCTACTGTTTCTGAGGCTTTGAAAGACAATTCCGAGAAGAAGACAACGGGCTTTAATAGTTTGGTAGACAAGCCGGTGAAGAAGCGGATAGTGAGTGAGGTTTTCAAAGAGAACTTGGAGAAGAAGAAGAAGAAGTTGAACTTGGACCCTGCTGTGGAGATGCTGGTGAAGACACCGATGGTTTCTGAGTCTTTGAAAGCGGACCCTGGCTGTTCGATTAAAAAGCCAGAAGAGAAACCTACAGAGGCAATGGCGGATGAAAAATTGAACAAAATTTATGTAAGGATCCGTACAAAAAAGAAAGCTGTTAAGGAGGAGGTACTAAATGTTGGGGATGATCAGAAACCTGCTGAGACCGAAGAATTGGCACCAAAGACGTGGAATTTGCGGCCTAGACGTCCCCCGGGTTCAAAGCCCTACAACACCAATGGAGGAGAAAAAGTGGCGCAGGGTAATGAAACAGTAGCGCAACCGAGTCAACTGGGCTCTGATCCGTCCAGGGATCCTAATAATGCGAAAGTAGCCGAGAAGAAGGAGAAGCATAAGGAGGATAAGATGACAAAGAATGAGTTTCTGATTTCACTAACCAAGGAAGAAATTGAACAAGATATCTTAGCAATGACGGGGTCGAAGCCCTCGAAAAAGCCCAAGAAACGATCAAAGATGTTGCAGAGGAAGCTCGACGTAATGATAATCATATTTAACTTCAAGAGAAAGTTATCTTTCGGGGTTTCCAGGATTACCTGCTTTTTATATTTTATGCAGTTTGACCATTGTGCTTGATTTATGTTTATTTGTCTTTTTAGATGTTGGCTAACATATCCTAACTCTTTTTGCAGAATTGTTTTCCAGGGTTGTGGTTGAATTCGATAACACCGGATTCATATCGAGTCAATGATGCTCGTACTCGTGCAAAGGTATAATCCTATATTCTTTGGTAATCTTGAAAATATATTTTTCTAAGAAACTAAAATGCATGCTATTTGATATCGTGTTCTTACATTTTCTTTCTTCATGTTTTGACTTTCTAAACATTGAGATGCCAAAGCAATAAGTTGTTTGAGGGATTGATCAGTCAAGTAATTAGTTTAGCAGTAAAAGAAGACTGAGAATTAGAGATATTATAATTATTTTTAAATGATTAGCTTTTGCTTGCTTTTGATTTTTTATTTTCCTAGTTTATATTGAGTTCTCATTATGCATGGTACTGAAATTTGCTCATGCTGCTTGCAGAGTTAGATGAGCTTGCTGCTATCTGTGCCCTCGAGAGTTAATAGGATTTTCGAGGCTTCAACTAATGAGCCTTTTGAACACAGTGGAAGGTATACAACCATAAACATGTGAAGATGAAAGATAACAAAAATGTAAATTTTTTTCGTGCAATTTGTAAGCAGCTCATAGGATTGTTGGAAAGCTGTATCTCTTTTAGCTTTTATGTGCAGTCACAGCCGTAGATATAACTTATTGGTAGAAAGAGCAAAGAACAGTGGTTAATGCTTAAATTTTCTTCTCCTTCCATATGAAAATGCTTTGGAAACTGTTTTTTTCAACATGTGTTAGATCTCCAGGATTTTCTAATGGTTTCTAATAGCATACTCCTTGCATGCCATTTTTTTGGGTTAATGTTTCCATTTCTTATAGAAGAACACATGCAACTTGCAACAGTTGCATTTTCTGTCAGAAATGAGGTGGACAAAGTTCTTGTAGAGAGAGGTTATTGTACATCTCCGCACAAAGGTCTACGAAAACATCCGCCACGATCATATGCATATAAATACCTACATATATATCTATGTGTATATGTATATGTTTGAATGTGTATGATACTATAGGGTCATTTGAGAGAAAGAAATAAAGGACAACGACTAACATGGAAAGTCTCCTTAGGCGTGATGTGTGAGATGTGTTGTTTTAGAGAGAAATCTGGATTCTTATCTAACATGCTCTCCAGTTTCAATCTCTCATAAGGAAATAAAATAAGTGGTCGATGCGATTAATACGCCGTAATGTGCAAAACTGAAGTGCGGTATTGTGCTCAGTTTGTAGCTTCTTAATTACAGCCCCACAAGTGCTACCTATTTCCTCATGTGCGACTCCAATGGTCGTTTACTTATGGGGCTTCCACTAATGGATACGTAGGTTCTCATTGCGCACACGTGCATTAGAATTTGTGAAATTTTCGTTACGTGTTTACTACTTGTTGGTAATTAGTTGAGCAAATCTGTGTCTTTTATAGCCGAAAACGGTTACATATACACGCGTTCAATGGTTATCATTCGATGGACAAATAATGATAAAGGTATGGACAAATACTCCTACATGACTCCTTCTTTCATCCACTTTTATATGAGCCTCTAAAGCAGCCAACATTAGTGAGTTTCTTCCTTTTAGTCTTATGGAAGTGTGTTCTTTGAGAGAGAGAGAGAAAGAGAAAAAGATAGAGAGAGAGAGAGAGTGAGAAAGAGAGAGGTAAAGTTTCACTTATTTGTGCTGTTCCTCTGCATGTATCTCAAGCTGTTTATGATCTTGGTATTACTTAGGACTTTTAAGTGTTTCCTTACGCTAATGACTGACTTATCTTTTGGATGTGTTATCAAAATATTTTAGAATCATTAAATCCTTCATTCATCTGTTCTCTTTTTGTGAATCCCCTTGTTCTTTTTTATTCTCGGAGGAATGTGAGTTGATCTCAGGATCTCTAAGTTTGAAAAGACGTGTATTTACCAGTTGAGTTATGACCCGAGACAATGTTTTTGAACCCAATAAAGAGGAGATGAACTCCTATCCACTGATCATTTAAGATAGAGAGAAGATTGGTATATTGGCACCTTTTAGTTTGTATTGTATTCAGAGATTCCGTTCCTAATTGGTCTTGTCTTAACTCTTAGCAGCCGAAAATTATGGGGTAATATTATATATTACTATCATAGAATGGTAGTTTTCTCAAATAATGGCTTAGGTGAATTATCATGTTCCTTAGTTCCTTTAAAGAAATAAATATCATGTTATATCTTTTCTTTTAGACGACTTCATAGTTGGCATTCAAGTCGCCTTTACTGATAGTGAAGGGAAGAATCCTGGGAGAGAACTATCAATTGGATGTACAACAACATGCAAAGGCGAGAATAAGTAATTGACGTTGGCTATAGACGCAAATTGTGCTGTCTTCTGGAGATAAATTGGAAATATAGTACGACTCTGCAGTTTAGTCTTCTATAAATTATTTTCAGATACATTCAGTAGATTCTGAAGATTTAGATCTTCCACTGAAATGGAAAGTTATTTAACTAGTCGGCTTTTCAATTTTGTATTGTCTTGAATTAATTTGCTGTTTTGTGCATGGACTCTAAGTACGTTTGAAGTTTCTTGGTATTTGGTACATACAAGACCCAGTGAGAAAGTTAATAAGGACTCCGTTCTTGTAAAAATTCCCTTTGGTTGGTTTCTCCAACTTCCATTGCATGTTCATGAAGTAGGTGGCAGCCATCTGTCATGGTCCTTTTTTTTTTTACCGTTTTTAGTGTTTCTCATACTAATAGCTTATGTTAGCTTGAGCTTTTAACTCAATATGATATTCATTTATGTAATCTTTTTGGAGCTTTAAAGATGTTCTTACATAGGAAGAGCTTTTAAAGATGGTGTTAATCCATTTTTCTCCTTGTGCGTGCTTACCTTGTGTTAGTACTTGATATTTTGGCCTCCTAGATATCGTCTTTCACAAGAAAGTATAATAGTCTTTGATAATTATGATATATTATCGTAGTAACAATCTTCTTAATCTTTGATAATTGTTAGATATATTATCATAGTAATTTTATTTTGTGTATGTCGTAAAGCAGCAACCACTAGATGACAATTCCAAATAATCGAAAACTATTAAGTTTTTAAGTTCTCGCTCGCTATGTCCTGCACTCCTGCTTTCATAACTGTCATACCATCTAGATAATTTATTTTCGGTTAAAGCCAGTTCAAGCTGAATGTGATAATTGTGTCTCATTATATGTTAACGCATGCTTGAATCTCAATGTGAACTTGTCAGTCTTTTTATATGTCTGCAGATTCTCTTAATTCTTGTTAGATGGTCATAGCCTTTGAGACCTCAAATACTATATCATATATAGTTTGCACTAGATCCTTCTTAGACCAAAAATGCCTTGAATTTGATCATATTCATATTCTCTACAGAGAAGCTGAGGAGCAGCTGCTCATGAAGACTTGGAGCTACACGCACCTCAGGTTTGTACAGTTGCTGTTTATTATAATGTTTTTTAAACTGAGAACTTCCTTTTGAACTCACAGGCAATTGAGACATGCTGCTATTCAATGTAACTGGTGTCAATGAATTACTTGCCATATATTGGTACTCATTTGGTATTCTGATTTTATTTTGCTGTCTATAGTAGGAACTAAAAGACAATAGCAGTTTTGGCTGTCTATAATAAGAACCAAAGACAATACCAGTTTTGGCTGTCTTACTATATTTGAAACTGTTTCCATATATTATCCAACTGATAAGGAGAATACAAATTTTTATCACTGAGAATATGATGGTACAAATTATGATATGTTTTATATAGAAACGGCATCACCCTTTCTATGAAATCTTATAATTATTCGATACCAGATTCATAACCAAGCTAACGTCTTCGGATTTACACTCATTTGCTAGTGACTTGATACTGTACTTTAGAACCTAGTAACTTCCTGCATGTGGTTGATAGGAAAGTTATTATCTTTATGATATTGCTTATTAATCTTTATTTAACAATTGACATTGACCCTCAAACGATGCAGTTAGAGTTTGATTGTTCAGTTATATGAAGGTGAAATAACTTTGGAATGCGGTTTATTTTATTGCCTTTTTGGTTTCTATGGCTTGGTAAGAAATTATAGACTAGATACATTTCTCTGTACACCGAATAAGCATTATTCAACTCTTATTGACAGGAAAACTAGCCGAATATGCCAAGTTCGAGTGATGGGAGATTACAAGGCACAAATAGGATAATCAATCTGAGTAGACCAAGGTAAGTCTGCGAAACTCTGTCAGCATACACTGCTTGGATAAACACTCTTTAATAACTCTCATGAACTGCTTTAGCACCCACAATCACTGATCAGCCCTGATTTGGTAAGTCATATGCCAGCCAAGAACCATTCTTTCCTCCTATTTGCTTATCTGTTGGACTGGCTGATGGGGGGATGGATCATAGTTGCTTACTGCCCAAGTAACCCCCTCCCCTGGCCTCCATGAGTTTAATATCGATGGTCTTATATAATTATATCATGTTAAGGGTTCAAATCCAAGCAAAGCATTGATGCTGTAAATGTTAGTATGCATATTTAGATGTTCAGCTGTACAATTTCCAATATGGAATCAACGTAGAATTTATTGATTCTGTGAAAATGACCGTTTCATCACAGTGAAGACGAAACTAGGCCCATGGAAAAAAGAAGAAAGTATTAGGGGTTGGCTTTTATATTGGTCAAGAAAGGGTGAGTTTAGTCATTTAATGTTGAGCCAGAACTGGACAATGATCTTTGGCATTATTTTTCATTGAATTCTTCAAGATTTTCAAACTATTTATTCGCTTCTTGGTTAATTGTAAATGATATTAGATTTATTAGAAGGCACACTTTGTAAGTTAGACTACCTTCTTCAATTATGGCTGACTTCTGAGGCTCATATCATGCATTAGATTCTAAACTTGTGACAACAATTAAGTTCATATACATGAACACTGGTGATCTTTTTCATATTCATGCAAAGAGATCCATCTTATTTATGACAGATTATACCTAATTTGATGTTATAGCAATACCCAGTATATCATATTTAATTAAGGGGATAATTATACTTTTGGTCTCTATACTTTCAAAAACAGTTCCCCGCACCCATGGGAACTAAAACTGAGAGGTTTGGTCTTAGTTATCATGATTTTGACTAAAATAGATAGAATAGTGATAAGATTTTCTTAGTTAGAAGTTCTTATCGATAACCAAAATGATTCCCCAAGAATTTCTTTTAGAATTATAGAAATCAAATACAAAGATACAAGCTTTCGAGAGGCATGTTCTCTCATATTCCAAACTTTGAGAGGTTTGGTCTCTCCACAATAGCTTAGCTCAATAATTTTATCCACATCTTTAAATCTGACTTTTAGTCCTATTTATATATTTTGGATATAAGAGATAACTAACTTAGTGGTGAAAAGACATAAAAGGACATGCGATCCATAAGCATCTAAAATAAACTGGTGTACAACTTACAACTCACTTATTCCTCCTTCTAAAATAAGTAAACCTAACATGGGGCTTATCATTACCCCCCCCCCCCTCCCCCACCAAAAAAATCTTCACCTTGTCCTCAAAGTGGAATGCTAGAAATTGTTGTTGGATGGTAGAGAAATCATCCCATGTAGCTTCAAAATTCAGTAGTGACTCCCATTTTATTAAGACTTCTGTTTCGCCCGTTGGCGCATATTCTTTTGGTCATTCCTGTAGCACATCTTCCGGTTCCAACCTCAATTCGAGCTCTGCTGTGAGCTGTGGTGGCATGGTTGATAATGAATTGACATCTTCCAAGGCTCGGCGGAGTTGTGATACATGGAAGATGGGGTGAATGCTAGTGGTAGCTGGCAGGTCCATCTTGTATGTTATGGTCCCAATTCTTTGTGTAATCTGATATGGCCCGTAATACCTCGGTGATCGTTTTTCGTTGCTTCTCTTTGCTAATGATTTATGTCGGTAAGGTCTGATTTTGACGAACACTCTATCACCAACCTCGAACTCTTCTATCCTCCATTTAGAATCTGCATGTTGCTTCATTCTTTGCCAAGCTCGCAATAAGTGCCTCCGAATATCATCAAGGACATCATCTTGGGTTTCTAAAATCTCCTCCATTGAAGATACAATTGTTGTCATTTTCTTATAGTGAATCATGGCTGGCGGATCTTTCCCATATAACACCTTGAATGGTGTATTCCTTAGCGAAGTATGGTAGGACGTATTATACTAATACTTCACCCACGCTAGCCATTTAGACCATTTTTTCAATTGTTTGTAGGTGAAACAATGAAGATAGGTCTCTAAACACCTATTAAGCACATCATGTTGGTCATCCGTTTGTGGATGGTATGTTGTGCTACACTTGAGCCTTGTTCATTAGAGTTTAAATAATTCCTTCCAAAATTGGCTTAACAAAATCCGGTCTCTATCTGTTATAATAGATTGAGGAATGCCTTGTAGCTTGGCAATCTATTTCTTGAACTGGTCAACTACTATAAATGCAGTAAACTAATGCTTCAGCCGCAAGAAATAAGCATACTTGCTTATTATGTCCACTTCCACTAATATAGTATCCCAACGATCTGACTTTGGTAATCCTTTGATGAAGTCCATTGTAACCTCATCCCAAACATGTGTCTGCAAGGGAATTGCCTATAGAAGATCGGCTAGGGAGGCTACATATACTTGTTTTGTTGGCATATTGTGCTGTCTCGGCCGTGCTTTTGAACATCTTGTTTCATTCCTTCCCAAAATAGTTCAACAACTTTTAAGTGATGTTGTCTGTCGGTTTGCAAATCCTCCTTGAGCCGTGTGAGTAGTGTGTCAGCCTTTATTTCCTTCTTAAGCTCCTACCAATGTTGCCATTCAGGTACCCTCATGGTTGAAAATTCACCAATATCCAGTTGTCTAGAGAGTGCATCAGCTACTCTATTGCTAGCACCACATTTGCACTCAATGTCAAAGTTGATCCCCATCAATTTAAATACCCACCTCTGGTACTCCAGGCCAATTACCCTTTGTTATAGCAAGTATTTGAGGCTTTGTTGATATGTTCTTACCACAAGTTTTTACCCCATCAAATATGGCTGCCATTTGCTCATGGCATAGACTATGGCCATGAGTTCTTTTTCATAAACTGATTTCTTCCGTGCTTGAGCCCCAAGAACTTGATTGAAATAAGTTACTGGCTTTTGATCTTACGATAGCGCGACTCCCAACCCATTACCTGAGGCATCAGTTTCTACAACGTAGGGCTTGTTGAAATCAGATAGGGATAAGACGAGCACACTGGCCATGGCATTTCTGAGCTCCTGAAATGTTATTTCTGTTGTTGGAGTCCATCCAAATTTATCCTTTTTTAACTGATCAATCAACAGTTGGGCACCTGTGCATAGCCAGCCATAAATTTTAAGTAGTACCTGGTGAGACCTAGAAACCCTCTCAACTCCTTGAGATTCCTTGGTCTTGGTCATTGTTGCATAGCCCTTATCTTTTTTGGATCGGCTGCCACCCCTTCCTTGAATATGATGTGCCCAAGATATGCTACCTTGTAGCGCCCAAGCTCACTTTTTTCTATTGTCGTAGAGCTTGTGGCATTCCAAGATGTCAATCATGATATCTAGATGTTCATGATGCTTCTCCTCGGTTTTGCTGTAGACGAAGATGTCATCAAAGAATACTAAAACTAATTGGCGGAGGTATGGCTAGAATATGTCATTCATCAATGACTAAAAAGTCATCGGTGCATTTGTAAGTCCGAAGGGCATTACAAGAAACTCGTAATGTCCATCATGCATCCTAAACGACGTCTTATGCACGTTCTCCCTCTTGACGCGAATCTGGTGATAACTTGATTTCAAGTCCAATTTGAAAAAAATCAAAGCTCCATTTAATTCATCGAGGAGTTTATCAATTACAGATATTATCTGCTATGATGGCTCAGCTTAGGGCATGGTAGTCCACACAAAAGCACCAAGATCCATCATTTTTCTTCACTAAGAGCACGGGGCTAGAGAAAGGTTTGTTACTCATTTGGAATGATCCCCGCCTTGAACATTTCTTGGATCATCTTTTCAACTTCAGCCTTCAGAAAGTGCGGATAGTGGTATGGTCGCACGTTAATAGGGGATGTCCCGGGCTGTTTGGTAATGGCATGATCATGAGTGTGTGGTGGTGGCAATCCCTTCGATTGAGAGAACACTCTTAGGTGTTTAGAAAGAATGCCTTGCAAGAATTGGAGAACCATTCCTTTTTGTTCATCTTCCATCACTAAGTGGTTGAGCTCAACTATGACCCTATTCTTTTCAATTTGTATAGTCTGCATCATTGTTTTAAGTGAAACCAATGTCCTACCAAGAGAAGGATCACCTTGTAGAACTACTTGTTGATTTCCAACCTAAAATTCCATGTTCTGCAGGTTCCAATTCGTATGAGTCATTCCCAAAGTAGCCCCAAGATCACATCCAAGCTTCCTAACTTTAATGGAAAGAAATCACCCCAAACTTCTAGGCCCTAAAAATGTACATTCACCCCTTCATAACACAATCATTCTTGACAGAATCACCATTTCCCATAGCCACTCCATACTCTCCAGTTTTGGTGATTGGAATTTTTCATTTTGACACCATTTTCTTAGAGATGAAGTTGTGTGTGGCCCCTAGATCAATCCAAATAACTGCATCGCAAGATCCGATTTGCCCCTTCAGTTTCATTGTCTTGGAAGTTGAGAGGCCAGCTACGGAGTTCAAAGAAACCTCCATTTTGTCACTGATTGTCCTTGAGCCTAGCTCGGCCAAGGTACCTCTTTGTTGTTCATCTGATGAATTCTCCTCCTCATCCTCCTCATGGATCAGCAATACGTTAATTTCTTTTTGTTTACATCAGTGATCGAGAGCCGACATTTCATCACAGCAGAAGCAAATGCCCTTTCTCCCTTTTATACTAGATATGAGAATCTGTGATTCTATTGACTTCACTGGCAGGTTTTGAGACTATGGTTCTCCCTCTGAAGCTGCCTTTAATCGCACCAGCAAATTGCACCCTGGATCGGTTGTAAGTATTGTTTCGTTGCGCAAGATATCCTGCCAGAGATTTGAGTTGAGCAACCACCTTTAGTCTCTCCTCAATATTTTACGCTATCTCTATTGCCTCATCTACATTTCTTGGTCACTGGACCTTTAACTCAGCCCTGATTTCTAGAAGTAATCCATTGATAAAAGTGCCCAATTGCATTTCATTTGATATATTGTCCAAAGGAGCCAACATTTAGATGAAATTTTTATTGTGTTCCAGCATGGTTCCCTCCTATGTAATGGCTAAGAATTGATCATACAATGAGCGTGTTTGTGTGTCTCAGAAGTGACTCAGCAACATTCGCTTCATTTCCTTCCAGCTTAAGATGGTCACTTCTTGTTCACATATTGGTACCAATGAAGAGCATCTCCCGAAAAAGAGATGACTGTAGCCTCTACTTAATCCTCATCACTATAGCGGTTGAAGCCAAAATAGCGCTTTGATTGGAGGATCCACCCGTTCATATTAATCATCATACTATATATAAAAGCATTCATATTGAGGAAAACATTTTTTTACAAGCTTATCCTCATTATTTCTTAAATCACTAAATTATCCTTCAATTTAAAATTAAATGTTACCCTAGAGTAATGAAGCTATTTAATTAAATAATTAATTCACCCTTTAATTTACACACTTAATGATTATTTATAATTTATATTTATCGTAGTTATTATGATTTGTTGTAATAATGTAATTTATAGTCTGATTTGACATATATTAAATGATATTAACATCATGTTTTAAACAATTTTGATATAAATTATATTTATAATAGTTATTATGATACGTTCTAACAATACAATATATAGTCTGCTTTGACATATATTAGATGACATTAACAATATATTTTAAAAAAACTTTGATATAAGTAAAAAAATAATTGACGGTTAAAATATGTATAGCATATTAATTGTATATGGACAAAATTGTAATGAACATGATAGGAATATTTCGTCTAATTCTAATTAAGAGAGAGTATTATACTACTAAGTATAATTTTTTTTTATAAAAAATATTGTGACGCATATATTATTAAGTTAATATACTTTATATTTCTATTAACAACCACGATTATCAAAAGACTCTTGATATACACAAAAAATGGGATAAAGATGAATTAATAAGTGAAATAAATTTTATATTTTTAAAGGACTTAAAATGGTCTACTATCTTAAATTTTAACATTGTAAAATTAAATAAATAATATGATTTAATTTTAACTCAAATACCTCCCAAAAACATTTTCCATATTTTTAATTTTGATCATTTTACTTTTTATTTTCATATAGTAAAATGTGATGAAAATGAATTGCGATATTAGCATCATTATTTTATTTATTATATTGGATGAAGAAAGTACTTATATTAATAAAGAGAAGCAAGTTGATATATGATAATCATATTTATAATAGTTAGTATGATTGATTGTAATAATATAATTTATGGTCTAATATATTGGATGACAGTGAAAGATAGATTTTAAACAAATTTTATATGTGAAAAAAATTGGCAACTGAAAATGATTAACACAAAAATTTAACATGTGACAAAAATATACACATTTCCTAATTAACTCTTGATGAGATTATTTCATATAATTCAAATTAAAAGATAAAATCTTAAATTAATATATGTAATATTTTTGACAAAAATGGTGAAAAATATTACATCAAACTCATATACCTACTATTTTTATTAAGACCATATAGTTGCCAATAAAGATATTATAATTAGTAAATAAAAGATGAACTATTAGAAAATCAGTTAGTAATTCAAATAAATTTCATATTCTAAAAATTATAAAATAATGTATATTAATTTTCTCTACGGATAATTATATACTAGATTTTTATATGTCACATGCAACGCATATATAAAAAATCTAGTACCATCAAAAGTTGACATTTTGAATTTATTGAGACATGATTTTTTACGGTATGAAATTCCACTATATTGCCTTTCGCTTGAAGCTTCACGTGTGTCCTTGCTCCTCAAAGTATCTCCCATGATTACTAGTTCTTTTCCCTTGGAGGAGGATGACTCGTTTGCACTTTATTGATTTTCTTTCTAGCCCATCTTGCTTTCTTGGGCTTCAAAGAAAAAATGCTGCTATTACTGAAATTGTTGCTGCTATTGTTGTTGGCTGTCGTCCAAGTCTTGGAAGGATTCTCTCATTGATGCCATATCTTCTTTCAATGTCTCTATGTCATCACCGTACAAGGACGTTCATTTGTCTTTTCTTCGAACTCTCGAATCTTCTTATTGATAACCAAAACAATTCTCAAAGAATTCCTCTTAGAATTTTATTAGAAGGATAGAAATCAGATACAAAGATACAAGCTTTCGAGATGCTTGTTCTCTCTTATTCCAATTTTTTTAGAGGTTTGGTCTCTCTACAAGAACGTAGCTCAATAATTTTCTCCATACCTTCAAATCTAGCTTCAAGTCCTATTTATACATTTTAGATATAAGAGATAACTAACTCATTAATGAAAAGACATAAAAGGAGACATGACCCATAAACACATAAAATAAACTGATTTACAACTTACAACACTTATCACTCCTAAAATAAGTAAACCTAGCCAGACGCTTATCAAATAGATTATTATGATATGTCCATATCATATACACAAAATAAGTTTAAGAATAGAGAATCTAAGCCATTTTCTTTGGGTATGAGCAATCAACCATCTTGTAATGTGATCAACATTCTTACAAGAGCTAGTCAGACCACCTTTGAGAAGCAACTCTTTCCACATAGCTTGAGCAAATTCACACATAGAAAAGATGGTAAGCAGATTCGGCATTGTTAATACAGAGAACACAATCAATGTCATGCCGCCTCTTGATACACGGTTGCATTCTATTATATATATATATATGGAGATTTTTAGGTAATATTACCTCCAATTATTTTTAAAATTTTCTATATTATTCTTAAACTCAAAATTAATATACAAAGGATCTGTTTGGTTCAACTTAAACTTTTAAGTTATAACTTATTTAAGTTTAACTTTAATTTATAAGTTAAAATATATTTGGCTTAGTTTATTATGATTAACTTTAAGTTATAACTTATTTTTAAATTGATGTTTGACAAATAAATGAATAATTAAATTATTTTAATTGAAATTTCTTTAGTATTCCTCTTAATGATATAACTTGCATTTAGCTCATTTCTTTAGTATTCATTTTTTTCAAATCGTTAATTTAAACAAGAATCATTCTGAACCCTTGTTTCTCTGACCCGACCCATGACTCGTTCTGACTTGTGTCCCACCCGACCTCAGCTCCCCAAGCTGATCTGGCTCGTCTCTCCGACTCGATCTATGACCCCGACCCGTGTCACGTCCCGATCCTGTATCGATCTGACTCCCCCACCTGTGACCTGACTCCCCAGTCCATATTGTGTCCCACGACCCGACCCATGTTCTCGACCCAACACAAACTTTTGATCTCGTGGCCCCAACCCAACCTAACCTATGTTACTGACCTAACTCTCTGACCCATCCCAACCCGTGTCCCACCCAAACCCGACTCCCCACCCTGATATGACGACTCCCCGCCCTGTTACCCCCACCTGATTTGTCATCCCGACCTGATCCGACCTATGTTCTTGACCCGACTCCCCAACTTATCCCGACTCGTGTCCCACCCGAACCCGGCTCCCCAACCCGACCTGACTCCCAAACTTGTGGCCCCGACCCGTGCCCCATCCGACCCTTGCTCCTGACCTGACCCCACTACTCGACTTGAATTCATGACCCCATGTACGCGACTCGAATTCATGACACCATGTACACGACCCGACCCATGCCACACTCGAACCTGACCCGCTAATTGATTTGACTCGACTCCCCAGACTGTGACTCCGACCCAACCCATTCCCAAACTCAATTTGTGTTCTCGATGTGACTCCCTGACTCATCCCGACACGTTACTCGTCCTGACTCGTGTTCTACCTGAACCCGGCTCCCCAACTCATCCCGACACGTTACTCGTCCTGACCCGTGTCCTACCTGAACTCACCTCCCCAACTCGACCCAACATGTGCCCAGACTCGACTTCCTGACTCGTTCCCTCGACCTGGCCCACCACTCCAGTTCAAAAAAGTACAGTTTTCTTCTCATTTCATAAATCTGTTTTGAAGAAGAGATGTATGTTTATGTAATTTTTAAAAAAGATAGGGGTAACTTTGGAGATGTGAAAATATTGAAATAATTTTAAGTTAAAAAACTAGATTAGGTTAGCATAAAGTTAAATAGTTTTTTAGCTTAAATAAACTGCTAGCTTATTTCAATAAGTTGTGTTAAATGCTCCCTTAAAAATAAGTTATTTATTTATTTAAGTTATAAGTCATAACCTGCAGCTTATAAGCAGCCAAACGGGGCCAAAATCACAGTAGAGTTTTCCAACCATTTTGTTTAAACTATCATCTCTAAATACGTTTTCTCCTTATTATTACTATCTAAAATATAACAAAACAAAGTAAATGATTAGTCTCAAACTAATTGAGTATTTCTTTAACTTATTACTTTAGGTAGTATGGATCACAAGACCCTCTTAAAATTTAGTGAAAGAAAATTAATAGTAAGCACATTAAACGAATCTCTTTTCTATACGCTAAGTCAAGGTTACGTGGGTTGCACGTATCAGTGTCATTCATGAATAAAAGCATGCATGTTTATAATATAATCATAACAAAAAATAAGAGATAAAAAATATCTTTTGTGTGGACACTTTTTATATACAATATTATTTGTCTAACTTATTCTTTCCATCATCTATAATACATAAAGAATAGTAAACAAACTAAATCAAGATAAATGTGAGAACCTGATCTAAAAACACTTGAACACAAAAGTTATTATGTGAATGGATATTACATTTCATAAGTCACTTTTTATTACATTACATTTCAAAAATCACTTTTTAATTGATACATTTGATCATAGTTTGATTTCATGGACAAATAGAAATACGCCAGATGTACTTTTAAAGGCATTTTAGAATTAGTAAAAATGAAGGTAGATAAAATTGTCCAAAACAATTTCCTACTTCCACCTTTTATATTTTAGATAATTTACTTTATAAAATTTGACTCGAATTATTTTTTTATAGTTGTGTATATCATTCTATACATCCACATGGATAAAATTTATGAGTGAGTTGAAACATCATATATCAAGATACATGGAAAAGAAAGTAAGAAAAAAAAACAATAGAAAATTAAAGAATGTCAAATCTAATGATTTTTAAATGAAGCTAATTTTCAAGGCTAACGTAAAGTACTTATTTGCTATAACTACTAAAAACAGAACTTCCTAAAACCAGTGGCAGCAGTAACCCCGTGGGTCGTTGATTTGGAGAGTGTTTAAGTGTTGATGTAAAGTTAGTAATGTTCATAAATACACAACCTTTAAAAAGTTATAAAAAATGGTAAAAGTATAACAAACATAAAAATAGCAACTGATATGCTATAAAAATAGCAACTGATATGCTTTTCAAGAAAAACAGAACTTCACACACAAAAATATTTCTGCACACACGAGTCACTTGCTTCAAATTTTAATAGTTTGTATAATATATACAATATATAGTATATATACATGTATGATTTTTATAGTATAAATTATATAAACCTTATGGATAAAATTTTGAAATTTCATCGGTCTAGGTGGAGAAGGTTTTGGCATCGAAATTTTTTTTAGAATTAAGGTGGTTATGTTTTTTTATTTTATCTTCAGCTATTTTTATTTTCTTAAATGTGTTATATTCTTGATGTTCGCTCGACGTAAAGTGACAAATTTTCTAACATTACTAAAAACCAGAACTTCCCAAAACCAGTGGCAGCAGTAACTAAGTCGAATAATAGGCAAATAAATTAAGATTTGTTTTAGCAAAAATGGCTAACTAAGTTGGCCACTTATTTACATTGATGCTTCAAACTTCGTTTGAGTAGTTTTTTCTTAATTTAGCAATGTCAATTAAAAGGTGGATATCAAGAATAGATCATTTTTAAGAAAAAATAAAAATAGCTAAAGATGAAACAAAAATATAAAATAGCCATCCAAATGAAAAAAATTCGCGCCAAAAATCGTCCCCCACGCTCCACAGCGAAGTTTTGAATTGTCCATAAAGTTTATACAATTTATACTGTATATATAAATATACTACAAAAATTACACAGATGTGTGTGGGTGGGTGGGCGCGCGGGAATATACTACAAAAATTACACAGATGTGTGTGGGTGGGTGGGTGCGCGGGCGCGCGCGCGCGTATAATTTAAGTATTTAAAGACTGGGTATTAAAGTTAATAATTCAAACAACAATAAACATTATAATTTTTTATTTGAAGTAAGATTCAAAACTTATAAGTGTTGAAGAAAATAATTGGCAATGATTAATTAGTGATCTCGCACACTAATTAATGTTGAAGTAAAAGAAGGGATTACAAAAGAGGAGGAAGAAAGATTGCTTTGTTTTCAAAACAAATTTTTCTAAAAGATCGTTAAGAGTGAAAACAAGTTTTGAGAAATAAATGAGAGAGGACTGGCTATTTATAGCTAAGTAAAGTGGAGTTCACCGGGAACTCATCACTTACTTGCACTATTCTATTCTAAAAATGTAAAAATATTTTATATTTCTAGTTTTGACTAAGAACAGTAAAATAACATAAATAATTGCCTATTATTTGACAACTAGTAAAATTATTACAGAAAAGATAAATTATAAAGATTTTTGATAATTATTATCTTGGTCTTCGTATCTTGATTGTTGCTTTATTATGGAGAGAGCACTGTTAACGTTCCTTGATAATTTCTATCTTGGGCTTTTGTGTCCTATTTGTTGATTTATTGTATCTTGAAATAATCATTGTGACTATTGTTGTTGGTGAGTCATGATCCTTTGATAATTACTATCTTGGATTCTTTTGCTTTGATTATTGATTCTGTAGAAGTCAATATTGGTTATCTTGAATATTAGTATGACCGTTGCATCATGATACATCTTCAAAATTACTTGATTCTTTGAATTTTGATTATTCCAATATTGGCATTTTGCTAATGGTAATTATTTTTTTTTATTTATCGTCACTGAGATTTATACTGTCAAAGGGGTCTTGAGAATCTTGGAAAGGATCACAAGCCCATTGAGGAAGGACACGACCCTATGATTTATCCTTCAATTGTTGAGGGAAAGTCTTGGATGATTGTCCTTTTTGATTTTTCATTTTAATTAGGCGATTTGAATCTTCTGATAAATCAGAATCAGTATTGTCTTCAAGGAGGAAATTTTTTTTTTTGCATTAACTCATTCTTTAATTTAGATTTTGATTTTGTGGCCTTTGATTTACCATTTGAAAAGGGTTTTGATTCGGGTCTGGATTCAAATTTGGATGGATTTGGACTGGATGAATTGGTTTGTGGATATGGGATAATGAGCTCATTAATTTTTAATGGAGGTTGAGTATAAGGATTTTTTGTCAATCTGAATTGAGGGTGGATTTTTGTAAATTTATGGTTGATGGAGGTAATGATTTTTAAGGTATCAAATTATTCAACCATTTAACATAATATTGTCTGGTGATGATTCTATTTTCAATTGAGTATTGTCATTTCAAAATTTAGGGTATTTTGAATTTATTTGTAAAAAATAAAGAAAATGAATAAAAGAAACCTTAATTGGTGAGGATTTGTATATATCTAGAAATAATTTAAAAGATTGTAGAAAATCGATTGAAAACAATTCTAAGATAAGGTCATGGATTGACCACCAACTTATGAACTATTTTGGGAAATGAATTTTGATGTTTTTGTCAAAATTCAAAAACCACGAATGGGAAAAATTATTATTTTGATGCAAGAAAATCATATGCCAAGTATCAATAGGACCAAAATAATTGTATTATTTTTTGTTTAAAACTATTTTAAAAGCTAAACGATGGATTTTTCAATCCTTCATGATTATAATTTTAAGAATGTAGAAGGAATGACAAATGATTTTTCCTTCAGAACTTTTGATTGAGCTAATATTTATGGATTTTGTTTCTAATAGAATATCTCGAGTTTTTTTTAATTGTGCCCAGGGATGTAATGGAAATTTGGAAGGAAATAAGATTTTGCTATTTCAGCAGAATCTTTCAAATGAGTAAAGGAGGACCCAATATGAAAGAGATTTTTACTGGAATTTTTTTGAAGTATTGAGATGATTTGATGTATTTCGTGATTGGTTGATTGAATGATTGGATGTTAAAAGGTTGAGTAATTTGATCAAATTGGTTGACCAGGGTTGATTGTGATTAGGTCTAATGGACTCGAGTATTGTTAATTCGGCTTCGATAGGAATAGAAGACTCCTTTTTAATTTGGGAATTAAAGATCAATTGTTGAGTCGAACACTCTTCTATTATTGAACCATTAATCATTCTCACATGATTTCTAAAAGTGATACTGATTCTTTTGGTTAAAGATTTCACAACATGCCTATAACATTTTTGAAATCCGTCAAGCATGACGAAGAAAGTTCCTTTCAGTATAAAACATTCTTTGATTGTTTTATTTAGAAATTCAATTTTAAAGATTGCTTATCCCAATAAGTTCACAGTTAAAATTTTGCTATTATCATAATAGAATTCATTATCTTTGTGAAAACCTATTTTTCATATTTTTTGTGCCATTGAATTAGTGTTGCATCGAAGTCATGCTTCAACTCAACATCTTCTAGAATTTTGTCCAATTCATTAATCCAATCATTTCTTGGATATTCAAATCATTATTTACCTTAATTAATGGATGGGGGAGTTTTGAATAAAAAGTTGTTATCCTCCCATTGGGCCTTTTTATTTTGATAGAATTTTGATTGAGTATTCTAGATTCTACCTTTTTATATTCTAGTAGGCCAGATTTTGTCACGTTCCTCCATGGTGAAATTTTGAAATGATTTCTTGCAAAATTTTATGAGAAAGGAAGTTATGAATTGAATTATTAATATTTTGAATTAATTCAATATGGATATAAAAAATGCTAAAAGTAGAATGCTACCTGGTAAAACTTTGTTTAGAAGCAATTTCAAAGCATGTTTTGCAGATTCGTAATCAACTAAGAGAAACTCTTGACTTGATAAAGCAAATTGTAAGGTTCGATTAATTGCTTTAATATTGGAATAAAAAATTTCAAATACTGGAAATCTAATCTTAGATTGAAATAATTTGATTCTACTTACAGAGATAATTAAACTATTTTATTTTATTATATTGGCAAACAATCCAAAGTGTTTTCCATGTTGTTTAACATTCTTAGAGAAAATAAGAATATTACTAATGCAAATAATCAAGAAATTAATAAATTAATTAAAGATTTCAATCATTGTTTTCTGAAATTTACATGAAGCAAATGACATTACTTTTCATTTATAATAATTAAATATAATTTTATATTTATCAATTTTATTTATCTATATTTGTCAAAATTTAGATTTTATATCAAACTTAAAGAATATAACAACATCTCCAAGTCAGTTGATTAAGTCACTTTTGTTGGGTATTGGATATCTTATCCATTTCAAACACTGTTAAGGAGCTTGTAATTAATTACTAAACGAGGAACTCCTCGTTCAAAGATTTGATTTTGAAGAGTAGAATTTTGAAGCTGGTCTTCAATTCTTTTGGATTTTATGTTGTCTTGCAAAAAACATAGTTATTTTTCCTTGAAAGAAATTAGATTCACAGTTTTATAAACATAATTTAATTTTAAAATTTTCAATTTCTCAATGTGAGAAGAAGAAAAGAAATTGAATTTAACAGGTTTATTCATGGGATATGTAATTTTTCCATCATGATCTATTGTAAAAAGATACAACAAAGAAATAAATGGTAAACCCAAAAATGATTTTGTGTGTCATATTTTTTACTAAGACAAACGATGTTTTAAAACATATATTATCTTAACAAATATGAACTTTGGGGATTCATAATTAATATGCATATGTGTACCATTGGCAGAGGACGAAGATTCTTTTGTCTTCTTAAAGTACTTAGTAGGCACGAGTCATTCCTGCAAACAATTTTGATCAGCTCATGAATCAATCAGGACCATTGAAGTGAAATCAAAATCTTAAATTATTATTCTGACCATTATGTGTCATTTCTTGATTTTGATGTGATTAAGAATTTGAATGAAATTCTCATCCTTTTGATTGTTGATAATAGGCTCTTCAACCTCATTATCAGACATTAGGGATTCACTAGGTTCTCCTAGTTCATGATTTTTAATTAAATTTTTTATTTTTAAAGGATTTAATTCTTTCGTTATTTCTGTGTTAGATTATTTTAATTCTTTTATTTCAATTTTAATATTTTTAATTTCTTTTTTAAGTTCCTATAAAGTAACTTCTTTTTCTTTACCTTTCATTTTGTTGAATTTTTCAAGCGTTTGTGAAATGCTTACAATATTACTATTATTGGACTTAGAATTTTCTTTCTTTAGAAATACCTTTCTAAATCTTTCAAGGTATTATTGTTTTAATTCTGGATTTTTAATTTTGCTAATTAAATCTAAGAAGAGATTTTTATGTTATTCATTTTTAGGTAAAACACTAATTTTTTACGACAATCATCTCTACACCCCATAGAGATATTAAAAGAATCATTGTCGGAACATGAAGAGTTAGAATTAGAGCATTCATGGGATTCAAATTCTTCTAAATCTTCATTACTACTCTCATAGTATTCTATTGATTCTATGATTCTAAACAATTATTGTTTATATTCATCGAGATTTTTAATTGATTAATTTTTTTTACAAGTGTTAGAAAAATGATCATTCTTACCACATTTTCAACACTTAATTTTACTTTAATCAATAAATTTTTTATTAAATTTTCTTCTAGAATAATTTTTATTCTTAGAGAAGTATTTGTCAAAATTTTTATTTTTAGAAAAGTATTTGTCAAATTTTTTATTTCTATTTTTGTGATATTTTCTCCTATAAGCTTTGTAGACTCTTTTACGATTTATATGAGAATTTTTCCTATTCTTTTGAGAAGGAGCAATGACGGGTAAACCATATTGCTTGTAGAAATTTCATAATTCATATTTTACAGTTTATTTTCTTTTTTTAATTTATTTATTGATTTTCATGTATATGCACATTTTTAGACCTTCCTTTCTATTGTAGTAATTATGGTACCATATGTAAGACTATTATTGTCTATGTTTCCTAGGTCATTATTAAAGATTGTCCAAATTTTGTGGGCAAACAAATTGGGTAAGCCATTAATGAATTTTTCTTTCAAAATGGTTGATTACTATCATCCCTTGACATTACTCTAGACAAAAATATATTTTTGTACATGTCAAAACCACTTAGGGTAGGACACCTAATATTGGTTAATTGATCATGGATAGGCGAAGTAACATTACTTGGCGTTCCAATGAAATATTCAATTATTATGTAAAGAAGTGTATTGATGGCATCGTATATTGTTTCCTGATCTTCTCCAATAATTGGAGTTCCTTTAGCATCCATCTTTACTGCTGAAAGAATGGTATTCTTGGATTCTTCTATGAGATGTTTTTCTTATCAAGAATGAAGCAATCCTGTAAATCTTGTGACTAGAAGATTTATTACCTCATTGTGAAGTAAATTATATGTGGTAATATAACTATTGGCTACCATAGTCATATGCTGCAATTTGTTGAGGACTTATTATTCAGAAAGACCATCAATATTCCATTCGTATAATTTTTTTGCCGAAACAGAAAATTGATTAACTAAAGAAGATTCAGTAAATTGATGCCTGGAGGAATAGACTTTTTATGCCACTTCCTTTCTAATTGATTAATTTCTAGATTTTTAAATTATTTTTCAAAATTATGAATGTTTGAAGATTCATGAATTGTGGATGATTCATAGTGGATTCTGACCTATGGCTTTTTGAATCAGTACAACTATCTTGGTTAATAACCTTAATAGAAGAAGATGATTCAACAAATTTATTCTTCAATTCTTGAAGCATTTTATCAATTTTTTTTATTAAGGGGAATGATATTTAGACTGGTTTTGTCTGAAATAGTTATTAAAGGTGATTCTTTCAGGGATTCATTAGACTTAGGTTCATGAAGATCATCAACCTTATTCTCAACTTTGTCTAACTGTATTCCTATTATTATTAAACTCTGATTGGTGTAATTGAGTTATTCACTACTTTTTTATTGGGTTCTTCTTCTTTTGAAATTTTAAAAGGAGAAGTAATGATTAAAGAATTTTTATGATTAATTATGATTTTTTTTCAGGAGGTGGATTACTAGCAGACACCACACTGAAGCCCTCATTGACCCATTTAGATTTGAAAATTATATTAATATTTTTTTTCGTATATGTCCTTGATATAATCAAGGAAAAACATATCACTTTTAAATTTATGCATGAACGCCTTCCATTCAGCAAGTATGATTTTCTTTGATCAATATTATATATTTCTCTGAACCTATTAGGTCTATTAAGATTGGCTGGGTCATTCAAGTGTTGGGTTAAATCCTCCCAATCAGGCTTGTATTCTTGGTTCAGGGTACCAAAATTTAAAACTAATAGTTGATGATTAACAAGATGGAAGGTTCTTTGGAAATCTAATTCAGTGGGGGCTTCTACTTCGTTAGATTATTTAGACTTATTATCAAAGGTTGGCTGACTGACTGAGAATTAGTGGTTATAGCTTTAAGTCTTAAATTTTTATTTTTTACTTATTTAATTCTTATTTTAATTGTTGAATCCTAAGATCATGATCATTATTAACAGATGATCCAGAAAAAGAATTTATAGGGGTACTAGACTGGTTATACTCGATAGTTTAAGGATTAGAACTAGAAGATTGGAAATTAATTTTAATAGTATCATTTATGTACTTCTGAATGTAATCAATATCTTCAATTGGACGTTGAATTTGAGTGGGTTGGCTTTCATTGGTTAAAAGCCAATTTGTAGATAAAGTAATATCAGACCACCTAATGATTTTAGGAACTCTAATATTTACATTACTTTGGATAGATTGAATTAATAAGGTTTGGTTTTTTGGACTCCTATTAATGGCTTATAAATTCATATTGGTCTTGGTGAATTTGTAATGTATTCTAAAAATTAAAGCTAGGAGTTGGGCTCTTTCAAGTATTTGGTAACCACTAGTTTTAATATTCAAAATTAGAGATTTAAGAATACGTGGGTTTGTTAAACCAACACACAAATTTGAAATGCAATCGAAAAGGATTAGACCATTACAAAGTAAAAATTTAATTAATCCTAGAATATTATCATTAAAATTAGTAAATCTTGCATATCGCAAGGCTAATAAGATAGAGGTATTTAGGTCCCTCCTTGTGAGTGGTTTAATTTCAATCTGAACTAAACCAAAGTAAATGACATTATATCATTCTTCAATGTAAAGTTTAATTGCATTGGGGGAAAGTAATTGACAAGTTTCACATTATTTCCCAAAAACATATATATTTTTCAATTATTTTGACATGATGTTGAGATTTGAAGGAAACAATAGACCATGTTGATTTATAAATTTCTTTACTAAGAATTTTGGGTATATTCCATACCATTTGATCTACTTGATCATTCGCTAAATATTCAAAGTATTCTACGTTGATTATGTCTGGTATTGAAGTTATTATAGACCTATTACTACTAGAATAATTACTTTTAAATAATCTACTCATAGCTTAAAATAACTAACTTACTTTTATGATTGAAAATTCCATACTACATTTTGCAGTCCAAATCTGATACAACTTCTACAACCGCCTACCAAGTCGACTCTTCTCCCCTTTGCCCCTACAACCACTCTACCCTCAAGATTTATGTATCTAAGAGGTCTTATTGGCGTGCCTGAAGTGAGCCTAATAGAAACTGATACGTCATATTCATAAATTAGAAAAACAAAGATTACAAAGAAATAATCAAGTAAAAAAAGAACCAGCTACTTGGGCGGAGAGTGAGATTAAATAAAAACAATTATTCAAGCAAGCAATTAAGAAACAATAAAAGCAAGAACCAGCCATAAAGGTAGTGAAGAATAATAATTATGTAGATATTAATTTAAACAGTAAAACACTCTACCAGGTTTGGTCTGATACTGAAAGAGGCAGAATTATGTATAATTTAAATATTTAAATACTAAGTATTAAATGCTCAAGAATTCAAACAAAAAAAAGTAAAACTGTGATTTGAAAGTAGGATTCAAAACTTACAAGTATTGAGAAAATTAATTGGCAACGATTAAATAGTGCTCCAGCTCACTATTTATTGTTGAGAAGAAAGAAGAAGAGATTACAAAAGAGGAGAAGAAGAAAACTTTGTTTTCAAAATAAGTTTTGCTCTCAAATAGTTAAGAGTGTAAAACCAATTCTGAGAAACAAATGAGAGAGGGTTGGCTATTTATAGTAAAGTAAAGTGGAGTTCACCGGAAACACATCACTTATTTGTACTATTCTATTCTACAAAACTAAAAATATTTTACATTTCTACTTTTAACTAAGAACAGTAAAGAACATAAATAGTTGCCTAATTATTTGACAACTAGTATAATAATTACACAAAGAGAAATTACAAAGATTTCTCAATAATTGTTATCTCGATCTTCGTGTCTTCATAATTGTTCTGTTGTACATTAAGGTCGTTGATAATTGCTATCTTGGACTCTTGAGATTGCTGTCTTGAAAAGTCATCATTCGATTATTGGTATCTCAGATTTTGATTGTTTGGAGAAATCATCATAGCCATTGCATTATGCTGAAGAGCCATCATGATATCTGAATTTTTTTATTCATTGATTATTTTGTCAATTGCATTTTGCCAAAGGAAAATTATTTTCTTTATTCATCGTCACTGAGATTGAGATTGTCAAATGGGTCATGTGAATCTTGGAAAAGATCATAAGCCCATTGAGGAAGGACGTGACCCTGTGATTTATCCTTCAATTACTGAAGGAGAGTCTTGGATGTTGTCACTTTTGATTATTTATTTTAATTGGATAATTTGACTCTACGAAAGATTCAGAGTCGGAATCACTATTGTCTTCTAAGAGGAGAAACATTTTTTGAATAAATTTTTGCTTCAATTTGAATTTAAGTTTTATGACCTTTGACTTTCTCTCAGAAGAGGGTTCAGATTCTTTGGATGGTTTAATTTGTGGATTTGAGTTAATGAACTCATTAATTGGAGCCTGGTAAAAGGGTTTGTCAGTTTTGGGCTAGGATTGGCATTTGTAAATTTATGGTTGATGAAGGTAAATATTTTCTGGGTATTAAATATATCCAATAATTTCACATAATATTCTCTGTTGAGAATTCTATCTTCAATTGAATATTGTTACTTTATGATCTAACATATTTTGTATTTATTTGAAAGTATTTGAGGAAATACTTCAATTGGTGAGGGCTTGTCAATCTTTACAAATAAATTGAAACCTTGCTATAAATCATTTGGAAAAAGTTCTAGCGCAAGACCATGAGTCGACCACCATTATAAGAATCAATTTGAAAAACTAATTTTAAAATTTTTATCAAAATTTATAAACCATGAATGAGAAAAACTACTATTTTGATGCAAGAAAATAACGTGACAAACATCAATATAGTAAAAAATTATATTGTTTTTTATTTAAAAGATTTTTGAAATTTGAAGGATGGGCTTCCCAATCCTCCATAGTCATGATTATGAGAATTTAGAAAGAATAATAAATGATTCTTTACTAAGAATTTTTTATTGGGTTGATATTTATGGATTTATTCTCTAAGAGAATGTCTCTGTAGAAACTGAGATTTTTATCTCTGTGATAAGGGACATGATGGAATTCAGGAATGAAATGAGTTTTGACAATCTGGGCAGGATCCTTCAAATGAGTAAATGGGGACTCAATATGAAAGTGATTTTCGCTGGGGATTTTTTTGAAATATTTAGATGATTTTTTATATTTTATAATTGGCTGATTGAATGATTTGAGCATTAAAATATTGTATGATTGAGAATGAGTCAAATTGGTTGACCAGAGTTGATTGGTAATTGGGTCTGATGGATCCAAGTATTGTTGATTGGACTTGGTTAGGAGTAGAAGACTCTTCTTTGATTTGGGCCTTAAGGGCCAATTGTTGAGTCAAAAAGGCTATTCTATTATTGAACCATTCATCATTCTCACATGATTTCTGAAAGTTATACTGATTCTTTTTGTTAAGGATTTCTACAACATGCCTATGACTTTTTTGAAATCTATCAGGCATGACGGAGAAAGTTCCTTCCAGTATCAGAAATTCTTTTATTGTTGTCTGAAAATTAATTTTGAAAATTGATTGTCCCAATAGGTTCACAATTAAAATTTTCTATCATCATAACAGTTTTTATTATCTTTGTGAAAATCTATTTTTCTACATTTTTCATACCATTGAATTAGTGCTGCTTTGAAGTCATGTTTCAACCCAACATCTTCTAAAATTTCATACAATTTATCAATCCATACAATTCTTGGATATTCAAATCCATTATGATCATAATTAATGAATGAGAGTTTTGAGCAAAACACAGTTGTCATGTAATTGAACTTCTTGATTTTAAAAGAATTTTGATTGAGTGTTCTAGGTTTTACCTTCCCATATTCTAGTAGGTCAGAATTCTCAAATTCTTCTACTGTAAAATCTTGAAATGATTTCCTATAAAAGATTACAAGTAAGGAAGTCAGAAATTTAATTATTAATACATTGGATAAATTAAATATTAAAATCAAAATTACTAAAAATAGATTGTTACTTGGCCAAACTTTGTTAGGAAGCGATTTCAAAACATGTTTTACAAATTTGTAATTAATTAAAAGAATTTTTTTATGTAATAAAGTGAATTGTATGATTTGATTAATTATCTTAATAATGAAATAATAAATTTCAAGTCCTGAAAATTATTCTTAGATTGAAATAATTTGATTTTTCTTATAAAGATAACTAAATTATTTTATGTTATTATCTTGGCAAACAATTTAAAGTGTTTCCAGTATTGTTTAACATATTTAGAGAAAATAAGAATATTACTCATGTGAACCATCGAGAATTTCAACCAGTATTTTTTTAATAAAAATAAGGATATTATTAATATAAACAACCGAGAAATTAGAGGGTTGAAGATTTGATTTATTGTATTTTGGAATCAACTTGGAGCTTTTTTAAATGACATTATTTTTCATTTATAATGACCAAGTGAAATTTGATATTTATCAATTTTATTTATCTAGATTTGCCAAAATCCGGACTTCATGTCAAACTTAGAGAAGACAACAACATCTCTAAGTCTATTAATTAAGTCCTTTTTTGTACTGGATATCTTATCTATTCTAAAATATTGTTCAGAGGTTTGTAATTAATTACTAATTGAGGAACTCCTCGTTCAATTCACTGACCTTTTGGACATAAAAGACCGAGCAAGACCAATGAGATTTGCTCATTCTAATAATAATTTTATTGAGAAGTTCTGCAATTTCTTTTTTTTACAGATTTCAAGCGTTTTAGAATTCATTTGAGTTGGCCTTGCATTTGTTAGAATATTCTTTTCATCAAATCTCTTAATGTAAGGTAAATTGACAGCATGGTGCTTCCTGTACCAAAAAGCATTGAGAATATCAGTACACAATTCTTTATAAATTCTTTGTTCAAAGATTTTAATTTATTTTTGAAGAGCAAGATTTTGAAGTTGTTCTTCAATTCTTTTGAATTTTATTTCATCTTGTAAAAAAAATAATTAATTTTTTAATAAGAAAATAAATTTATGGATTTAAAAACATAATTTATTTTAAAGTTTTCAATTTCTCATTGTGAGAAAAATAAAGAAATTTGAATTTCAAGTTTAACAATGGGAGAAGTAATTATCCCATTATACTCTGCGGTAAAAGGATATAACAGAGAAATGAATGGTAAACTCAAAATTGTTAAATCCGTCATATTTTTTACTAAGACAAATGATGTTTTAAAGTATACATTGTCTTGGCAAATATGAACTTTGAGGATTTCGTAATTGATATGCATTCTAGTACCATTGGCAGATGACAAAGATTTTTTTATCTTCTTGAAGTACTTGGTAGGAACTAGTTATTTCTGCATACAATTCAAATCAACTCTTGAATCAATCAGGGTAATTGAAGTGAAATCAAAATCTTAAATTATTATTCTGACCATTATGTGCCTTTTTTTTATTTTAATGTGATTAAGGATTTGGATGAAGTTATCATCTTGATTGTTGATAATATGTTCTTCAACCTTATTATTAGAAATTAGAAATTTACTAGGTTCTCCTAGTTCACTAGATTTATGATTTTTAGTTAAATTCTCTATTTTTAAAAGATTCAATTTTTTTGTTATTTCTGCATTAGAATCTTTTAATTTTTTAATTCAATTTTAATATTTTTTATTTCCTTTCGAAGTTCCTGAAGAGTGACTTCTTTTTCCTTTCCTTTATTTTTGTTGAATTTTTAAGCGTTTGTGAGAGGCTTGCAGTATTATTATTATTGGACTTTCTTTATTTAGAATTATATTTCTAAGTTTTTCAAAGTATTTTTGTTTTAATTCTGGACTTTTAATTTTTTTAATTAAATTTAACAAGATTTATTTAAAACATTATTTTTTTTACAACTATTATCCCTACACTCCATAGAGATGTTAGGAGAATCATTGTCGGAACTGAAAGAGTTAGAATCAGAGGATTCAGGGGATTCAAGTTCTCCTAAATCTTCATTACTACTCCATAGTATTCTATTATTTCTATGATTCTAAACAATCTTTGTTTATCTTCATCAGAAATTTTTAATTGATTAATTTTATTTTTGACTTGACAAGTGTTAGAAAATGACCATTCTGGCCACATTTAAAATACTTAATTTTAATTTTATCAATAAAATTTTTATTGAATTTTCTTCTCGAATAATTTTTATTCCTATAGAAGTGTTTGTCAAAATTTTTATTTTTTGAGAAGTATTTGTCAAAAATTTTATTCTTATTTTTGTGGTACTTTTTCTTATAAGGCTTGTAGGTCCTTCTGGGGTTTAAATGAGAATTTTTCTATTCTTTTAGGAAGGAACAATAGCGGGTAAACCATATTGTTCAAAGAAATTACCTAATTTCTATTTGGCAGTTTATTTTTTAAAATTTGTTTAATTATTTTCATGTCTATGCACATTTTTAGAACTTTTTTTTATATTGTAGTAATTATTGTACCGTAGGTAAGACTGTTATAGTCTATGTTTCCTAGGTCATTACTAAGGATTGTACTAATTTTATGCGCAAAAAAAATTGAGTAAGCCATTAATGAATTTTTCTTTCTAAAATAGTTGATTACTATCATGCATTATCATTACTCTAGACAAAAATATATTTTTGTACCAGTCAAAATCACTTAGGGTAGGACATTTAAGATTGATTAATTGATCGTGAATATGCGAAGTAACATTACTTATTTATGAATAAACTTTACTTTTCACTGATTTTTGTTGAAGATCTTTCAATTAGTATGTTCATACGAAGGACTGCACATAAATATTAAGTACTCGGTTGCTGTTTACACATTAATTCGTAAACGATGGATACTAGGCGCTGTGCGTATCGACCCGTGCAGTGCTGTAGCTAACGCGTTAAGTATCCCGCCTGGGGAGTCTAAATATGTTCATTTTCAAAGATAATGAGTTTTGAATTCCTAAATTTTACTTATCAACAGATTAAGAAATTACTTCATAATTCCTTTCATACCTAACCAAATTGATGTTGCGGCTGCCAATAAAAAACTAAAGAAAATGATTATGGAGATGAAAGAGTTTATTGAAATCATACTTCAATATATTCTGATTTTAATTCTTTTCTATGACCATAACCCAAGACATCACAAACTTCTCAATTATTACTAGCACATCAGTATAAATAGAAAAAAAAAAATTAAACGAGGTCGAGAATGAGAGTCACATGCAACTCTATCAGATTCTTTTCAAAAAAATGTGAAGTTGAGGATATTAACCTCAACACTCAAGCCTCACACAAATGTCTTTTCTTGTCATTTTTTGATGGCACGACGATCTTTCGTTCCTCTTGCACTCGATTGTAGAAGGATTTGTGTTCAAGGACTTTAGAACTTCTGTCTTTTAGGGTCTCACTGGTTGGTTGTGGAGAAGAAACTGAATCAAAATCTGATACTGTTGTCTTGAGTTGACGAGCAGTTCGGGGTATTATAGGAGATTACTTTTAGGTACTTCCAAATAGGGAATTCTACATTCAAACTGCCAACAGAAACATTCTTAAATCGAGTTTTGGAAATCACTGCTGCAGCCATTAATCCAATAAAGACGTGTTCATGTCAATTTTCAACTCATATTAAGACGATAGCAACGTTTGGACGACTAATTCTAGATAGTAGGTGAAGCTCGGGGAAGGAAGTGAAGCTCACTTTGGGATTATTTTGTTTAGGGATTTTGTATATTTGGGGAAAGCGTATTTTGAGTGTTTTTAAATTTATTGTTTTGAATTAAATAAAATGCCTGTATGAATTGCATAAGCATTAGTTCGTCTTAGAGAATGGAATTAGGAATGAGATTTTCGTCTTATTGTAGGTCGGTCATCTATTCAATCTGGAATTTCATCTCTTGTTTGGTTTCTGGGACCGGTTTTTGGTCCTTTGTTAAAATCAATATCTATGTCAGGCTTCCCTTCCTGGTTGTCCTGTCCTGTTCAATTTGACTAACGATACTCTCTTTGTCCGCCGCTGGGGGAGCCTAATATTAATAAGAACTCTAAAGGAAAGGATGATAAACGTCTTGGAGTGAAGGACAGAGTACAAAAAGCTTTTTTTCTGGAGAGAAAAAAGTAAGCGAGGTGCTTTATTTCTTTCTTCCCTCTCGGTGTCCCCATTAGTTGATATACGGAATTGGAAAGGAATTCTAGATCATTCATCTTTCAGGCGGGATATGGATGGAATCGAGAGGGAAGAAGAGTCCAGTTTCAGAGGCTCGATCAACTTTGTAATCATGGATCATGAACAAATCCCTAAATGCTTCTTTATACTGTCACCACGGAAAAGGTTCAAGCAGGGAGAACTTTTAGATTATCAAGTTTTAGATAGGTTTTATGAAAATCCATCTCCACCTATGTTGTGCCCTTCCTCCTAAAGCATTCCAGCATCTGTTATTCCTGGTCTCACCCTATGAAGCAAAGTCGGACAAGGGGGAAAGAGATGGATTGCAGCTTTCTCCAGACCTCCGCATGAAAAAAAGGCTCGAATGATACGATCCCTCCGTCACCCCAGAATGAAAGGGGCGGTCTCGTAGTTCTTGGTCTGTGAACATACGTTGTTAGGTGCTCCATTGCATTTTCCCTCAATTATCATCCCAGAAAGAGTAGTAGGCCTAGACTTAACATACGCGCTAAGAAAAATCTCCTTGTCCAAATGGAAGGTCCTTAATCACATCATAATTTCTCCTTCGCATCACTCATCGCCCTCGATTTGCTCTCTCAGTCTTCCCAGATTTTTAAATGGTTCTTTCGGCCGTGAACTGCCAAAGTGGTGAGTCTTTGACCCCCCTCATTTCTGGTAAGTAAGAGCACTGCCCGAACTCCATTCATCAGGGCCACATGCGCTACCAATCCATCTAAATAAGGTCTTCTCCCGTATTGTGCTTCTTGGCAGTTATCTGGCATTAGGTGTATTGGGATCTAGAAATATTTTGTGATGAACGTACAGGAAAACCCTCTTTAGATTTGCCGAAGATTTTTGGAATTCATTCATTTCTCTCAGGGGTGGCTTGCTTTGGTTTTGGCGCATTTCATGTAACAGGATTGTATGGTCCTGGGATATGGGTGTCCGATCCTTATGGATTAACTGGAAGGGTACAATCTGTAAATCCAGCGTGGGGTGTGGAAGGGTTTGATCCCTTTATTCCGATTAATTTTTGTTAGTATTTAACGGTTGTTAGTTATTAGGGGTATAAATGGCTAATGTCTATACATTAAGAGCACTTATGGTAAAGATAAAGTTTAGGGGTATAAATTATTAACGGGTTAAACTTTAAGAGTATGAATTAGATTCAACCTAAGTGTTGTATGGTCATGAATTATTGGGCTTTAAGTTTTACTAGTAAGAGTTCACATGCAATTATAAAGTCTAATATATGATGTGTATCATGTTTTATTATGTATCTCTCAATTTTTGATATTAAACTTATTTATATACCCATACATATATTGAAATACATATTAAATGATAAAATTACAACAAAAATTAAAGCTCGATGACTATATAATTAGATTATCAATTTTAGAGATTATAAAAATAATATGTTAATAAATTGTCCATAATTATTTTTCTATTTATTTTTATAGAATGTGGATAGTATACATTTTTAATAGGTTGCAGTTTATATATACTACATTTGTATATTACTAGTATTATGAAATGAGCTAATATTTAGCTTATTAATTATTTGTAATTCCCATTATTATAATTTTTGAAACCATTACAATTATTATTTGAATATGAAAATTCAAAAATAACCATCAATCTCTATATTAACAATTATTCAATAACACACATTAATGGAATATTAATTTTATTCTCAAAGTTAGTGAGAGCGAATATAAATAAGAATTTCATTAATTATTTTATTCAAAATTAATATCAATTAATAAAACTGTGACACATATACTTTTAGGGGCGTAGGATTAGTAAAAAAATATAAGGATAAAGTTGTCCAAAATTGTCATAAGCATGCCTCATTTAATATATTCCACGCGTAACAACTTAATGATGTATTTACGATTTAATTTAGTCTATTTATATTTAATTTATGTATCATCTAATTATAAAAAAAATACTTTAGGTTGTCTAAAACACGTAAAAATCTGTTACTTTCATAGTTCTTTTTTTGAACTGTAAGACAATTTCCAAAATAAATCTCTGAATATTAAAATAATTAACCTCATGAATCTCAAACGTGTAATCTTTAACATATAGAAAATAAAATAAAATAATATTTTATATAATTTATAAAGTTAATTCATCCTATTTTGAAAGAAGATTAATTTGAATAATATCATACAATAAAGTACAAATAAGAACCTAATAAATAAATGTTTGACTAACTATTACGTTAAACTTCTTGTGAGATTAAAAAATGTTTGATATGAAATGATAGTAGAGTTCTCCATTTTTCATAAAACGAAAGCACATTTTGTTCTTCGAATGGAGGCCAACACTAACAATAATGATAATACTAAAATTGGAGTTACTAAGTATCCAAATAATTATTTCAAAATAAATTATCAAAATGACTTATAAAATAAATTATAGAAGTTGTGCCCCTCCTGAACTAAATTTATAGATTTTTCGTGCTCTATAATACTTTGATCGAGAAAATATAAAATGTGGAATTTATTTTTCTGCAATGAATTATATGTTCTACAGAACATGTGTGTATAATCAAAAGCTCCATATAGTCCATATCGATAAAAAAAAAATTCCAAGCTTTTCTCAATTAACTAATAAATCGCAAATGCTCTACGGCTTAAATGGAACATGTATATGATTAAGAATATTCTATACAAATAAAACTTAATAAGGTTTTGAATTTTCATTTTCCATCATATGCAAGTTAAACAATGATGTACAAAAGTATGTTCTCAAGTAAAAGTTGATAAACCAAATATAAAATTTGCATAATAGTTTCTACAAAGATAGTAGTACCTTCCAATTTTTGCGGTTAAACTAAGAACACAATTGCTATATGATCTTAAAAATAAATTAATTGGACCTGAAAAAGAAATGGTAAGAAGAGCCATGAGTAAAAATCCAGTTCTTCTCATTTAGTCCACTATATAAGCCATTGGCGCAGAAAGCACGAAGAGCTTCCTTACAATTTTACGAAACCATGTGCTATGGCTTGAATATGTAGTCAATCCCACTTTCAAACAAATTGAAATATTGATTAGGTATTTGATTCATTCTTTGGTGCTACCTTAACCCGATGATCAAGCTTACCAGAATGCTCCAACTGAAGACGGAAAGAAACGGAACTAAGTAGGAAAGTTGTAGTAGGGACAGAGGAAGAAGTTGTACCTCTATTGCTTTTTTTCCAGATTTTCTCTCATTCTTCTTTGGCAAAGGAATCACAGCGCAACTTAAAGGACAAAAAACAGTCACCGATTTAAAGATATACATTCTCGTTGAAAGGATCAAGAGAGTCAGTCAGGAGTTAATACCTATATATTGTACTTGAATTTGAGCTCATTTGATTAATAGTTGTGAAGGCTTATTCCCATCATTGAAGTTAAAGGCCACCAAATTTTATCTATTTAGTTTCCATAAGGGTTATGTAAGTTATAAATCCAATAATAATTGTTTAATTTCTCAAAGTTTACCAAAAAAAAGTCCACCATAAACGCCCTCTTGAATTTGAAGTTAGAACATGAAAATTTCGAGTAAATGAAGTCAAAATTAAATTTATATTTCTATATAAATTATAAACAAAAATTTTTTGTATCATTCCTCCACACAAATTGTATTAAGCAAAATGATTTAAATAAAATGTTAATATTTCAAATAAATAAAAGGATAATCAATATTAAAATTTACATATTCAAAATAATAGTTTTAGAATAATTCACGTCTTTTCATATTCTAGCATGTATACAAAATGCTAATTGTGACTTTATTTTTAATTTGGTAAATAAATTGATAATTAAAATTTAATTGAGAATGTGTTTCTACCTTCTTTTACCAACATTTAATTGTGTAGGTTACAATGTACAAATTGCAGCATTCATTAGTTTTCAGAAAGTAAAGCAGCATTTATCTATTGTGGTTACAATATATTTTTAGTAATAGAGATATACATAGATTTATTTTATTTTGTAATTTATTTTCATCAATGTAGTAAAGGAAAGACTGATGTGGCATATTTAAAATTAGGTTGGGCAGTTTTTTCTAGCAAATATTTTTCTAAAATGCATGCTTTTAGATATAGTAGGATATTTATTTATCTTTTTTGTTGTTTTTATAGAATGTCAAAATTAAGAAAATAGAATAAATTAGCTATCAAACAACATAAAATTTTCAAACCCAATAAATTACTTGCGATTTAGAATTAATATTTATAATTTCGTATAAAAAGTGAATTTGATCACTTGTATCCTAAAATACTAATATTTATTGATTAATCTAGATGCACTTAGAAAGGCATTGTTACAATAGACATTTTTTTATGATATAAATGATAGTTCAAACTATATTCTTTTATAAGAAAATTCATACAAAATTATTATTCATGAAGATATATTAGTTTTTACAAAAAAAAGTTGTTTATACAGGATCGAAAACCTAGGCTAGGAAATAAAAACCAACTATATGACTACTTGGATAGAGTGTTTTAAAAGATATTGAACATTAACATGTAAGGAATGAGAATATAAATTTTTTAAATGTAACAGTATTACGCCCACAAATTTGGTTTGAAGTTGTTTTTAAAATTTTATCAAATGATGAGAACAATAGCAATATATATATTGGCATGTGGTCTTCTCACATCTACTAAGTCTTGTAAACTTATCCTAGTATAGCAAGCAATTCAAGATAGTAAAATTATCAACCTCAAATTTACAATGATAGAACAAACTCTATGCAAGAAAAACCTTAATAAAAACATCAACTAATATATTTTTCTTACAAAATATGGAAGTTCAGTTTTTCAAGTCTTCAATAGCAGTTCATGTATCTCTTTTCCCGATGAGTTTGTCACAATAGATTTTTTTTCGTAATCTCTCATTTGAAGTCATAATTGTTGATGCGAAAAATATACCAACATCGACTGTCGAGAGGACCATCACACGTCACTTGGTGATTCATCCATGGGTTTGTAAAAATCAAGAACGATCGTGAAAGTAATAGGTAGAGTACCGAGGGTGCCCCGCTAACTACACTTCGATGATCAAGTCAGTAGAGTGCTTATAGTATATTGGCAGCATGGAGAATTTCTTACCATTTAATAGAGATCATCATATATTTATAATGATTTTCTGTATCAGTCAAACGTCTCGGTTCAATTCTCCTTATTCTGATAAGGGATAAATATATTTATGGAGAATATTCCCCAAATAAGAATATTTAAATTATCAACTTATCATCTTTAACAATCATTGAGATTGCCTTATAGAGATGTTGTGTACCTATACTTTCCTTATATGATTGATTATCATTTTTTTGTTATGTCAGAGAAATGATCTCGGCAATCTCGACTAGTCGCGATCCTAGATATGAGAGGACCTCGATCATCCATATGACCTCAGTAGTGTAAGCATATGTGGGGTCGTGTCCATCACTCTAGTCGTCATGTTGGACATTGAGGGAGTCTCAGTCATCATGGTGACCTCAATCAAAGAGGAGTCCTACGTTTGGACTTAATGTGGGCCTTCCCCTGAAATGAGAGTATTAGGCCTTGCTTGAAAATATTATTGAGTGTGCCATAGCCCGGGTTTTTTTTCTCCCCTGTAGTTTGTCACCACTTCTTAAGTCTAGAGCATAGCGAAATTGTCAAAAAGTATGTTCTAGAGGGAGCCATGAGCTTTTACCCAAGACTCTGCTTGTGCATTTAATTGAGTGTCAAGCATAAGCTATGGCATTATGGTCACCAAACAATGGAGTTTAGTTCAAAATATATAATTATATGAAGCGGGTTCATGATGGCGTCCTAGAGCATCTTGTGTTTGAGGTGGGTTTTCTTCATGCTTGTTAATTTACTCTTGGTAAAGAGGTCGCCAACTTTATCAATATTAGTCTTCTTCATGTAACGTGACTGTATCGGGACCTGAAGCTCTATGGTTTAGGTTTGTGGGAGTTGCTCTAAGTAATTATAGGGATCGAGCCACTATGATTTTCATCTAATGACCAGGCGACTTGAGTTAGATTGATGGTCCTCACAACTAAACTTGTACATCTTCGTCTGAATGTATCATGATGACTTGGTGTTAGGATTGAATTCCTTTGATCTTATGTATGTGATAAAACGGCCAGTCTGTTGGGAGTGCTTCCTTATGAGGTTGACTTGACGCTTTCTCTCTCTCTCACTCGTTCTATCTCTCTCTATATATATATATATATATATATATATCACTCCCTCGCTCTCTCTCCCTCCCTCCCTCTCTCTATCTTCTCTCTCGTTCTCTCTCTCTCTCACTATTTCTCTCTTTGTCCCTCTCTCTCACTATTTCTCTCTTTGTCCCTCTCTTCCTCCCCCTCTCTCCCTTTATCTATCAATCTCTCTCTATCACACTCTCTCTCCATCTCTCTCACTCTCTCTCTCACTCGCTCTCTTTCTCTGTCTCTATTTATATATCTATCTATCTATCTCTCCCCTTTTCTCTCTCTCTCGCCATATCTGTCTCCATCTATCAATCTATCTTTCTCTCTCTCCCCTACTCTCTCTTACATACTCTCCCCCTTCTCCCTCACCTCCCTTTCTCTCCCCCTCTCTCCCCCCATCACTCTCTTACTCTCTCCCCCCACACCTTTTCTCTCACACCCCTCTCTCTTTGCCATGCTCTCACTTACTCTCTCTCTTTCTCCCTCATTGCCTCCTCTATCTCTCTCCCCCTTCTCTCTATGTCTCTCTCTATCTCTTTATCTATCTATCTATCTATCTCTCGCTCTGTCTCTCTATCTATCTCTCTCCCCTTCTCTCTATTACAGTTTCTCCTTCTCTCTATCTCCTTCTCTCTCTCTCCTCTCCTCACACTCTCTCATCCCCTCTCTCTTCTCTCATCCCCTCTCTCTCTCTCGACCATGCTCTCTCTTACTCTGTCTCTCTCAATGCCTGTCTCTCCCTTTCTCTCTCTCTACCATGCTCTCTCTTACTCTCTCTCTCTCAATGCCTCTCACCCCTTGTCTCTCTCTCATCCTCTTTCTCACTCTACCATGCTCTATTCTACTCTCTCTCTCTCTCTCTCTCGCTTTCCCTCTCTCTCCCACTCCCCCCTCTCTGTCTCTATCTCTCTCTACCACTTTCTCCCTCTTCTTTCTCACTTTCTCTCTCCCTCCTCTCTCTCTTTCCCTCTCTCCCCCTCCTTTATCTCACTCCATCCCTCTCTCTCTATCTATCTTTCTCTCTCTTTTCTCTTCTACTCTCTCCCTCCCTATCTCTATGTCTCTCTCCTCTTCTCTCTCTCTCTCTCTCTCGCTCTCTCACACACTCTCTCTCTATATATCTATTTATCTATCTCCCTTTATCTCTATTACAATCGCTTCCTCTCTATCTCTCTCTCCCCCTCTCCCCCTTCTCTCTCTCGCCCCATGTCTCACACACACACACACACACACTATCTCTCTCTATCTCTCTCGCTCTCACTCTTTCTCCAATAAAATGTTCAATTATTGTGTAAAGAAGTGTATTGATGACATCAAGTATTTTTTCTTGCTCTTCTCCAATAATTAGGGTTCTTTCAACAACAATCTTTACTGCTGAAAGAATGATATTCTGGGATTCTTCCATAAGATATTTTTCCACCAGGAATGAAGCATTCCTGTGAATCCGTGACTAGAAAATTTATTATCTCATTGTGAAGTAAATTGTGTGTAGTAGTATAACTATTAGCTACCATAGCCATGTGTTGTAATTTGTTGAGGACTTCCTGTTCTGAAAGCTTATCAATATTCCATTCGTATAATTTTTCTGCAGAAACAAAAAATTGATTAACTAAACATGATTTAGTAATTTGGATATCTGGAGGAATAGGATTTTATGGCACTCCCTTGCCAATTTCTTAATTTCTAAATTTTGAAATGTTTCTTCAATATTATTAAAATTTGAAGATTCTTGAATTGTAGATGATTTATAGGTGGATTCTGACCTATGACTTTCTGATTCTAAATACTATCTTGGTTAATAACCTTAATAGAAGAAGATGATTCAACAGATTTAATCTTCAATTCTTGAAGCATTTTATCAATTTGTTTATTGAGGGGAATGATATTTAGAGTTGTTTTTTCTTAAAGATATATTAGAGGTGATTCTTTCAGGGATTTATTAGATTTAGGTTCATGAAAATCATCGACCTTATTCTCAATTTTGTCTAACTGTTTTTCTATTGTTATTAAACTCTGATTTGTGTAATTGAGTTGTTCAACTACTTTTTTATTGGGTTCTTCTTCCTTTGAAATTTTAAAAGGAGAAGAGTAATTAAAGAATTCATTATGACTTTTTCAGGAGGTGAATGACTATTAGACACCACACTGAAGCCTTCCTTGTCCCATTTATATTTCAAAATTATATTAATATTCTTTTGGTATATGTCCTCGATATAATCAAGGAAAAATATATCAATTTTAAATTTTTGCATGAACGTCTTCCATTCAGCAAGTATGACTTTTTTATCCATATTATATGTTTCTCTGAACCTATTGCGTCTATTGAGATTGGGGTCATTCATGTGTTGAATTAAACCCTCCCAATCAGGCTTATATTCTTGGTTCAGGTTACCTAAATTTAAAACTAATAGTTAAGGATTAACATGATGAAAGATTTCTTGGAAATTCGATTCAATGGGGGCTTCTGCTTCGTCAGATTGTTCAGACTTATTATCAAAGGCCGGCTGACTGACTGAGAATTTTTGGCTATGCCTTTCTCAAATTTTTTATTTTTAAATTTTTTAATTCTTGTTCTAATTATTGAATCCTAAGATCTTGATCATTAATAACAGATGATCCAGAAAAATAATTCATAGAGGTACTAGACTGGCTATGCTCCCTGATTTGAGGATTAGAACTATAAGATTGAAAATTAATTTTAACAGTATCATCCATGTACTGTTGGATATAATCAACATTATTAATATGATGTTTAATTTTATTAGGAGAGAGTAATTGACAAGTTTCATGCTATTTACTAAGAGTATATATATTTTCAATTGTTTTTACATGATATTGAGACTTGAAAGAAGTACAAACTATGTTGAATTATAAATTTCTTTACTCGAGATTTTGGGTATATTATATGCCCTATGATCTACTTGATCATCTGCTAAGTTTTCAAAATGTTCTTCGTTGATTATGTCTGTGATTGTATTTATTGTAAACCTATTATTACTAGAAGAATTACTTCCAAATAATCTACTCAGTGCTCAAAATTACTAAATTATTCTTATGATTAAAAATTTCATACTGTATTTTGTAATCTAAATCTACTATGACTTTTACAACCTCCTACCAAGTTGACTCTTCTCACCTTTGCCCCTACAACCACCATACCCTCAGGATTTACGTATCTAAGAGGTCTTGTTGGGGTGTCTGAAGTAAACTTAATAGAAACTGATACATCAGATTCACAAATTAGAAAAAAATAATGTTATACAGAAATAATCAAACATAAAAATAACCAGTCATTGAAGCGGAGAGTGAGATTAAACAAAAGTAATTATTTAAATAAGCAATTAAGTAACAATAAAAGCAAGAACTAGTCATAAAGGCGGTGAAGAACAATGATTATACATATATTAATTTAAACAGTAAAACATCCTACCAGGTTTGGTTTTGTACCAAAAGAGGCGAAATTGCATATAATTTAAGTATTTAAAAATTTGGTATTAATTTAAGTATTTTAAATACTAAAAGAGGCGGAATTGCATAATTACTGTTTTTCATTACATTTATGACTGGTTATTGCTTTTATTATTTTTTAATTACTTACTCGATTAATTATTTTTATTTAATCTCACACTCTCTCTGTCTGTGTGGGTTCGCGCTTATTAACATTATTAGCGGATCAAATTAGTAGATGAGGCCCAAATAAATGAACACGTCTGGCCCATTTCTAAAATTAAACGTATCCACTCTCCAAGCCACAGCGCAGTCCGCTATGGTGTGCACTGTGCAACTCACGTCACAGTGCACAGTACAACAACTTTTTTAAATAAAAATATAATATTTTATCTAACTTATGAAAACGTAATTTAAGTACGCCATATCATAACTAATATATTTATGCTACATAGCTGATTTAAGTACGCCATGTAAATGGAGAATATTAAAAATAACTAATTTAATTATCCTACATAACTAATATAATTATACCATCTAATTTAATTATCCTACATAACTAATATAATTACAATCTAATTATATTTTTAAATATTTCCATTTTTAGATATGCACAATGATAGTTAGAAATAAATTAGCTTACAGTAAATAACTTATTTAGAACAAATATTCATAAATTCAGCAATGTAAATAAGATATTATATATATTTAACTAATTTATTTAACAGAATGTCTGTAGATGACTTAAATGGATTATATATATTATTCACATAGTAAATACTACGAATCCATGAAGAAGGGAAACTCTTCTATGATAAAATGGTAAACACTAATACTATAGTCTCAATTTTAAGAAAGGGATTGAATATGGAGGCTGGTATGGAGATTAACATTCTGGATAAAATTATCTTTTATTCTAGTTTGAACTTCAAAGAGTTCTGGAAAAAGTAGCTAACAGGGGTCTTGGAGTTTCAATGGCCCTCTTTTCATTCTGCAAAAGTATGGACATGGATCATATCCATCTCAGATAAGATTTGGGCAACGCCTAGTGTGGATGCAAATTCAAGATTTGCTACCTGACTGGATCATTGAACCAGCGATCAGAAGGATAGCCACTCAAGTTAGAGAAGTTGCTGATATATACCTTTATACCACGGAAAGTGGTATTGCAAGATCAGAAGAAAATCAAAGCCTTCAATATGGGTGGAAATAAAATATGAAAGACTATCTCAATTATGTTTCTTTTGTGGAAAGATCGATCTCTCATGGAATCAGGAATTGTGACAAAGGGAGGGAGGGAAAGGATTTCATCTATGGGGAGTGGATGAAGGCTGAAGCTAATATGAAGACACATATAGGTATCAGGGATAAATTTCTTAAGATACTAAGAAATACCAATAACTTTCCAAGTAGAGAAGAATGCATACACTTTAATGAGTGCAAAGACATAGTTCTTTGAAAGAATGTTGACCAAGAGAGTATTCTGAAAGATGGAAGTAAAGGGTTGGAGGATAATCTGAATAGTCTTTACTCAGGAACTCTCAACAAAGAAAAAACACCCGTCGGGACTCTGAAGGAAATAAAGAAACAAGGTACAAGGGGTAGACCTAGAACTAAAGGGATAGTCATTTACTCTCCTGAAGATCTGTGTGATAGGAAACAGAAAACCATTGAAGATTGTAACATGTTGAAGTCTTAAACTGATTAAAAAATGAAGGTTGTGGTGACTTGCCCTAAGAAGTCACCCAGTTTCCCATGAAGTTCATATGCTGGAATTGTCAAGGGTTGGGTCCTCCCTTGATACTTCATGCACTTAAGGATGTCATTAAGCAGTACAGACTTGTTCTTGTCTGCTTGCTTAAGACTAAAATGAATAGTAGAAATGTGTTTAGATGGAGTAGGAAGCTGAATTTTGAATTTTGTCACAGTCTGGATCCGATAGGTCAATTTGGGGTTTGGCACTTTTCTGGAATTGTAATATCAACATTAAAACCATTTCTAATACTACAAACTCTATTGATGTGTATTGTGAGGATTATGATAAAGAATCAATGAGGTAGACATTTTGACTTTAAGGAGGTAGACATTTGGAGTATTATTGGAGATTTTAATGAAATACTTTCTAGTGATGAGAATCAAGGAGGTAGACATTTTGACTTTAATAGAGTCAGGAGATTTAGAGGGTTTTTGGAGAGTTATGAAGTCTTTAAAGCTACTATTAAAGGCTGTTTCTTCACCTGAGAAATGGAAGAGATGGTAGGGACTTCGTCCAATAGAAACTTGATGGTGTTCTAAGTAACTCTGAAGTTTTGAAAAAAAATCCTTGACTTGGAGGTGAATGTACCTCCCAACATAGGATCTGATCACAATATATTGGTGATCAATTTCCTTAGAGTGAATACCCGAAGAAATAAGAATTTCATATTTGAGGATAAATGATTCTTAGAAGATTCTTATGAATAGGTTATTCTCAAAAGTTGTGAGTTGAACAGACCTAGCAGGCTAGGTCATTACAAAGTTGATAGAGTGCAAAAATATTCTAAATTTTAGAGTTCTAATCTTAGTACCAATCCTGAACAAGAGATAAAAGACATCAATGACATCATGAAGGTTCTTAATGACTCTATTATGTCTGAGTTAGAGGAGAAGAAAGTGCTCAAAGCTATGCTTGCACCTATTTGGAAAAGAGAGGAAGTCTTTTAGGGTCAAAGGACTAAAATTGGTTGGCTGAAGTTCGGAGAGAAAAACACAAAGTTCTTTTATAATTTTATGGTCAAAAGAAGAGCCCAAAATCATATCAGTAGGATCAAAGCTCCTTATGATACTTTGGGTTGATGACATTCATGGTATTATTGAATTTTTCAAGAAGTTTTTTACTTTTATTTTCATAGCTGAACCTAATTCTGATATAAAATGGATTATGGATCAATCTAAACCCTGGATTGATAGCTCTATGAATTCTCTTTAGAAGCTTCAAATGTATCAGGGCTTGATGGACTTTCAGGTTCTTTTTTTCAGAAACATTGAGATCTTTTAGGTCATGAATTATGGCTTGCTGCCAGTGATTCTTTTCAATAATAATTATCTCCCAAATTCCATGAATAACACAAATATAGTACTCATTGCCAAGGTTAATCATCTTGAATATCCTTCTCAATTCTGGACAACTGATTTATCTAATTTTACTTACAATATTCTATCAAAAGTCCTTGTTAACAAACTAAAACCTCTTCTAGGGGTTCATATGTTTAAGGATAATGTCAACACTGATAAGCAAAAGCATCTTACTGCTATTCTAGGGGTTCATATGTTTAAGGATAATGGCAACTATCTTGGCCTTCCTACTGACTAGGGAAGCTCAAAAGATCTTTTCGCAACTTTATTGGATAGAATGGTGACCATGACAAGATTTTGGAAGTCTTTTCTTTTATCCCGTGGAGGCAAGGAAACTTTGTTGAAATTAGTGTCCCAGGCTTTGTCTAACTATGTTATGAGTATTTTTAAACTATCTAAGAAGACCTGCAATAGCCTTCAAGCAGTTATTTTGAAGTTCTGGTGGCATAATTCTGAATATCAATAGAGTTTGAGATGGTACTCCATTAACATATTTCATACCTTTAAATCAGAAGGTGGCTTAGGCTTAAGAGAAATGGAGAGCGTTAATTTGGCCTTACTAGCTAAATAAGGCTGATTTTGAATTTCTGTTGGCTAATACTCCTAAATCTGGTTCTTAGGCTTGGATGAGCTTATGGTTAGGTAAAGAGGTTATAAGGAAGGAAGTTATGTGGTGCGTTGGCAATGGTAATTCAGTTGATATTTAGAGGGATTACTGGATTCCTAATTGTCCTGAGGTGAGTGTCTTTAAAAACCAAATCTATGGTAAGGTTGTTGATCTTTTCCTGAGTTCTGGTTGCTGGAATAAGGAGATTAATCTTCAGATCTTTCCTCCTTGATTAAGTAAGGATATTTTGACTATCTACCCTAATCATTTGAGGGATGACAGATTGGTTTGGCCTCTTAAAAGAGATGGAAAATTCACTATCAAGTCAGTTTACCATCTCTTGATTAAGAAGAAATTTAGTAATTCTAGCAGTTCATCAGTCAACTCTTACAATTCTAGGGATTCTAGTTTTTGGAAGAGGATTTGGTCCATTAAAACCCTACTAAGATAAGGTATTTTGTTTGGAGGTTGGTTAATAACTTCATTCCCTCCAAGCATAATCTGGTGAGATGAAACATTACTCAAGATTGTGTCTGTCCCTTTTGTGGTATTCTCCTAAAACCTCTGAGCATATTTTCTTTGAATGTGAGTGGAGTAGGAGTTTCTGGAGACTTATGGAGCTTAATCTTAATTGCTATTTTTTTAAAGGCTCCAGTATTGGCTCTTGGGTTCAGGATATGATCAATGATTAGTATAAGCATCCTGATAGCAATAGTTTTATTGTCTCTATGTTATGCTTTTTGTGCTGGCACATTTGGAAGGCTAGAAATGCAATTAGTTGGGTGTGAATTCTGATCCTTTATTGGTTGTTAGGAGAGCTTCTCGTGTAGCTTGGAGTTATTAGATGGCTAATTCATAAACTAATAGCCCTGATCAGCCTATTTCTGGTATTGTATGAGATCAATAGTCTCCACTTAATGCAGGTGTTATTAAAAATAATTGTGATGCTTCCTTCAAAGTTTCAGATTATTTTTTAGTCTCCTCATCTGCAGGTGTGATTACAAGAGATCACAGTGGGCATTCCTTAGGCATTGTGGGTAAAACAATTGATACTTTTTCACTAATTCATGCAGAACTTTTGGCTGTCAAAGAAGGGATTTCCCTAGCTACTGTTAATGGTTGGAGAAACTTAATTTTTTAGAACGATAATAGTTTGCTCGTCTCTTGGCTGAATGAGAAGGTTTATAATAATGATTGGAGATCGCTTCACCTAGTTGAGGAGATTAAGTTTTGTTCCCCCTTTGATCATGCTTCTTTTAGGTGGGTTAAGAGATGTATAAATCATGTTGCTGACAATATCGTTAAGTTTAGCACCAGTCAGAACATTGATGCTTTAGATATTCTCTCTATCCCAGCCTTTATTTGCAATCTCATCCATTTGCATTTTTTTCCAGGAGGTTTAAACCTCCATGAGTATTCAATAATAATATGTTTTGTGCTCAAAATATAAAATACTACGAATCCAAAGGACGAGTATATTAAACAAAATTTAACTAATTTCTTTACATCTTGAACATGAACGCTTCATTCAGATAGCAACTCAAGCCTAGGCGAAACCACAAGCGAATCTATACTATTTACACTTCTATGATTTTCCACACAGATTTTGATTTTCAGTCTCCATCCACATTATTTCCTTCAGTGACCTTCTCTCTCTATCACAAGACTCGTCTCTCTCTCTCTCTCTCTCTCTCTCTCTCTCTCTCTCTCTCTCTACTGTAATTCCAAGAATACAGGCAAAAACAAGCTAAAAAATCTTAAAACTCAAATTCAGATCTCTTCAGTCTATCTCAATATACCTCATTTAAAGAATACTTTCTTTCATTTCTATGCCTCCATTCATCTACTAACCATGATCCTAAACCCTAAATCTCAAACTACAAACATAAGCAAAAAAAAAAAAGTTAAATCAGAAACAAAAATCGTGTGTTGAAGAGAATAGAGTCACCAAGCCGTATGCTGACGATGTCCTAGGCGATTTTTACGGGTCAATGATCCTCTATCGATGTCCACATCTTTGTTGTTGCGTTAAGATCGAAAGAAATGGAGAAGAAGATGATGAAAGGAGGACAATCGACAATGAACAGCTAGTGCAGGCCAAGGACCGAGGGTTCAATCACGAAGAGAGAGAGGGAGAGAGCATAGAGAGAGTGAGAGAGAGGGTGGAGGAGAGATAGCCTGAGAGAGAGAGCTCGTGAGATTAAGTGACAGAAGGAAAGAGAGTGAAGCTCAAAAAAATCATTTAAAATAACTAAAGTCAATTCATTTAGTGAGCTGAAACTTGAGAAAAAATAAACTAACTATTTATATTTATAGTATATTTAAAAGGAGCTTAACATGCAATTTTTTTTAAATTCATCTTCTGCCCCTCTCATAGTTATCATTTGTATCTAAATCTACTTTGTATCAAATGTTTGATAGTCTACCTCCACTTTGTATGTGACATTTGGTAGTATTTCCTTTTAAGTTTATCATGCATGACACCTAAATGGTTGGGTTGTAATTATCATCTTTTTATTTTCTATTTTTTATACAGTTAAATGCATCCATATCTTGAATTTTCTTAACATTTATTGCATAAAATTTATATTATTCATTACGAGCTTATGTTGAGATTCATGAAATAAGTAAGATTACATGAGTAATGAGAATTAGTGACCAAGATTTATTTTATTTAGAGAATCAGTTTATTCACTTAGATAACACTAATTATTTGGAAAAAGTGAAACGTCTTTTGAATGTCACATGTTCTATAAATATTGTCTATGAATTGAATAACATCACCATCAAAGCTCAATGCATCATTTCTACATTGTATATGTGCATGTGTATAATATAAATTAATTAGAACCTTCATAAAGTAAGTTTCTTATAGCATATGAGTTAACTTTTTATTGATTTCATACAGCTATTACTATATAATTAATGGACAATTCATTTGATGATTTTTTTGGCAAAACATTTCATTTGGTGATTGCTGTTGAATTACTTTGGAATTTAAGTTGTCAGGCAAAGGTGAGTCAAGGAGTTGTGGATCAGCTGGAGAGGTTGCATAAGGTGATGGTGGATAAAAATATTGCCAAGTGTCATCTTTATCCTTTTGCGTTGGCTGTTTTCCATTAAGATTCTCTATTGGCTTCAGCACTGAATGTTCATATTGACTTTCAGCGTTGGCTGTTTTCCATTGAGTAAGATCCTCTTATATTTCTTAACAGGGGTTCTGTCTAATCTGAAAAGGATTATGTTCAATTTAAATTGTTCATTTTTAAAATGACTTCTCAGATTAGATCTGATTAAAAATAAAATAATAAAAAAGAAGAAAAAATTAAAAGCAAATGTAAGATCATTTTTTCTTATCGTTTGTACCAACTGATCTAGGTCATTGAGACCTGAGCTCAATGCCCAGATAACATTACCTGAGGTTGAAAAATTCTAATATGAGAGGATCTATATCTATTTGTAAGGGCAATTACTTTTGAGAGGCATACAGACCATGGCAGCTTAGATCTTTGAGTTCGGTGGAATTCCTAGAAACACCACCCATTATCAGCTATAATTTTCACCAGTTCAGTATCAACCTACCATGGGATTGCACAGATCACACCACAAGGAAGTCACCCATTTACCAATTTGAACCTTACAAAAATTTGTCATACAATCCCTGATTTTGAGGAGTTTCATCCAAACTCACGAACTGTTGGACTGGTTTTTGGCAGTCAAGAAAGTACCATTGTTGATTAAGAACTTGTGACACCATGTGGTTCAAATAGAAGTTGCGGGATAAGTGAAAGTGCTAAATATGCTTGGATTAAAGCATCCTAATCCCAAATTAACAGATCTTTAATACCGAGTCCCCCCAGCATGTTTAGAAGTACCGATATTTTGTCAAGAGAACTTAGCTTCTCTAAAGTTATCAGCCTTACCATTCAAGCCAAAGTTTCTCATGACAACCATTATTTTCTTGAGGGGTTAGCTTTAGGAGTGAAGGTCTTGGATTTAGAAGTTTTCTCCCTCCAGATTCTAGGTACGAATCTTCTAGGTGTTAAAGAAAACAATTTACCTTAACTCACGAAGGAAAACTTCTAAGAGCATGGTAGCCGAGTATCGTGAGATTCATCAGGTCTGAAATCCCCGACACTCGTGGTTAAATAAAAAAACACGTTGTAAAGGAAAAAATTTCACAATTTGAAGAATTGGTCGTGAATTTCCTACATTATAATGAGAAAATAAAGAGTAGATAGAAAAGAGCAATAGACGCTATGATTTACGTGGAAACCTCTTAAAAGGAAGAAAAATCACGAGAAAACTTTGGTAGTATTTTCATTATGGAGGAACAGTTTACAAGGCTAATGCAAGCTACATATGCTTATTTCTTGCATTCATTGATAGTCTTTTTGGAGTTACATTTTAAAACTATTTATAGGCCTTCAATAAAATCTGACATAGCTTATCTAATCTATCTGAAAATGACATCAACACAATATTTCATTAAGATCTAGCTTATCAACATTAACAATTGAATAAACTTATCTTAATTGTCTGATTAACCTAGTGGTCTTAATTGATTTCCTTGGATTGTCACGTTGACAAGTTATGTACTTTCACCTGATTGGTCACTTCCTCAAATTTTTGGTGACATGACGGATCAAAGAATTTATGCCATAGTGTTGTTGCTGTTGTCATACAGAGTCGGGTCAAATTTGAGCCGCACTTGTGATAGATAAGTCATTTTATATGTGAGCTTCATCTATTTTCTGGTCGCAGGTTCTGTTCGTTTTGAATCCAGATTTTTGAAGTTGATGGATGAAATTTTGTTCATGGCTTTCTCCTTTATTTCTTTTTGCCGTTGCACCTTCCCATTCCCGTGAGTAATTTTTTGTTATGTTTGCTATTAGTGATAGTTACTTCTCCTTCATTCACTGTTACGTCTTCGCATTCCCGTTTATAAGATGTTTTGTGAACACGCAACACAGTTTTTCAAGCAGCCATTTGATAGGCCGTTGTCAATCTTCCTGTTTAGGATATCATTGCCAACCCTTCTGCTAAAGATGTTATCGTCGATGCAACCATAGTCTTTTGTATCTTTTTATAATTTTCCTTTTCTCAAGATTTAGCAAATTTCCTTTCTTCTATTTCTGCATAGCTATTTTTCCATTGTCACTTCTTCCTTTCATAGGGACTGGTTTGTTTTAAAATAGCTTCTAGTTTTCTTTTGAGAACAGCTAATGATTATAGAGTTTTTCTAGTTTTCTTCAGTACGAGCTTATTGATAGAGTTTCTCCCGCTTCCTCATTTTTCTTCTCCTTCTCTCGTACATTAAGATATGTGACAAGAATGTTGTGCAGGAATAATATAATAATTTATTAAAATGAGAAAGGAATAAGTGTACCATTTCGTTGGTAGAGTTTGATGCCTCGTGTTCATTGGCAGCGTTCCTCCCATTTTCTTTACACCGCGGATGTGATTAATACATTATTCACATATTCATCATTTGGTCAAAGATGTTAATTTCTCCGCTATATATGTAGGCGTAAGGTATAGCTCTATTGTTGTCTTTTGATCCTTACTAGAGAGCTCAAGCTAGCTTCTGGGTTGATTTTGTTGACAAGAAGGTATAGCTCTTTTTATATTCTCTCGTTGCTTTCATTTCTATTTTACGTTTCAATATCATATTGATTTCATGGCTTCTGGGATTGTGTGACTCCTTAACTTCTTTATTGTTATGGGTAAACCTGATTCATGTACATATCTTTGATAAACTATATTTTGCAGATATGGCTCAGCTTCCTTTGGCTACCAAAAGATGAATTATGTGTATTTTAGTTTACTACTTTGAGATGTTAAAACAGTCGATAATTTTATTTCTGGTTATGATAATCACTATCATTTTTAGGAGAAAAAAATGTAGAATTGGATGAGATGGTATATAGTTTGATAGGCACTGTATCAGGACACTAAATTTATATAGAATGATATTTGTAAATGACTTAGCATGTTTTGAAAGAACGTGAATGGACAGAAGAACATTTACCATTTTATGTCAACTTCTTAAGACAGTTGGTCAATTACGGGGAACTAGGAATATGAATGTAGAAGAAATGGTTGTTATCTTATTACATATAATTGTGCATGACGTGAAGAATAGAATTGTTAGACGACATTTTGCACGTTCTGGTGAAACAGTGAGTAAGCATTTTACAAAAGTTTTGGACTCAGTGCTACGTCTACATGATGTGTTATTGAAAAAATTAGTGTCAATCCTTGAAAACTCTATAGATAGAAGATGGAAATGGTTCAAGGTATCAAATATGCAATTCAAATTGGATTCCTTCTTATATACCAAACTGTAAGGTTTGTAACATTTTGAATTTTATTAATCCAGAACTGTTTAGGAGCTTTAGATGGAACCTATATTAAGGTCAATGTACGTGCTGTTGATAGACCTCGATACAAGAAAGAATGAAATTGCAACTAATGTCTTGGGAGTTTACGCTCAAGATTTACAATTTATTTATGTCTTACATAGATGGGAGGGTTCAGCAGTAGACTCTAGAGTTCTTCGTGATGCTTTATCTAGAATGGGTTAAAGGTACCCCAAGGTAATTGTTAACATTAGTAAGAGATTGACATGTTTTATTTTCTTACCTGTATATGACCCTAATCAATTGTCCCTATAATAGGATATTTCTACTTATGTGATGCTGAATATACCAATGGTGAATGTTTCTTGGCACCATAGAGAGGGCAACGATACCGTTTGAATGATTGGAGGGAAGGACATCAACCAACTACTCCTGAAGAATTCTTCAACATGAGGCATTCCTCGGTAAGAAATGTTATTGAATGAGCTTTTGGGTTTTTAAAGGGTCGTTGGGCAATACTTAAAGGGAAATCTTATTACCCCCTTAAAATTCAATGTAGGACCATTACGACATGTTGCCTTCTTCATAATTTGATTTTACATGAAATGTCTACAGATCTTTTTGAGTTACAAAATGACTATGTTGATGAAAAATTTGTTGATAGGCAACATGTAACGTACGTGGAACCATCAAATAGTTGGACTACTTAGAGGGACAACTTGACAAAAAAGATGTTTGAAGAGTGGACTAATGAAAGGAATTGATTTTTCACTAGAAATTAAGTCATTAGGTTGCTTTTTGTGTTTGAATTCACTTATGTTTTTACTTCATGTTTTGGACTTGTAAGATTTTTATTTTAAAACTGTTTTATTTAGGTAATATTAAAATGAGCAGTTCTTCATTATGATGTGTACAGTTTGAGTATTTATGTTCATTTTATACAATTGAATTGTAAATGAGTTTGTAAGCTATTGTGTTAGACACATATATGTGTAGGAATGGAGCAAAATGAGCAAGCAAAATTTACTGGGAAGAGAAAACGTCAATGGACCCAATATGAGGATACAAAACTGGTGGAGTTCTTAGTGAGGTTAGTAGAAGTTAGAACTTGGCAAGGTGATAATGGAACGTTCAAAGCTGGTTTCCTGCAACAACTTGAGAAGTGGATGGAAGAAAGAATCCATGGGTGCGGCCTTCGAGCACAACCACATATTGAATCTCAGTTCACGTTGTTTAAGAAGCAATATGGTGCTATAGCAGAGATGCTAGGACCAAACTGTAGCGGTTTTGGATGGGATGACGCTACAAATTGTGTGTTCGTTGCTAAAGATGTATTTGATGATTGGATTAAGGTATGGAATTCTTTATTTACTTTATGAACCATTCAAAGTGTGATAATATTAATTCTTCTGACCGAGCTAGTCTATTGTTTAGGGGGGAGGCTGATAACTGTGGGTTAATATGGTGTTTTCCGATAACTTGTTTGTTAGTTCTGTTTGTTAATATGATATTTTCTGAATGATATTTTCTGAATGATAAGCATATATCTAGTTTTATTTATATTGTTGGGGATTAATAACTTGTTTGTTAGCTTTGTTTGTTAATATGATGTTTTCTGAATGATAATTGTGGGTTAATATGGTATTTTCTGAATTCATCTAAGCATATATAACTTGTTTATTAATTCTATTTATATTGTTTGGGGGGGGGGGGCTGATAACTTATTTGTTAGTTCTTCTTTCTGAATGATAACTATGGGTTAATATGATGTTTTCTGAATGATATACATGACAGAGCCATCCAAATGCAAAAGGCATGCTGAACAAGTCTTTTCAGCATTTTGATGATTTGGGGTCGGTGTTTGGAAAAGATCGAGCTTCTAGACTTGGTGCTGAAGGTCATGCAGATATGGTTGATGTTATAGAACACGAGTATGATTTTAATTAGAAAGATGATGACTTTTATGTACCAGACCCTGCAACGGGATTTGTAGAAGCAGATGTTATCAACTCTACTTGTCAAACTCTAACTTTTCCTTCAGCATCTGCTTCTCAAATTCCTTCAACCTTTGTACCAACAAAAGTATAAGAAAAGGGCTAGAGATGATGATATATTGGTCAAGACACTGACTAGCACGATCAAACAATTTGAGACATTCTTCTCAAACACAAATGATAATATAGGCAAGTTGGTAAAGTGTTTTTAACATGAAGCTGATAGTGCTGATAGAGTTTCTCAAATATTTGATGAAATAATGAAAATAGATGGACTAACATATGCCGAGAAGGTACTGGCATGAAAGTTAATTGTGAAAGATCATAATCGAGCTCATTATTTCTTTGCTCTACCTACGCCTTTCAAAAAGTAGCTTGTTTTGCAAGTTTTGCTCGATAATATGAAATCATAATAAGTAGATTCCATGATGAACCCTTCAAAACCTATTTTGATATGTATAGTATAAGTAATGTCACCTGTAATAATTTACAGGTGTAGTTTTTTTTTGCTGTGTACATAGATGAATTGTTATGCCATGTATGATGTGCACAAGGGTAAATATTTTGTTGTTGCATTTATGTTATGCACATAAGTATTTTTTAGATATATTTTGAGAAGTCACATGTAAATACAGTAAACATATGTGTATGAAAATGTAGTAATTGCACTGAGAATCCACCTTTTGCATATTTTATAAAATATATTATGTTTACATGCTTTCATATTAGACTAACTATAAATTGAGTTTTACTTATTATTGTGATTGAAATTTGATAGAAATTTATTTTAGTGCTATAATATTGATTATTGAGTTGAAAATCATAGGTGATTTTCTTATAAGAATTATTATCTTATATTGTAAATTTTATGCTGCATTATACACTTGGAGCGGTATTGATTCAATTGTATGGACAATATTTGATGAAAATCTACACAAGGTATCATAATATAATGGTTTGATCGAAAAATTAATAAGTATATACAAAAAAATACATGGGTAAAATTCTACATTTTTTGTTATTACTTATGTTGGTCATCTTATTATAAATTAAGTAATTATTATTCATAAGCATTTTTTAGTCCAAAGGGTAAAATTGTAATTTGGAAATAATGTCTAAACCATCCACTTGCATATTTCATCAAAACAAACAAAGTAATCTAACACTCTCACCATTAAATCATAACATTCCCAAGTATTAACAAACAAAGTAATCTTAACTTTTCAGGCATATACATTCTCACAATCATATTTCAGCAATCATATTCCGAAAATCATTTATTCACAATCTTATACAAAACGGCTCCTTAAGGGATTTATGTAGTAGCAATCTTAAAAAGGAATTCCACTTACATTGCTTTAGTTCATCCGTCTTCCATGTTATCCGCTTTCGAAAGACTTCATTTTTGGATTTCTTCGTGGAAATGGATATCTCTTATTTTTGGGACTTCTTGTCCCGCCTCAAATTCATTTGAGTTTTCTTACTTTGCCATACTTTGTTGTTTCTTTGTTTTGTTTCCTTATACTTTATTGCTTTGTTTGCTATATTGCTTGTTTCTCGTACTCCTTTATTTGTTTTTCACATTTTAGAGAGTAAGTTATTCACGCTCTCAAGGACTTAGGCTACTAGGTCGCCGACCTTTTAGTTCTCACATTTTAGAGAGAAGGCGTCCACGCTCTCAAAGGCTTAGGCTTCAAGACTGTCGACCAACACGTATGATTTTTGCATACCCCTTCATGAATTTTAGCTAACATATACTAGGCTTCATTTTCCCGTAGGCACTTCAGATATGGTCCTGAAAAGGATCACTTATACAATGATCCGTTAATTAAGTACATGGCACTCTCTTGCTGGATTTTCTTTGCACAAAGTTTGTCATGCAGTAACATTCCTTCTTTCAAATAGAAGATCACATCATCTTGCCATCTTGGTTCTTTCTCCACTTCCACTTCTGCTACCTCCTTTGACATGATACTTGGCTTTTTGAGAAATTCAACTTACACGTTCCGCTTGCGCGAGAATATCAGTGAAGATCCCATGTTTGATTATGCATCTGCATGCCCATTTTCCACTCTTAGGATCTGATGGATTTCATAACTTTTCAACTGATTCAGCAATTCCTTTGCCCGCTGCAAATAACTAATCATCCTTTCATCCTTCACCGTGAACTCTCCCTTGACCTGTTTCATAATTAACATCGAATCACAAAATATTTTTACACCATTTTACCTCTAATTCCTGTAGTAGGGAGACTCCCACTATCAAAGCTTCGTACTTCGCTTTGTTATTTGAGGCATTGAACCCGAATGGGATGGAGTGTCCATTGCCTCTCTGAACAGGTCATAGGACCACTCCCGCTCCGGCTCCTTTATTATTTGAGGCTCCATCAACATACTGTTCACATGTTCCATTTTATCTAGTGGCATGTGATATTTTGCCAACTTCATCTTCATCACTAGTGAAATTTGCTATGTAGTCAGCTAAAACTTGTCCTTTAATCGATGTCCTTGGCTTGTAATGGATTTGATATTGGCTCAGCTTTACTGCCCACTTCACCACCCTTCCGCTGACTTCGAGTGAGTGTAACAGGCTTCTGATTAGAAAATATTCTAGGACTTTTATGTTGTTTGCTTAGAAATAGGGCCTTCGTTTCCTTTCTTCCCTCACAATGTTCAGTATTAGCTTCCCCATCATTTTGTAGTGGGTCTCAACTGCCACCAAGATTTTGCTCATGAAATCTTATCAGGCATTTGTCTCCTTTCATCTTCTTTTATTAGAATGACACTACCAACTACCTATGATACGACTATGTACAAAAACAATTATTCTCCAGGTATTGGTTTTGATAACAACGGTGGAGTTGGTCAAATATTCCTTGATTCTATTGAGAGCCTTTTCGCATTCTTTGTCTCATCCATCCACGGAATTTTTCCTTAGCTTTGTGAAGAACAACTTGCACATGTTTGTTGATCTTCAAATGATTCTGCATAGTGCTACTAATCTCCCTGTTAAGCCTTGTATTTCTTTTAGGTTCGGAGGAGACTTCATCTCCATAATGGCTTTTACCTGCTCTAGGTTGACCTCAATTCCCCGTTGAATGACCTAGTGACCTAAGAATTATCCCGTTGTCACTTTGATTTGCATTTTCTGGGTTTTATTTCATCAAGATTTTCCACAGGATTGAGCAGGTTTCATTGAGGTTCTCGATGTGGTCTTCCCGTTTACATCTCTTCACTAGCATATCGTCCGCATAAACCTCCATAGTTTTTTCAATATGTTCTTGGCACCTGCATTTTTCAAACCGAAAAGCATTACTTTATAATAGAAAGTATCATATTCAATTTTTTTTTCCGCTTGCTCGAGATGGGCCTCAATGTTGGTCATTTTATGTGTCTCTTCATCTAAGTATACGGGCTTAGTTTCTCCCCTCGCTTCATATCTAGGGCCCACCTGCCCATCCCCTTATGATTACTATTTTTCCTCAGTAAGCTTCGGCTCTTCCGTTTTCTTTTTTGTTGTCTTCTTTCTCGCTGATTCTAGTGCAATTATAGAGCAGATAAACGCAGCAGCTTGATCACCCTTGATGATCTTGATCTTGTCAAGAGACACGTATTTTAACACCTAGTAGTAAGTTAATGGCACAGCTTTCATCTTATGCAATCAAGTACTCCTCAGGATGGCATTATATAGGGATGACGTATCCGGCACCATAAACTTTGTGAGGTAATTGAACAACTTGACACTAACGGAAGGATAATTATCCCTTATTAGTAGTTGACGGTCCCGTTGAAGCCTATCACTCGTTGTGAGAGGCCTTGCAACTGTCGATCTCCCATAGACAACTTTTTGAGTGTTGAACGATGGAGAATATTGATGGCACTCACGTCCTCAATCAATACCATTCTCAGTAAGAAATTCCTAACCTATATCGAGATGACTAGGACGTCAGTGTGGCGCCCATCATGCTCTAGATCCAAGTCATTAAATATAAGCGAGAGATTCATGTGTCGTTCGAGGAACTTCCCCATTGACAGTTCTCTTCCAGCGTTTGTTTCTTATAGTACACTTTCCTTTTTTCTTGGTAGTTCCTTCATGTTCAGTTAATGCGATAATGGTGTCAATGTTGGTCGTTAAGGCGCGTGTGCGGCGAAAGCATGGAGGCGCCGGCCTTTTAAAAAATTAAACTTTTAATAAAAATTGAATCTTAAAAAAAACTTGCGCAACTCCACTATAACAAAAAAAGTTTTTCTTTTTCAATCATCATGATCCATTATATATTTATAAGTTAAATCTACAACATGTAAGGTTAGAAATCATATATCTCTTGTGATCTATATCAAGTGTCCTTGCAAAAATCGATCGATCCTCAGTTCCCTTGAAACCAATCCAACGATCAGTAGACTCCGAGATCTACACCAAGATCTTTCAAGTCAATCCTCAACACACTTGGACATGTGTGGGCACGTAGAATATTACAAGACATTTTTTGTCTCTAGATGTTCTCAACATATGAGATATAAAGATTTACTGAGAAAAACTTTAGCGAGACGACTAAAAGAACGTGATGATTATTTTTTCAGAGATTTGATTAACGTTTAATCACATAAAAAACCTCTCTGACACCAATCATGCTCTAAGTTCAACTCTTGATTGACAAACTGATAATTTAACCAACTGATTCTTTCCTCGTCTTTCAACCACTAAGGCCATTAGAAAAATATATGTATATATTCTAGATAATGGCGTATAAGATTTTTATAGTGCCTCATGACACCATTGTAGTGTCATGTGGCACTATAATGTTGCACACTCACTATTGTTAGCCATGTGACATTACAATAGTCCATGTCAATTTCTGATATCCTATCAGTGATTGACACGTGATAATGATTGAAAATTAAATATTTATTTTAATCAGATAATTATCTAGATATCAGCTAACTAAAATTAACATATCTGATAATTCATATCAACGAACTTATATGTTATTTAACAAATAACAGATTTAGTTGGTTTAAATCTAATAATAATTTAATTATCTAATTTCATAAATTAGATATTCTTTCTCACTTATCGATAAAAAAATCGATAATTATTTATATATATATATATTTCTGAAAATTTTATCTAAATATATAAATAATTTAATTAATTAATTAATCACACATAATTATCTCGTAATTATGTACTTACCACAGAATAAAAATTCCTTATACAAGTCAGTCCTTTTCTCATTTTCTGGAATATTTACACTCTAGACAGCCTATAGTAGATGTGACTTGGGGACCATAGACCTATATCCTAAGCTCCAATAAACTATATTGTTAATTAAATAATCTTATTTGTTAATTTCATTAATACTCTATTATAAATATGGAATTGCACCCTTAGAGATTATAGAATGTATTTACAGAGTATTCTCATGTACTCCACTGATATAATCCTTTCATATAGTTTTGTCCTCCAATTATTAGTTCGTAAATTAGAACTGATCAAAATTACCAGTTTACCCTTCTAATTACCTTTTGATCCTTAAGTATCATTAATCCACTAGTGGATGACTATTTTATAATCTTATTATAAATTTGAACTCACTAATAATTTAGTTTCAGAATTAATACTTAAGAGAATCAATATATGATCCGTTAGAAAAACTTAGATTCCAAATCTTGTAAGATCATGTCCCTAGCCATCCACATCACTGAATCTCTAAAATAAACGTCACTAGCCTGATTAACAAACAAATTTTAACAAGTAAATCAAAAGATCGAGTAGACATGCATAGGAATTCATGACTACTCAAGATTCAGACTGATCTACATATGATCATCTAATTGATGTGTATTAAATATTTATGATAAATGATATGTTAATAAAGATATTAATTCACATCGGTTCTGTCATATATAATCTTATTATATAAAGTATTTTCACTAATATGTCTATCCACATCAATGATCCAGATCTAGATCACACGTATTCATAATGCTTAGTAAATCGTACTAGCAATCATCCATTAAAAATTTCATACTTTAATATGTTGCTAACAATTTTATTCATTATCTACAATCTTAATCCTCTCGTACTAATACAAGATCATAATCTCATTAATGAATATGAAATTTTTAGATATTTATATAAATTATTCAAGAATAATTTAAAAGAACAATTATAAGAAAAATGTAATCCTCTTTAAATTTCATATGAAAATGTTAATACACATGCTTTGAGGGCATCACTCCCAACTATCTCTCACTTGCCCGAAAGCAAATGTGGCATCTCTCTTAATCACATGTTACGCACGTGATCCTTAAATGACTTCATAGGAAGTGTCTTTGTAAAATCATCAGTCAGATTCTATTACGATACTATCTTTATAACAGTCACATCCCATCGATGCACGATCTCTATTACAAGATGATATTTACTCTCTATGTGTTTGCCCCTCTTGTGACTCCTCGGTTCCTTGGAATTTTTCACCGCCCCACTTTTATCACAGTACAGGATCAGTAGCTTGTCCATATCTGAAACTACATCCAGATCAGAATAGAACTTTCTGAGCCATACCCCCTCTTTCGCAGCGTCACAAGCCGCTATATATCAACTTCCATAGTGGAATCTGCAATGTTAGATTGTTTAATACTTCTCCAGACTACAAGTTCTCAACTTAAGGTGAATATTGATCTGGATGTCGACTTTCGACTGTCCACGTCTGATTGAAAATCAGAGTTTGTATATCCAGTGGGGTTCAGGTACGCACATAAATAAATAAGCATATAGTTTCTCGTTCTCCTAAGATACTTGAGAATGTGCTTTACTGCAATCCAGTGTTCCAAACCTGGATTCGATTGATAATGACTGACAATTCTCACTGCATAACATGACATACATGAGACTTCCAACTTCTGAAACATAGAGAACCTTTCTCATATCCTATTCCCCCTAAGGTGTCTTAGGACATTATTCTTTGGAGAGGACAATTTCATGTCCGGTCGGTTGTTGACTTTTCTTGAAATTCTTCATAGAGAATCTCTCCAACACCTTATCAATATAAGATGCCTGAGAAAGTGCCAAGAACTTGTTCTTTCTTTCTCTTAGGATTTGAAGCCTAGAACATAGCTCGCTTCTCCCAAATCTTTCATTTAAAATTTCTCAGCTAACAATTTCTTTACCTTTGACAAAGTTTCTACATCATTCTCGATGAGTAGAATATCATCAACATTTTGCAATGTCATAATACTTTATAATCTCATCAAAGATAAGATTGCAAGATCTAGATGCTTGCTTTAGTCCATAAATAGATTTAAGCAACTTACATACTTTCTGATCTTACCCATTTTGTACGAACCTTTCTGGTTGCATCATATGGATACGTTTTTCAAGAGAGCCATTCAGAAAAGCTATCTTGACGTCCATTTTCCATATCTCATTGTCAATACTAGCGGTAATGGACAAAAGGATGCGAATGGATTTTAACATGGCCACATGGGAGAATGTCTCTTCATAATTGATTCCTTCTCTTTGTGTATAGCCCTTAGCTACTAACCGTGCCTTGAAAGTCTCTACTTTTCCATCTACACCTCTTTTCTTCTTGAAGATCCATTTACATCCAATGGGCCTGACATCTTTAGGTGGATCTATAAGTTCCCAGATGAAATTGGAATACACAGATTCCATTTCCTGGTTCATGGCATCTTGCCATTTCTCCTTTTCAAGATCATCCATTACTTCTTCATAAGATAATGGATCGTCCTTATTAGTGTCTAACACTATGACATGTGCCTCTAATTCGTAGTGAACTGGTTGTCTCACAACCCTCCCACTACGACGTTGCACTAGGGTTTCCTTTGCACGAATTGTGGTTTCTGTAGTTTGTCGTTTATCAATAGAAATTGAAGGTGGTTTGATCTCATCAGTCACTAATTTCTCGAGAACTATTTTGCTATGAGGTTTGTAGTTTTACATATAGTCATGCTCAAGAGAGGTCGTATTTATCGACACAAGCACTTTTTGATCATTGTGACTATAAAAGTACTCACATATAGTCTTTAGAGAATAGCCAACGAATATGCATACCTCAGACCTTTTGTCTAATTTTCCGGTCTTAGGTCTAAGAACGTGAGCTGGACACCTCCATGTATGAAAATGACGCAAACTAGTTTTGGAGTCATTCTATAACTCTAAAGGTGTCTTGCTTACAGACTTATAGAGCACTACATTCAAAAGGAAAGTTACCGTGTGTAATGCATATCCCAAAAATGTAAGTGACAATGATGAATAGCTTAACATCGACCTTACCATATCCGATAAGGTTCGGTTTCTCCTCTCTACAACACCATTTTGCTCTGGTGTTCCAAGTGCTGTGAGTTGGGATAGGATTCCACACTCCAACAAATAATCCTTTAATTCTAAATCCAAGTATTCACCACCTCTATCGGATCATATACCTCTTCTAGTATATATCAAGTGTCCTTGTAAAAGCCGATTGATCCCCCATTCTCACGAAATCATTTCAACAATTAGTAGACTCTGAAATCCACACCAAGATCTTCCAAGTCAATTCTCAACTCGCTAAAATGTGTGTGGGCACGTAGATTATTACAAGACATTTTTTCTGTCTCTAGATGTTCTCAACACATAAAATAGATTTACTGAGAAGAACTTTAGTGAGACGATTTTCTAAAAGAACATGATGATTATTCTTTTAGAGATTTGATTAACGTTTAATCATAGAGGAAAATATCTCTCATACCAATCATGTTCTCAGTTCAACTCTTAATTGATGAACTGATTTTTCCTCTTCTTTCAACCACTAAGACCATTAGAATAATATTTGTATATATTCTAGATAATGGCGTATCATATTTTTAGGGATAAAGTGAAATAATATTTAATTATAAAATTATCAATTACAGTGAGACCCATTGTAATTGTGCACGATTGCAGTGCCACATGGCATTGCGGTGTGCCGTGAGCCAGCACCGTGCCTCACGGCACCACTGTAGTGCCAGGTGGCGCTATAGTGTTGCACACTCACTACTGTAGTGCCATGTGGTACTATAGTAGTCCATGTCAAATTTCGATACCCTATCAGTGATTGACGCGTGACAATTACTTCGAATTAAATATTTATTGTAATTAGATAATTATCTAGATATCAGTTAGTTTAAAATTAATATATCTGATTATCCATATCAACTAACATATATGTTATTTCATAAATAACCTGATTTAGTTTATTTAAATTATCATTTAATTATCTAATTTCATAAATATAATATTCTATCTCACTTATCGATAATAAAAAAATTGATAATTATTTATATATAAATATATATTTTTAAAAAATTATATTTAAATATATAAATAATTCAATTAATTAATTCTTCATTAATTAATCATCCATAATTATTTCATAATTTTGTACATGCCCCAGAATAAAAATTTTCATTTACAAGTCAGGTCTTTTCTCATCTCCTGAAATATTCACACTCTAGACAGCGTTGTATAGATGTGACTTGGAGATCATGGCCTATAATCCTAAGCTCTAATAAATCAGATTATTAATTAAACTCTTTAATTAAATAATCTTACTTATTAATTCTATTATTATTCCACTATAAATATGAAATTGCACTCTTAGTGATTATAAAATGTATTTACAGAGTATTCTCATATAGTCCACTGACACAATCATTTCATGTGATTATGTTATCTAATTATTGGTTTGTAAATTAGAACTGGTCAAAATTATCATTTTACTATTCTAATTACATTTTGATCATTAAATACTATCAATCCACTAGTGAATGGTTATTTTATAATTTTATTATAAATTTAAACTCAATAATCATTCAGTTCCAAAATTAATACTTAATGGAACCAATATATGATTTGTTAAGAAAATCTAGATTCCAAATATTGTAAGATCATAGCCTCAACCGTTTTCTTGGAATAGCCAAGCAGGTGAGTAAATCTCCATGAAATTTTCAAGAAAATCTCCAACAAGAAAAAATCCCCAACCAATATACATAAATTTTCATGGAGATTTTTTCACGTGCTTGGCTACTCTAAGAAATTTCTGTAAGTAACTACTTCACTCATTTATAACTTCAAGTCAAAAAAATTTTTCTTGTTGATTCATTCATATTTGCTACTTTCTAGAATATGAGAAAGTTGTTTGTCTATTTGTTTTGGCTGTCTGTCGGCTAAGAAAATTTATGAATTTTTTCTAAACTAGACCCTTAGACTATCTATTTTATAGAAAATAGACTCATACACTAATTTTTGCTTACCCTGACCCCTGACTCACCTTCCACCCAAAGTATATTTGTGAAGTTACATATTTACCTTTCACCTCATTTCTCCTTCTTCGTTTTTCATTTTTTCCACTTCTTCGTTTTCTTCTTCATTTTCTTCTTCGTCTTCTTCCTTCTTCATGAACCAGTGAAAATATTTATTTATTTTCTTCTTCCTGCCCATAAATATTCTAAAAATATTATTTATTTTCTTTTTCCTAGAACGTTGTTTGAAGTTCATTTATTTTCTTTTTTCTGAAAAGTTTGAATTTTGGAGGAAATTTGTTGCATTTTGTTTATTTTAGTTTTTACCCAGATTTGAGAGAGAGAAACCTGTAGAGAGAGAGAGAATGAGTTTTGTTAATTTTGTACTACATGATGGGGTACGCTCTACGGGTTTTTCTCTCTCAAATCTGACAAAAACTAAAATTAACAAAATCCATCAAATTTCGTCCAAAATTCAAGCTTTCCAGAAAAAAGAAAATAAATGAACTTCAAATAACGTTCCAGAAAATTCATGGGTAGAAAGAATAAAATAAATAAATATTTTGTTGTTGCAAGAAGAAGGAAGAATACGAAAAAGAAGTGAAAAAAATGAAAACAAAGGAGAAATAGGATGAAAATTAAACATGTAACTTCACAAATGCATTTTGACTGGAAGGTGAGCCAGAACTAGAGTGAGAAAAACCTAGTGTAAGGGTTCATTTCTACAAAATGATTAATCTAGAGGTCTAATTTAACAAAAACATAATAAATCATGTTTGCATATTTCTTTTTCTCTCACGAATTTATGAAGAACAACAATGAAAATGAAAATCAGCAACTCTTAAGTTCTCCGTCGTTCTTAGTAAATATGTTCTGCAGGTCGAACAATTTGAATCTTTTATTTATTATTATACTAGATGACTCGATTTTTTTTTGGGCAAAGTCGAGTGGCAAAATCCAGTATCATTTTGCTTGAACTTTTCCCAACAGTAGCCCAGCTCAAATGGCATCCATATTGATGGTTGCTTTTATGAATTTCTCATGTCTTTATATATCAAGGTGGAGATGGTGATATTTTTGGGTCAAAGTGGGATGAATGAGTTGGCTTTGTTGAGAGTTATGTTTTGTAGACGTAGATTATTAGTTATACTTTCAATTGTGATCATCTAAAAGTCATTTAAAACTTTATTTTCTTAAAAATCTAGTTGAATAAATCAGGATGATTAAAAATTGAGAGGATCTCATTTCGTGTGTGTATATATATATATATTAGAATAATATAAAATACATGATAAATAAAAATAAAAGCGAAACCAGTGACTCCACTGAAAATGAGTAATTCTGTTTTGAACCGAATAAACCATCGAATGGAACCGATCGTCTTGCTTCGCTACAATTCTATGTAATTGATTGATTCGGTTCAGGATAAAAGAGAGCTCACCGAATAGGCTTGATTACATTTCATTTAATCGAACGAACACCCCAGGAGTAGGACCCAATTCCGCAAGCACAACTACGACATCTATCAATCAGAACGGCAGAAAAGCTCCTTGCTTTCTCCCTCATCAACCCCTTTCCCGGAGCTCTTCCGTCGCTAGCTGATAGCCACTTGCGGCAGCGAGCACTCTCTCTTTCTACTGTATTGTCGGAATATCTTTTTAGGTACTCTCTCTCATTACATAAATTTTCTAGTAATTCTATTGTGGGTTTACTATTAGTTTATTAGCTCAATTGATGATGTTGCTGGTAGAAAGTACGATGGCGTTGGGACTTCGGTCTTGAAGGAATTTAGGTCTTTCAAACATTGATTACAAAGTATTTTTAGTTAAAAAATATTTCTGCCTAATTTTCCAGTTTTACCAATTATTTTGAATGCTATATTTATACTATGTCGTCAATATGTCAATGGTGAATTCAGGTACTGAATCTTGTTGGGATTTCGAAATGGATGAGAGCATGAAACGATTGCAACGGAGCTTGATTGAGCTTGAAACTGAAGCGGAGCATCTTCTAGTAGCTCGGAATGAGGTAAAATAGATTGAAGAAATTATTTCTTTCACACTTTCTGTGGTGGTTGAGAAATGTCAAAACTCAAAAAGATTTAGAATTGCAATTATACATCCCAATGCTCGTTTTAAACTCCCCCTCCATGAGTCATTTCGCTGTAAAAGTGAGACAAAAACTGAGGGTGAGATGCAAGATATAATGTAGTTCATGCGTTAGTGAAAAAGAACAGATGTGGAATAGCAAAAAAAGCGTCAAACATTTGGCATTATCATGTGGAAGTGGAAAATAAAACATCCACAAACATATATTTTGTGTGTAGATGGAAGGAAAAAGGAGGGGGGCCTTTTTTTATTAAGATAAACTGAGAAGCTTGGATGGTCTCTAATTATTTTATTTTTTATTTTGGGAAATGTAGTTGGTTGAAACTGATAGACTGAGGAATGGGAATAGGGAAGCATTGACTGCCATGAGGAAGAGAGCTCGAACAACCAAGAGTAGCGTTCCATCGCCTTTTGAATCTATCATGAAGGAGATTGGAGGTTCTAGATCAAGGCCATTGGTGAAGGAGATATGTCCTACCTGTGGTAATCATGACTCCGGCGAGCGCACATGGATGATGTTCACAGGAACTGATCTGTTTGCTAGGATACCATTTCATGCTGCTCATACAATCTTGGAGACAGGTTACTTCTGTGACATATCCTGCTGGTTTTCCATAATGTTGATAGTTTTTTTTTTTTCATTTATTTGGTTTTGTGTGTGTGTGTTGGGGG